>OY754969.1:41677793-42105293 GCA_963576475.1 Molanna angustata | reverse complement strand
GGGCCAATGAAGAAGATTACGGTAATGAGAAATATGATCGAATTTTTTAAGTCCAAAGATAAAACGGATGCAAACATTTTGAAGGCGTTCAAGTTTGTTGAGATGTTCCTCGTTTGCATCCAAGTAGCTAACACCAGCATAGTCAAGCAACGGTAGGAGAAGTGATTAAGCTAAGGTAATTTTACAGTGAAGTGGAAGGAAATTCTTGAGTTTATTAAGTGAGTAGGTATATGGCAAAGTATGTACTTTAATCACGCTTCGTCATTTGTCTCATCGTCAAACAATCATACCATCACGCCAATTCCCTATTTGGGATTGGGAACCTAACGCTAGACTCCTCTTTCTTGACTTGCTTCATTCACATCTATGCATCTTCTCATACACGCTTTTCTGTTATTATAACTTCTAACGTCTCCATCTTTCGAATTCCATTTATTTGATCGTGTCAACTTTTCCTTGGCCGACCTCTACTTATCGTCCCTCTTTTATCAGCCTTATATTCTTTTTTTTAAGACAGTCATCACTAAATCTTTTTGTGTGACCAAATCACCTTAGGAAATTTGTTTTCATCTGCCTCACGATATTTCTTTAAATCATACATTCTCGTCTAATATCCTCATTTATTATTCTGTCATACATCGTTTTACTACACATCTTAGCCACAATAAAACGTAGTATTGACTGCTTTATTGTTGGAAACAGACTCGAGTGTATACAATCGATAATAATTCTATGCAGTACCTTCATATATGTAAGTAGTTGATATTGGTACTATTACAAGTCAGGCAAAGTTTGAAGATATTCTATCATAGGATTTGTTTGTAAGTCCCGACCTTTGGTTTGGTGTCTCAGATAGGGGAGGGAAGTTGATAAAGGATGATTTGTAACCCTATTTATTGGCCAATACAATTTTCGTACATGGCAAACTATCCTACGTACTTTCATCGTATCTTTTTCTTCATCTGACCTTTTTATTTTATTACCAAACCCAGCACACACAGACGCATTTTCCTATATTTAGTGAATTAATTTTATATTACTAAAATCAATAATAATTACGTCAGTGCAGAGTTATGCCTTAAAATAAAAATTAAACAAAAATGGTAAGAATGGTAATAAATATTTTTTTTGTCAGTCGTTCTTGATTCATTCTTTCCATGTGACCATATTCAATAATTCGAGAGATAAGGCGCCATTTTGTCAGATAAGAGAATACCAAATTGGTACCCAGATTACTACTTTCAACAGAGACTTTGACTTAATAATAGGATCGTTGGAAGACCCCCTAAAAAATGGTCTGATGACATTGTCCAAGTGGCAGGTAATACCTCAATGTGGAGGGGACAGAACAGAGACGATTGTAAGTGTATGTAAGAGGCTTACATCCAACAGCGGAGGGACGAGGGCAATAGAAGAAGAAGAACCATTTTCTTATATACATAAATGACAAAGAAAGTGTTTTTCTTTAAATTGATGGTTTAAAAATCAAAATTCTTGTCGAAATCTTGTCGAAAAGTTCATTTTAGTCCACTACTTTCATCGGCAAAACCCTTCCGACCACAATTTTGACACAAAACACTATCGAAGCGATAACAGCCTTGCTGATTTTGTGAAGACAAAAATTACAATATGCAAAAATAAAGCAATAAGTAAACCATTTATTTATGGTATATTTTGACGTAATCAGAAAATGTCAATACATTATGATTACAAATGACATGTCGGCGGATAGACAATAGCGGGGGAAAACATATGTATGGACATAGAAAGGTGGGTGGGTGGAGGTATGGAAAGATGTATACTGTAGAAGGAGAGAATGGATGAAATAATAATATACGACATCTCGTGGTTATGACATAAAACAATTTTGTATCGGTCAAGTGGAAAATTTCAACTCTTGTAATACGATGTTACATATACGTACCTACACAGCATGTCAAAATATTTCAGTTCACCAATATCACGTGAATATAATATGTACTTAAACCTAAATATTTTCTATGTATCTATGTACATAGATGTAATTTTTTTTATAGACATGAAATACACATATATATGTGATGCAAGTAGTTTTTTCTTTACAAAGCTACGTAGAGGACATCAGCTATTACGATTTGTTAAAAAAAAACCCGGAGTTATTAGAAGGTGAAATCACAGAATTCGGAAGATCTTTCAACAGCTGATAATGTTTACTTTTTTTTTGTACTTTTTGCATATTGCTTGAGAATCAAGCGGGTGTGACGATTAAACTCGCACGTCACCAGCCAGTACTATTATAGCATCGGACCTTCCCAGATAATTTTTACATATTGTGAATTAACTTAACATTTGATGCATAAGTACCCACTTTGCTTATTTTTTTATTTAAAAATACATACAATTACTGAAATACACCTGACAAAAAAGACAAAATAGTATGTGACAGGGATGAATGAGGAAAATTTCAAATCTTAATTAGTGTTTAAATTAGACGAAGATATATTGAAATACCTTCTTACTCTATATTTAGGAATTTTAAAAATACATAATTGAAATAATAATTCTGCTTTTAAGAATCATTCACTCGATAGAATAACAATTTCCATTTAACTGATGTCTTGAATATTGGAATGAAAATATTAAATATTGAAGTTTGTTGTAGACTGGTTGAATTTAAAACGTTCGGTAAAATTAGCGAAATTCTTAGCGAAAACTAAGGAATCATAAAAAATACACACATAAAAATAAATGAAACTTTACCAAATGCTACTAGATAAAAAAGAATTTCGCGTTGTAGTTGCAAAATATATTTTTTTAGAAGACATAAAAAAATGGGGATAGATTTGTATGCCGATAAATAAAATTGTTCACGAAATTTGCAAACGTCAAGAGAAATTTTAATTAAAAGCGATGATTATCTTTACTGTGTTTCCTGTGCAGATTGTTCTTTTGTGGTATTTGCATGAATGTTATTTGTTGTTTCAGCATCAACGTCCGTAACAGCCTCCACATTCCCTTTAACCCCCCACCATACCCTTTCCCAATGCACGAATAAGATTCCTCGGAAGCTGCACATCAGATAACTCGACGTTCGTAAACCACTCTAATATACTGTAGTCAACTCATTGTTCATTTTTGAACAACTTCTCGGCATGCATTTGAACAATATCACTATTGATAGAAGCTTTTTTTTAAATCAAAATACCATTTCACGAGTCATGTCTACATTCTTACATGCATATAATCCCACGTACCACAACGTGGAATATCCAGCGACGACAAGTATGTGAGTGTGCATAATCTTACAAAAGAAAGCACGACACGTTATGTGTGTATTCCCACACACCAGTCTCGTCAGACTTTATTCAATGTGGATGGTGAACCAAATTGTTGAACTTTTCGAGATATTTTTCTTGCTGTATTTTCGGTTATGTACCCAATTTTTACGATACCCGCAAACAAAAATAATAGAAAAGAGGAAAAGCAATACTTTTTCTATGTTTCTAGACAAAATTTTCTGCGTTTTGAGTTCCGATATATTTATAAAAATATTTCTCGCACAGAATGTTCCAGCAATCTTTTTTATTAGTATTCTTTATGATTGAGATTTCAATGATTGAAAATATATTTTTTTCCTAAGTTTTTTCCATTTTTTTAAAGTCAAATCGACAATCCACATGAAGTACCTCCGTAGGTTATCAAAATAGAACAAGAGTAAATCTTTGAAGAGTTTTTCTCATTATTGTCTTTCTAAGTAAAAGTATTGAATATCCTCGTAGTATGAAATACACACCCATCGACAACGTTGAATAAATATTATGTGGAATCAAAACAAGATGTTTTATTCATGTTTATTAAAATTGTTACCAATATTTTTGCAGTTTATGTTATCATATTGACCTATTTTTGAATTGTTTTTGAACAACGTCACAAACAAAATTTTGGTTTTCGTATTCGGAAAACCAGGTTATTTGCAAAGTATAACCTGATTTTCCCAAATTTTCCCAGTTACCGTTGGAGTGTTATATTGTTTTATAACAGAGCCCGCTCTTATCGCTGAATGATGTATCAGGTTTTCAACTCAACTGATTTATGTTTGTGAAAAATGGGCTTTTTAACAACCCGCAGATAGTGCTGGGGAAATATTATATACCTCGTTTATTTTATCATAAAAGAAAAAAATATTTCACGTTCTGTTAACAATGGGCAAAAAATTAATTA
Organism: Molanna angustata; assembly: GCA_963576475.1. NCBI lineage: Eukaryota > Metazoa > Arthropoda > Insecta > Trichoptera > Molannidae > Molanna > Molanna angustata. The sequence goes on along the minus strand of OY754969.1, from coordinate 42,101,093 downwards.
AAACGAATGTGAAAAATGTTTCAATTTAACGAAAATTATTTTTATGGAATATTAATTCATCTTTGTTTAATGTATGCTTTATAACGTACATGATAATGACAATATCAAACTAGTATAATATCATTAGATGTCATAGAACTCCATTATGATAATTATATCTATGATATTGGTATTCACGAGGATTTTGATTTCGCCGGTTGGATCAGACTTGCCCCCCCTGGTTCATCTACATACATACCTAAAACCTATGATCTGATCAAAAAATTTCTTCTCACACATGGCTGTAATTTTTCTCTAACTCTATATTTTCACGTCTTCTATCGCTCATTACTTATAGTCGAATTTTTTTTTTTATCTAAGACGTATTTTAGACGGAGGAGTGGAAAAGGAGAGGAAGAAGAAATCAGGTAGATATTCTTCGTCAGCTAGGACTATATTCTGTAGTTCTCGGCACCTGCTCCTAGGTTAAGGACGTCCAGCTGTCCCTTCATCAATCATCGTTTGTGCGGTCTTCCTGGAGGTCTGCTACCTGTAGGATGTTCATCAGCTGATATCCTCACTACTCGGTCTGAGCTTGCTATCCCCACGTGATCTCTCCAGAAACGTCTTCTTGTTCTACCCCATCGCACCACGTCCTCAACATAACAAATTATCCTTTTTCGGAGCTCATTTGATCTCGGAGGGTTACTCCTGCGATGGGCTGTAGAGTCTTCATCTCCGTGGTTCTAATGAGACTTTTCGTGCGGATGGTGTCAGCTCTTGTCTCTACAGCGTATGTCATGATTGGCCTTATCCTTGCATTTGTAAGTTTTGGGGATCCACCGTGTTCCGAGGCTTGGTTTTCCGGGCTGTGAGCTTGTTCTTTTTTTACCTTACGTAGGCTGCTGACCTTACCTAAGAACCCTCCTCTTTTTGTATCCGGGCTTGGGACAAAGGCAGAGGTAGATATTAACGGATATAAATTATTGTTTTAGCCTTTATTTTAATAATATAATTCATGAAATAGCCGACGTAATATCAGGACTTAGACAATTTCATAGCCTTGTTAATTGGAATGGATAGTAGAGTAAGTTTATTTTATGTCTTACACTCACGTTAAAATACTTCTTGAATTCAACTTTTAAACACAGATAAGAATCATTACCTCTTGAAATAGTTGCCATAAAACAAATTAAAAAACATTATTCTTACTCCAAAGTTCTAAGGTAGACTTTTTGTGTTGGTAACACAAACTCGTGCTATGCTAATGTTTTTCTAGAACTAGGTAAATGTATTATTATTCGATTCAATATTTTCGTATTTGTTCAGCCATTGTAATGTTTACCAAACACAAGTTTGCTCTCAAACCTATCGGAATAAATTTATATGCGTACATACATATCTACATATATATTCTTTTGCATTATTTGTCAGACAACCTCTTACGTAAAAGTTAAATTTATAGCTCGATCGCGACTTAAGGTGTGAGTTTTATTCCTAGTTTTTGATTTCTTTCATTATACTTCTTGTTATTTTCAAAATGATAATTTTATCTCAATTTAACAGCCGAGCAATGAATCACGAACAACACTGAATACGTCAAAAACAAAAAGGAAAATCGGTCGAAGTTGAAATGTCATCATTTGAAAATGATTAAAATTGATAGGTATATTTGTTTACAAAATGCTTAATTATTACTAGTGATCGTTGAGAAGTCAAAAAATATTGAATTTTTAAAAATTTAAAAGTTATTATGAGGGAGGCCAAAGCTTTATTTGGACTGTTGTGCTAAAAGAAATGAAGGAAATCAAAATCTTTTCTATCGCTGTGTTTTACCTTATTACATATTTTTAATGACATATTATTTCAATAGGCTGAAACTGGAAGGTGTGACTGTATGTGATCTTATGTATGCGGATGACAAAGTATTAATAGCTGAAAGCGTGGAAGACTTGGAATGATTGGATAAAACAGTATTCGATGGATGCATGCAAAATGGATTGAGAATGAATACAACTAAATCTAAAGTTATGGTATTTGAGAAGAGCGAAAGACGAACAAAATGCGAGATACGAGTGGAGAATGTACAATTAGAACAAGTGGATGAATATTTATACTTAGGAAGCATGTTTCAGCGTGATGGATGATTGGAAAAAGATATTGAAAGGAGAGTAACGGCAGGTAATAGAGTGAATGGTGCATTAAGAACGGTAATGGCTGACCCAATTGTTTCGAGGCAAGCAAAGCTCGCGGTCCACAATGGTATCGTCGCACCGACTCTAATGTATGCTAGTGAGACATAGACATAGCAGAAGACGCATGAAAGTAGAATTAACGCGGTTGAAATGAGGTCACTAAGACGAATGTGTGGTAAAACGATGTATGATAGAATAAGAAATGAGGATATTAGACGAGAATGTATGATTGAAAGAAATTTCGTAAATAAGATGAAAATAAATGACCTTAAGTGGTTCCGCCACATAGAAAGAATGAGTGATGACCGTCTGACAAAAAAAGTATACAAGGCTGATAAAAGAGGAATGAAAAGTAGAGGTCGGCCAAGAAAAAGTTGGCACGATCACATAAATGGGATTTTGAAAGATGGTGATGTTAGAAATAAGAATAATAGAAGAGCGTGTATGAGACGATGTATGGACGTGAATGAAGCGTGGAATGTGTGTCAAGAGAGAGGAGTTTGGCGTTCGGTTCTCTCTGCCTACCTCAAATAAGGAAATGGCGTGATGGTATGGTATATTTCAATAGTCATAAAATATGTAGGCTACATACCTCATTCAACTAAAAATATAGGTATTTAAAAATATTCATTTGTATGTAGGTAATGAGATTTCCAAATCGACCAAAGTTAATAACAAAATAACACTTCCTTGCACCCTGCGCAAGTGGCGAATTTATTTACCAACTTAGCAGTGTTTACAGTCCAGAGAAGCAATACTCGCGTGAGAAATGAATTTAAATATATTTCTCATCTGCAGGGGATCGAACCCACAACGCTCGCTCAAAAGCCAAACGGCTTACCAAATATGCTACGGAGGTCAATTTTAAATGTTCCCATTTGGAAACTAATATTTTTGTTTAATTAATATATTATGTATGTATATAGTAAAGACTATTGTTTCATGAAAAAACAACATAAAGCATAAACAAATTAGGATTAAAATATTATTCCAAACTTTATGGTATTTTGTAAAATAAATTACTAAGAAAAAATCATATATTTTTTTCTTTGATTACAAACCTCTGTATATTACATCAATAAATTACAAACAGAAATGAAATATTATTTTGAAGTATAAGTCAATATCATTTCCGATGGCGAAAACATATTTTTATATTCAATGTTAGTAGGTTATGTAATAAAACTGTTTAGGTACTATACCTATACATATTTTCATATATAGGTAGGCATTTGAGGAGTTCCCCAAGGATAGAGTTGCGTTGCAAGATGCCCTGAGACTATATTGAAGGAAACAGTAAATTGTTGAATAGACACAATATAAATGTCATACATAATATATACATATTATGTATGACATTCATATTGTTTATGTCAACGGAATTCTGTTTTTTGGAAAACATATTTATTCACTTGATATATTGTTGTATTTGCGTTGCAACAATTTTTGAATTACATAATATAGGTTTTAGCCTGTAGGTGAAGACAGGCTAAACCTATGACAGGCTGACAGGGCCTGTCGCCAGTAAAATTTTAATTTCGATATAGTTTATTTTAACTTTAATTTCGACAAGCAGTGTGAACTCACAGATAGAGAATTAGGGAAATTGGAACTCTTGGTTACTAATATAAATATGTATTTTTACAGTTCACAATTAAATAAATATGTATATCACAATATAATTTTTCACATTGATTGATAAACAAATTAATATAGGCCTACAAAACTTTTATACTCAGAATTTAAAATTTTTGTTTCAATGAGGGGTTATCAAATTTTAAATTTTTATTTTGTTTATCTATATATCTCAAAAACCATTAAACATAGAAGTTTGTATAAATATACACAAATACAAAACTTCAAATAAGTTTTTCAAAAATGTAACAGATTTTGCCAAACATTTTTTATTGAGATATACATTTTTTATGATAAATTTATGAGTTTAACTTCCATTTTTTCTAAAATATCAATAAAGCAAAAACACACCAATTAGAAAATTTTATTTTCTATTAAAATATGAACATTGCAGTAGTACATTTCAATTTTTACACTCCACACTATGGAATAGTGGAGAGTCATGATTTCACAATTTTTAAGCGTATCTTTTTTACATCAATTTCTCAACGGGTATCATGTAGAGATTGCACACTGTGACTTTCGTCATGATGTGTTTGTATGTATGACGTACGGCGTATGGCGTACTTACGGCATACGGCGTACGGAATATCCTCTTTGTGTTCACTCTACAGCCCAAACTACAAGTCCGATCAACTTCATATTAGCATCATATGTGTAAAGTGCATCTGACCTAGAGCTGATTAGTTTTCCATAAATATCCGTTAATTTCTTGTCTATGATTTCATCTGTCCAAATTTTCAAAATGCTCTCATGGTCTGGAAAATCGAATTTATAGTGTTCTAAAAAAATAAACTCATCAAAAATGCATTCAAGGATTGTCAAAAAAAAAAAAATCAATGGTTTGCCATTTCAATGTGAAATAAATTTCGTTTTTGTATGAAAAATGAATATATTATAACAGAAGTAAAATAGCTTCTGTAAGGGAAAATTGAGTGGTCAAGTTCATATTGATATTGTATGTGTCTATATAAACAAGTGTGTTTTTTACTGTCCACTTCTATCTTCCTCAAGAGGTAGGCAGCGAGAACCGAACACCGCATTCTTCTATCTTGACATATACATCGCCTCATCAACATTGATACACTGTGTTATACATGTTCATCTTGCTAGTAATGCAATTTTAATTAAAATTTCTCAACAGGTATCATGTAGAAAATACATTTTATGAGTTTCATAACAATGATTTTTTGTGTATGGTGTATTGTGAAAACTTTTGTCCTCTGGGAATCTTATATTTGTTTAAGAATCTAATAGAAATGTACTTCATAAATATGCATTTAAGGATTGTCAACCTTTCAAGAAGAAAAAATAAACGCTAACTATGGTGTGGAGGGTTTATTGTTGGCCACAACCCACCCGTTTTTTAACAAGTTTTGTAAAAATTGAATTTAGTGACCACATAGCTTCACATAATTTGTATGGCAGTAGCCTATACAATATTTCTAAGGAGACGTAATAGTTTGATACCTAATCTCCAAACATACATAAATACATACAATCATGCTGTTTTCATATTCTGGGTGGGAAAAACAGACTGACCTCCTGAAGTGTTAATTGTTTGGTACGTATTTTTCAATTATACATACTATCGCCATCAACAGTTGGATCTAATGTGTTACATGCAACTAGTTATATATTAGGTCCTTACATATGAAATTGGCGTTTTGCCGTACTGGCAACTTTGATCTCAAATATCTTCTCTTTGGTTAGGAATTCGAAATTCAAATTTATACAGCAATTTACTCATATATTTTTGTTTCGAAAATTATAATTCATTTGTTTTTTCCTCAATTGTTTTTTACCTTTACGTCACTCAGTTTATAAAATGGAAAACTTGAAATATCGCGTTATTTACGAATATGAGTTCCACTGCGGCACCAGTGCTGCGGAAATGGCTCTAAGGATTAATGATGTGTATGGCGACGGTGTCGCAAAAGAAAACACAGTGCGTTTTTGGTTCCAACGTTTTCGTTCTGGAAATTTCGACCTGCAGAACAAGCCCCGTGGACGGCCGGAGACCAAAGTTGATAATGAAGAATTGAAGGCTATTGTGGAAGCAGATCCATCGCAAACCACGTCCGAGTTAGCTGCAGGCTGCGGTGTTAGTGATAAAACTGTTTTAATCCACTTGAAGCAAATTGGGAAGGTGAAAAAGCTTGAAAGGTGGGTACCTCACGAATTGAGTGAAGCAAATCAACAAACGCGCGTTGACTGCTGCGTTGCATTACTCAACCGGCACAATAATGAAGGTATTTTAAATCGAATCATTACCTGTGATGAAAAGTGGATCCTGTACGATAAACGGAAGCGCTCATCGAAATGGCTGAACCCTGCCGAACCAGCCAAACCATACCCCAAGCGAAAATTGACTCCAAAATAGTTACTTGTGAGCGTTTGGTGGACTAGTGCTGGTGTCGTTCACTACAGCTTTCTTAAATCTGGCCAGACGATTATGGCAGATGTCTATTGTCAGCAACTGCAAACCATGATGGAAAAGCTAGCTGCTAAACAACTGAGGCTGGTTAATCGCTCTAGGCCACTGCTGCTTCATGATAACACTAAACCACACACTGCACAACAGACGGCTACCAAATTAGAGGAGCTTCAATTGGAATGTCTAAGACATCCACCGTACTCTCCGGACCTTGCCCCAACAGATTACCATTTTTTACGAAATTTGGATAACTTCTTGCAAGAGAAAAAATTCAACTCCGATGGAGCAGTCCAAACCGCCTTCAAAGATTTTATTGATTCCCGTCCGAATGGTTTTTTTAGTAAAGAGATCGATGAAATACCTATGAGATGGCAAAAGTGCATAGATAGCAATGGTACATAGTTTGATTAAATAAATATATTATATTTAAAAAAAATCGACTTTATGTTCCTCCCATACAAAACGCCAATTTCATATGTAAGGACCTAATATATATATATAATTCTATATTATTCAATTTTAAAAACGGCACAACTACAAAAAAACAAAACTTGTGAAAATAGAGTGGTCTTAATAGAATTACTAGAGTAAGTTATAGGTAAATTTGGCATCCGGTTCTCCCGCTTTAAAGAAATATAAAAACAGTTTGTTGTTTGTTATTGTAGAAATTTACTGAAAACAAACTGTCTCTGAATGAATTAAGATCCAAATATGTTCATGGAGACATTGGTTTTGCGTTAATTATTCGTGTGAATAGATACATAATGGGTAGGATTGCAGCATCACATGTCTATCTAATAATGAATTCTTGCTAGTTAGATACAGACCACAGATCAGTCCAAGGTAAATACATACATATATAAATGATATCAAGCGTATCAATACCACGTACACTGTGATTAACACAATTGTAGGCATCACATACGGTTCCAGATATATCAGCCAATCAAGGCGATAAATGCTAGAGGCACTGTGTGGTGTAAGTACCTGCTGAGATTGACGTTGATTTGCGATGTCAGATTGCTTAATTATTAGTATTGGTAGCTTCGTTCACCATTTTGGAACTTATGGTTCAGTGTCATCATAAAGTAAATAAATAAAATACCTATACATTTATTCATTTATATTTTATTCAAAATGTGTGGATTGTGCCCACTACCAAGTCACTCTACTCCTCAATTCATTCGTCCTTTTCCTCATGACTGAGGATAGCGGCTGTAGTCTGTCGCCACACGTATGGCCCGCCTCCATGCCAATCTGTTTTGGGCTGAACGCAGAGCACCAGTCACCGAAGACCCCATTGTGGACTTAACCAAATCGCTCCATCTGATCGGTGAGCGACCACGAGATTTCCGTCCCTCCACGCTGCCCATAGTGCCCATCACAACAAGCTTCTCGAAGCAGTCTGGTTCCCTTCTGGCAATGTGTCCAAAGAATTGAAGGATACGTCTGTAACATATCGTCGATAGACGACCCTCGATCCTTAGCTCGTATAGAATTGACACATTGGTTCTTCTGGCTGTCCATGGAATGCGCAGCATACGCCTCCAGCACCACATTTCGAAAGCATCGATCCTCTTTCGCGCTGACTCCCTAAGTGTCCATGTTTCCACACCATACAGGAACATCGGGAATATCAGAACCCTGATGAGTCTAGCCTTCATGTTTCTCGTAATTTCAACTCCTCAATACCATGAAGAAAATTCTTAAAATGAAGGTGTTTCCTAAGCCTGGGTTCGCTTTGGAATATTTGACAGTTAAAACATTGCTAAGGACTGATCAGATATACTGCAAAATCTTATGTGGTCTAAGCGAGTATTAGAAAATATAATTGTTGCTTTTTTTTTTTTTTTTTGTTGGCTCTTCACCCGTTAAGAGTGTTCTCAGCCATCTAAGTTAAAATATTAAACTGTCAAAATAGAGAAACCTAAATTATTTTTGTATATTTATTTTACTTCGATCAATTTAAATTTTATGAACAGAGTTAAATTTTAATGTCATTAATTTTGATGAATTTTTTGAGCAAAATGTTTACCTGCCTGGAATTGTAGCTCAACAATGTCCTCACATTTGTTGGCATTGGAACCCCAATCTCTGTGAGGTCGGTAAAAAAGGACGGATACCTATCGTTTATGGGGCATTCAAGAAACAAATGATCCAGTGTCTCATCACCAATCATACATTCGCAGAGACTGCTATCAATGATCCCTATTTTTTTTAAATGCTCTCTGGTACAACAGTGTCCCATGCGGATACGACACATAACGCTGATGGAATGTTTGTCAAAAGCTTTATCATGGAACCATGGCTTATTGACAATTGTTTGTTGGGTCGTTTTGTAAAGTCTACCCTTTTTCAGTGAGCTTGTGTCCCAATATAACTGCCATTTATTCATCAGACGGTTTTTTGCGATTGGTAGGAGATCGTTTTGTGTAATATTGGGATGTGTCCGTGTGTTTCCATATGTTGCTCTCTTAGCCAATTCATCCGCTTTCTCATTTCCTGGTATACCACAGTGACTTGGTATCCATGCCAGACAAAGTTTTCTGTTTTGGTTGCATATTTCTTTAATTTTTTTCCATATATCTATACAGTAGTGGTCATCACTATACAAAATAGGGGATTTAGAGAGTTTTTCGAGTGTACTTAAGGAATCGGTCAATATTAATGTCTTTAAGAATCGTTTTTTATTTGCATAGTTCAAAGCCTCTACTATAGCTATACATTCTGCTGAGAATATTGTAGAATCTTTATGGAGAGTCAAAAGTAATTCAACTTTATCTGAATCACTAAATACTGCTGCTCCAGTATTGCTTTTGCAGTCCATTTTTGATCCATCCGTATAAAGTATTTTCCAGTCATTCCATTTGGATTCAATTACGTGTTTAAGTCTTTTAGATGCAAAAGCATCTGGAGTTATTCCTAATGAGTGGATTATGTTTGGCGGCTCGATTAAATTTTGATAGGGTAATGAGTAAACTGGGAGTGTCTCAGATTTAATGAAATCCGATGAATATTGGTCTAAAAAGGTGAGGCTATTTACAAGAGGAGGGGAGATTTTATGTTTCCAAAATGGTGATTGATTTGTGAATATTTTAAGCATAGCGATTTTTCTAATTAGAGGGTGGAATTTATAATATTGCATTTTAAAACAAATTTATCTGACAGATACTGTTTTCTCAGCTCAAGTGGTGGGTCCACGGCTTCCACCTGGAGTGCACATACCGGTGTCGATTTCATAGCGCCTAATATAAGTCTCAGACCTTCAAATTGTATTCTATCTAAGCGTTGTAAATTTTTCTTGGAAATTGGACTAAGTAAAAACGCTCCATAGTCGATTTGACTGCGAACGTATGATATATACATTAAACGTAGAACAGAAGGGTGACCTCCCCACCAAGTACGGGTTACAGCTCGCATTGCATTTAGTCCAGACTGACATTTGTTAATGATATGTGTAACTTGAGAGTTCCAAGATAGTCTGGAATCCAAAGTGATACCAAGAAATCTTAATTCCGAAGAGACAGGGAGGATAATGTCATTTAGCTGAATTTTTATATGTGGTATAGAGCGTTTTTTTGTAAACATAATGGCTTTACATTTGGGAGGACTGGGATTCAGGCCATTTTCAGATAACCACGAAGAAATATTTTTGAGAGTATTATTCATAATGTTCTCCATTTGTTGGATTTTTTTCCCTGATACATAAATAAAAAAATCGTCTGCATATATCAGTAACTGTGCCGAGGGTAACAGTACATGAAAAATCTCGTGAATATAAATATTGAAGAGGATAGGGCTAAGGACTGACCCCTGTGGCAAGCCTCTGTCGACTTTTCTTTCTTGAGTATCAATTCCTCGAATGTCGAGAATGATTTTTCTATCCAGGAGAATATTCATTATGAAGATGGCTAATTTTAGGGGGATTCCAATTCGGAGAAGTTTAGATTTAAGAAGGGAGAGAAGCACATTATCATATGCACTTGTGATATCTAAGCTTACTCCTATGACCTGTTCTTGTCTAGAGAAAGCTAAAAGAATATCCGTTGTTAAATTGGCTACACTTTCTACTGAGGATTTTTTTTTTCTGAAGCCAAACATATTGTACGGCAAAATATTTTTGTTTTCAACGAACCAATCAATTCGTCTTTTTATAATATGTTCTGTTAATTTAAGCAGAGTTGATGATAATGCTATTGGTCTGTAGTTGACACCTGAATTAGGGTCCTTTAGTGGTTTCAAAATTGGGATAATGAGTTGAGTTTTCCAAGATTCTGGGATAACCCCTGTATCGAACATTATGTTTATTAAATTTAAGAGATATTCAAGAATTTTGTCGCTACTATTATGTAAGATAATATATGGGATCCCGTCTATTCCAGGTGAAGTATTTTTTACCACTTGTAAGACTGATTTTAATTCGTCTATTTGGAATGGGGCATCTAGCCAGTTACTGCTAGTATGTGAATATTGTAACGAGATTTCATCGATGTTAACAGCATACGGTGGGGCCATTTTATTTAAGAAATCTTCTGACCATAGTTTAGGGCATGATTTAGAGGATGGGGTTTTGTATGAGCCACGAAATTTTCTGATATTATTCCAAACTTCTGAAATTGGAACTTGGATACTAAGTGATGTGCAGAAGTCTTTCCACCCTTTTCTTTTCTTGTTTTTGAGGAACCGTTTGACTTTAGCTTGAACATTTTTAAGATACAAGAAATTTTCAAGTGTCATGTTATGCTTGTAGTCTTTATATGCTTGCTTCCTAATTGACGAATGTTCTTCGCACGCTGAGTCCCACCAAGGAGGAGGTAAGGGATACTTTTTGAATTTGGGATTCTTTTTAGGTATAAATTTTTCTGATATTTCAATCGTTTTAAAAATTCATCGTAGCATTCTTGTAGGTTTTCTATTGAGGGGGGAGTAAATGTTATATTGGGGTTGTTGGTGTAATGATTATATCCTGACCAATTAGCTTTTCCAAAATTACAAACATTTTTATCGAATTTGTTGTTTCTTTTGGATTTTGAGTTTTCAATATGAGAGGTATATATGTATCTGTATGACGGTTGTGAATAATGCAAAATTATTGGAAGATGATCACTATTGAATGGGTCAGAAAGTATTTTCCAATTCAAGTATGGAGCAATATCGGGACTACATATTGTTAAATCTACTGCGCTGATTCGTTGATTTGGCACAGGGATACGTGTCGGTGATCCGTCGTTAATAATGCAAAGATTCAACTCATTTAGCAGATCAACTATAATTCTACCTAATTTTGTGCATGATGATGAACCCCACATGTTATGGTGAGCATTAAAATCTCCCATAATTATAAAGGGATGTTTTATTCGAGAAATTATGGTTCTTAAAATATTTTTGGTGGGTTGGAAATTAGGAGAAATATAAATTGAGACAAAAGTTGTACCGTCTATTTCCGCAGCAACAACTTGTGATGGACAATTTATTGGTTTTAAATTTATCTGGTTAAAGAAAAATGTGTCTTTTATTAATAACGCAGCTCCACCTTTGCCATCATGTCTATTATCTTTTAGGCATTGGTAGCCGGGAATTTTGAATGTTTTTTCATCGCGGAGCCAGGTTTCAGATAGTGCCGCTATTTGAACCTGGTTCTCGGATAGCAATTTTAAAATAGAGTCTTTATTAGGTATTGCACTTCTGCAGTTCCACTGGGCAATATTTAAGGCCATTTTGTATGAAAGATTATACAGGGAATTATTGTGCGAGTTACAAGTTTAAGGTCTAATTTGTTTCTGTGATAGAGTTTGAATCGATATCTTCTTTATTTAGGTTGTTATTGAGTATATTGACAGTATTTTGTAAGGTGTTATTAATAAGTGCATCGTTGGACGGTACTGAGATATAGTGTTCTGTGGTAAGAAGTTCATGGATCATATTGTATATGCAATTTAGAATTATTTCTTTACGACTATAATTAATGTCTTCAGGTATTATTGTATCTGGGGTAGTTTCATTTGTTAACGGGAGAGCACATCCATTTTTAGGTACTGGATGGTTTCCATTTGGTGCAATTAATAATGAGTTGATTTGTTTTTTATCCAAGTAAGGGGGGGTATTACTATGTTTTTTAAGATTATTTTTGTTTGAAGGGGTGATTACCCTCCATTTTGGTGTGAAATTATTTTGTGTTTCAATTTTGTTTGAATTGTTGACAGCTTTCGTTTTTTCTGAGTATGATATTTTCACGGAGGGAAACATTCCAGCTGCTTCGATATACGATATACTTTGGTCAGCCATTACTTTCTTAATGTTCCTCTGTCTTGTCAATTCTGGGCAATTTATATCGATAGCCTGGTGATTTCCCGAGCAATGAACACAAATAGTATTTTCTTGAGTTACATTACATGTGTTTCCAAGATGATGTAAAGTGCATTTAAAACACCTAGGTGCTGCAGATTTGCAGTTAGTTTTAGTGTGTCCGTATCTTAAACATTGATGACATTGAATAGTAGGGAATATGTAAGTTTCTACTGGTAGACGATTGTAAAAGAGGTAAAGGTGTGATGGGAGTTTTTGCCCTTCGATTGTGACCACAACAGTTTGAGATGGTTTCCATGTCGGGATTTCAATTTTACGGTCTCTGTAGTTAAGCCTTCGAATTTTTATTATTTTTCCGAATCCCGGAGGGACTTCCAAATTACTTAATATTTCCTCGTCAGAAAGAGATGTAGGTATATCTTTTACAACTCCAAGACGAGTTACGTGAAAGGAAGGTATAAATGGTAAGTAGTTGTTTTGTTCTAAAATTTTGTTATTAAGAAAAGTATTTGCTGCTAAATAATTTTTGAATTCGATTGCAATTGTGCGTTTACCCAACGGCTTGATTTTTTTTATATTATCAATTTTATTTTTGTAGATAAACGAACCGAATGAGATAGCCTGTATTTGAAGACTTTCTCCCGCTACTTTCTTTTGTACATGTACAATAAATGGGGAAAGAGAGGATTCATTATACAGTAAAGAATTCTCTTGGTGTACTGAGGGGTTTATGTTTGGTTTGAATTTTTTGGATACTGAACTATCCAATAATGTATTATCATGATCTATCGGTGTGGACTGGGCCTTACGAGTTTGTTTTGATGGCGTACATTCTAATACATTGTTATCTGTTGACTTGGCAACAACGTTACTAGGTAACATTTCGCTAGCACAGCGCATGAAGCGCCGGCAAATTGTTTGCTTACCTACCTCCACTAAGCAATTGTTTTGACACACTTACAAAAAAAAAATAAAATAAATAAAAATGGAACGAACTCACCGGTTACGTGGGGACAATATTTTAACTAAGATATGTTCACATAAGCATTTAAACAAAAATTAACACAAAATATAAGTTTTTGCACCACTTAAAACATCAAAAACACAAAAAATATGAGGAGCGAACTACAAGCGTCGTGATTCATTCAGCGGCAATTCACGTATCATAATTGTTGCTTGCTACGCGTGAGATCCAACTTTCGATGGCGATATTATTTATAGTTATAAAAGAGGTACCTACGAAACAATGAACCCTTAAATTCATATTAGTCAATATTTTGCTTTATATATGAAACATGTATGTCAAGATAGGATTGTGTGGTGATCAGTCCTTTTTTACCCCGCGAATAAGTAATCAGCTCGATAGTATGTACCCATGCATGTATGGGGATTAAGTATCACACTATTGAGAGTCCCCGTAGATACTGTGTGTTTTTTCCATAGATATTGTATGAAACGATGTATGATAGATAACCTTCGTACATACATACATACCATCAAGTTGTTTACATATTCGGAGTAGGAAAAATGGACTGATCTCCACACTATCTTATCTTGACGACATAAGTACATGTTTTGTATAGAAAACAAAATATTTTATTATTTGGGTAAAAGGGTTTATAGTTTGTAATGTATTCTATAACTATACATACTATCGCCAATGACTGTAACTTGTCATAAATAGGTTTTTATTTCCTGGACAGAAACTCAAAAGGGGAAGAGAGCCTTAAAAAGTTTAACATGGTCGGAAAAGCGCCTAATACAAGACCAAAAAGCAGATCGCCATTGCGATAGTCCGAACAAATAAGTAAAAATATATTGATATTTAAAAAAAATAATTACTTAAGCTTAGTGGGTATGCAATATTTCTTAATTCTGAAACGAATCTAACTGCTTCAGAACGGGTTTGGTTCACATCTAGGTATAAGATTTTTTTTCCGTATCAGTATCTGGATGTAAATGCCATAGGTATCTTACCATCATGCCATTTCTCTATTTGGGCTAGGCAGAAAGAACCGAACGCTAGACACCGGTTGCTGTAGTAAAATGTATTTTTCAATAAAAACAAATCTTTATCAACTTCATGAGTACCTATCCCTGCCATTTCTGTTAGAACATAAAAAATAACAGTATGAAGGTAAGGTGGCTTTTTCCTCCACCACACTTGATTAATGAAACATTCATTAATTTTGATGTTGGCGGCCATCCGGTACCTACATATTACTGCTGTTGTTGTCTTTCTGCGTGGGTGCCGGGTGAGCATAACAATGATGATCCATTTAGTAACGTGAATGGCTACTTCAAATACATATGTTAACACAAGAAAAATAATGTTCTTTACTTGCATCTATTGTATTAGTGCTTTCTCTATAGATATTCGTATACGTTAACTAATGTACACTTTGTTCATTAGTTTGGAAGGAAATTCATTCTGGCCACAGGGCGCAATACAGTGTTTTATTTAAATGTTATATAGTATGTTTATTTAAAAATTTTGTATTGAAATAACCGATAGATACCCAAATCATATTCTAAATTTGGTTCGGAGTAAAGTAATGGCTTGTCTATACAAGGGATTTTGGTTATCCTCAAAACACGATGATACAAATCCGTTAATTCCAAATGGGTCATGTTTGACCCAACCGAATGTAAACTAACCATTATATCTGTTGTAAGGTCCGAGATATATTATACTATGTTAGTTGGTAGGGATACTGAATACCTTCTACAGCATCTCAGATTAGACGCAGTACGAAGATCCCTTCAGAAACGGACTAATCGTTTCTATGTATTTGAACAGTATCACATTGAGCAGCGGTTAGATGTTTATGCAGATACATATGTCTGAAATCTATTTCGCAAAGTTACCACGGAAGATAACAATAGAAATCAAGTAACATTATATTATTTTATTTGAAATTGACTCTTCAAAAAAAAATGTTTTTTCTAGTTATATTCAAATAAGATTTTGTTTTCTTATAATGAATTGATTTTCCACAAGTTATAGATAATAGGCAAGGATACTTATACCAATTATATTTTTAACTTATTCACTGTATTTTTTTACCTAGTGTTGTTTGTGTGCAATTCAATTGTGTAAAAAAATTAAAAAATATATTTCCAGGCAGAAGTAAAGATAATTACAGTGAAATCCAGCTACCGGACTAAACTCCCAAGGCTCAGGCAGGCTAAGGATCTGCTCGACAACTATGACCGAAAAAGGTTCCTCACAGACCATTGTAGACTTGGGGAAAATAGGATTAGAAGATAGTGGTTTGCAGATTCTGGAGGAAGGGGGCGGAAAAGCCACACCACCTCCTCGTGGAGTGTGATGCTGTGACACAAGTAAGAATAAGGCATTGGGCAAGCCCCAAATGGACATCAAATCCATATCCTCATTGATACCCCTGCGGGTCGTGGACTTCCTTAGAAGCCTAAGACTAGAGGGCATACTGAAACAAGAAAACCGGTAAGCAAGTAGGGGGAGCGCAAAAGATCCGGAGTGCATAAGAACACCCCTAATATTAATAAAATAAATAATTTGTATTTTATAAGTAGATGCCAATTTAACAGTATCTGATAAAATTAAATTAAATAAAATACAACTTTGTGTACACCATTACAATTATAACTTTTATTCAATGAAATAAAAATTCCTCTACTTGTTACGAGAAAAAATTTCCCTTCCTCAAGATGATAAAGTTAACTAAAATAAATATACAATATATAGACTTAAAGTTAACATAATGGGTGGAGTATGGGCTGGGTTGGGGGTTTAATGGGTGGTAGGGTCCCGGTGGTGCTTTTTCGTGCTGTAAGAACAGGTATCAATAAATGCCGAGAAACGCCAAGTTGCCAAGCAACACTACCATCAAGTCCTACTCTCTAGCGTCCCCGTCGCAAACCCTGGAAATGTGATCTGAAAGGACCACAGCCAATAGAGAGAGGGCGATGGCGAGCTTTCGGCGCCATCAAACCGGAAACAAATCAGCTAAGGGAAGGAAAACCCCGACAGAAAAACCCTTGACCTCCAGTAGGGGGTTGGGCGAGAGGCTAATAACCTTTCCCCGTAAAAGAAGCAATATTACAAAACCGAACACAGAGCCTCGGACCACTGCTAAGCTTCGGAAAGGACCCGGCAAACGAAATAAGGCTAACGATTTTAAACTTGCAACTTGGAACGTGCTGTCACTGTATCGTGCTGGAACGCTGAGAATTCTTTTAGATGAGCTTGCCAAATATAAAACTGATGTGGTAGCAATTCAATAGATTAGATGGATAGGAGAAGGAATAATTGAAAAGCGTGACTGTACCATCTTTTACAGCTGCCACAAGAAGGATCATACATTCGGAACAGGATTTGTTGTCTCTAAAAGAGTGAAAGTTATAGGATTTACTGCAGTCGATCATAGAATATCGCACATCCGCATATCTGGAAAATTCTTTAACTATAGTATTATTAATGCTCACGCACCCACAGAAGACAAGAGTGATATTGAGAAAGACACTTTTTGCACCAAGCTCTCAAAAGCTTACCAGGATTGCCCCAGTCACGATGTTAAAATAGTACTTGGGGATTTCAACGCAAAAATAGGGAGAGAAATGGTGTATAGAGCAACTGTTGGAAAACACAGCCTGCATGCTGAAACTAATGACAATGGAACAAAACTGATCGATTTCGCAATGTCTCATAACATGATAGTGGGCAGCACATTCTTCCCAAGAAAGGATATACACAAGGGAACGTGGAAGGCACCGGATGGCAGAAATGTAAATCAGATTGACCACTTTCTTATTGATGGTAGACATAAATCTGACCTAGTAGGCATACGATCTTATCGTGGGGCAAATGTTGACTCTGATCACTACCTTGTTATCTCCAGACTGCGCAGTAGAATATCAAATGTAATGAAACAGAGGGGATCCCGCACGAATAAATTTGATGTAGAACGCCTGAAGTCACAAGAAACAGCAGAACAGTTTGCTGCGGCTATGGGCCCCAGGCTGGATGATATCAATACAGATGTAGAGCAGGATGATGTTGACTCCTACTGGAACTGTGTTAGATCTGTGGTTACCACTGCAGCTGATGAAATTCTGGGAAGAAGGCGTGTACAATCGCGAGAAACGTGGTTTGATGCGGAATGCCAATACGCGACCAATTTAAAGAATGATGCATACCTCAGAATGCAACAGCGACACCATACACGTCAGGCAGTATTAGAATATAGGGACCTGAGAAAGAAGGAAAAGAAACTGCATAGAAAGAAAAAACGTGTATTCCTTGAAAATCAGATCAGAGAAGTTGAACTAGCGAACGCCCATAACAAGAGCCGACTCTTTTACCAGAGGGTCAACCAACAGAGAAAGGAGTTCAAGCCCAGGCTTACGATGTGCCACGATAGTGAGGGAAACATTCTGAGTGAGAAACAGCAAATTCTGAATAGATGGATGGAATATTTTGACACTCTTCTGAATGTAAGTGGGAGTGAGAGCCTAACGGGTACTAGGGACGTCTACAACGATGATGCCAGCAATACTGAGCCGCCACCGACAGTAGAGGAGGTGGTGCGTGCCATTAAAAGCCTGCATAATAATAAATCACCTGGAACAGACAATATTCCCGCGGAATTGATTAAATATGGCGGGGAGAAGCTCCACATCCACATACATTATATAATAAAATCTGTTTGGTGCTCCGAAACCCTGCCAAGTGAATGGAACTGTGGAATAATTTGCCCTCTCCATAAAAAAGGAGATCCCATGAAATGCTCTAATTACAGAGGCATTACTCTGCTGAATGTCTCATACAAGATCATGTCAAATATTTTGTGTGACAGACTGGGGAAATACTCGGATGGCATTATCGGAAAATATCAAACTGGGTTCCGTAAGGGAATGTCCACAACTGACCAAATTTTCTGCCTGAGACAGATACTGGAAAAAACTATAGAGTTCAACGTTGACACATACCATCTATTTGTTGACTTTAGGGCTGCTTACGACAAAGTAAACCGAGAAAAACTCTACAGAGCCATGGATGAGTTTAATATCCCCAAGAAACTAGTAAACCTAGTGAAGCTCACAATGTCCAACGTCGAATGTCGAGTTAGAATACAACAGGACATGTCCGAACCCCTGAAGACTTTCAACGGACTGAGGCAGGGAGACGCACTTGCGTGCACACTGTTTAACTTGGCACTGGAAAAGGCCATCCGAGACTCGGGTATTCAAATTGGTGGCCATATCTTCAATAAATCTGTGCAACTCCTTGCCTACGCTGATGATATAGATATCATTGCACGCTCGGAAAATGATTTAAAAATTGCATTTAAAGCCCTGGCTGCATCAGCAAGGAATATGGGGTTGATGGTAAACGAGGGAAAGACAAAGTATATGCCAGTGCATGAACGTCGAAAACCGCCAGATTTGCGAGTCGACGATTACACATTCGAAACTGCTAGCGAGTTTGTGTACCTCGGTACTATGGTGACAAGTGACAACAATGTCTCAACTGAAATTAAACGCCGAATAGTGTCCGCAAATCGGTGCTACTATGGGTTGCAGAGGCACATGAAGTCTCGTCACATCACCAGAAAAACGAAAGTCCTCCTCTATAAGACTCTAATTCGGCCAGTACTCTCATATGGATCAGAATGTTGGGCAATCGCTAAATCTGATGAAAGAGCCCTGGAAATTTTTGAGAGGAAGGTGCTGAGGAGGATCTACGGCCCGACTTGTGACAATGGAGAGTGGCGTATCAGGCACAACTACGAATTGTATGATCTGTACAAGGAGCCTACCATACTGACAGAAATAAGAATTGGTAGACTCAGATGGGCTGGACACGTCCAAAGAATGAGCGAGGAGGACGTTCCAAGACGGATCATGAATGGTGCACCGGGGGGACGAAGAAAAGTTGGAAGGCCGAAGCTTCGATGGCTGGACGGAGTGGTGAAGGATGCGAACAGCATCGGCGTCCATAACTGGCGCAATGCGTCGCAGGATCGACAGTCATGGAGGCGGGCTCTGCAGGAGGCTAAGACCCGACCTGGGTTGTGGAGCCACAGATGATGATGATGATGATGGGCTGGGTTACATTATTTTGTAGGGTGGGGGATGGAATGAATTTATCGGTTAGTTAATTTTTGTATTGGAAAAATATTTATTATGTGGTTATTAGGGAATCGTGTTTGGTTATTAATTATATTATTTCTCATATTTAAGTTTTTTTCTGATTTTCAAGATTCCCAGGTTGTCTAACTGTCTATCACTTAAATTACGCTTAAATTATTAATAAAAGTATGGTTATTTCTGATTAAATGGATTGCAAATTTTGAGTAATTATTGCTATTAAGTCATCTCAAATGCTCCTTAACTCTCGTTTCTATGTTTCTCGCAGTTGTTCCTATATAAAAAGATGGGCAATCCTTACACTCTTATTTATAGATTCCTGATTTTTTAATAGCACTTTCCTTATTTTTATTATTTATTATGTAGGTATTTTTGGTATTTATTGTTAGTGTAAAACACGGGTTCGATAAGCGCTTGGTATATTTTGTAGATATTGTTTTTAGTGTCTTATAAATCTAAAAATAATGTTTCATAAATAATAACGTAAGTAATTTCATACCCACACGTGAAGTAAAGTTGATGAGGGTTTATTCTATCATTCTTGTTAATCTCTTAACTATTCCATATTACTATTTCAAGATATATGTAGATATAATACTTGTGTAGGCAGAAGATATTCAAAGAAGAAGAAGCTGATATCACTTTGCGTTGACAAGTTGATTTAAAGTTTGTAAATAAAGTTGTATCTCGGATTACATTATCTGCGAGGTGGGAATTATACTAGTGTGTGAGTGGGTATCTACATATAATATATGTGGATATTTTACTGTATGGTGACACGTCAAAATGGTGTAGATAAACTGGACGGAAAAAAATTATAGTTGAGAATAAATGAGGCGCAGCGCAACATGGAATTATTTTTTTCAATTGGAAAGGACATATATTTGCTTCGTTGGCTTACGTGTAAATCGCCCCCCATCTCGACTTAAAGTTCAAGTTGTTTGGCGACAAATATACTATTCTCCAGTTCTTCTAAGAGCGACCAACTAAGAACCGTTTTTAGACCCCCTTCGCGCAGGTACCGCCCACCACAGTAAATGGTCGACTAATCACAGGTATAAGTTAAGTCAGTCGACATCCCCAGTGTAGTTATTAGCAGTGTATTAGCAACATGGAAAATATTACCCCCAGTTCGCCACTTTCGCCAGTTAAGAGAAATAAAAATGGACAGGTAAAATATTCAACCTTATATTTTTATTTTCGTATTTTTTTTTGCTTTCAGAAAATATTTTAATAGCATTAAAAATAAATCAAGTTCATTCCTTATTTATGTCATTATTTGTTTTTATAAATGTACCTAATATTGCGCAAATGCCTGGTAATTCATAGAAGAAATAGAGAGTAAACATTTATTTATGTACACGTAGGTGGGTACGCGTACTGCGGAGAATCTGGACTACAGAATAGTTTCAAACAATTTTTCTTAAAAATTTGGTACATACATAATATTCAACTTTAGATCAATAGTTCGTATATTATTGGCACACTTTTAATATAAAATGTATTTTTCGTTAAATCATTAATTGCTGTTGACAAACTAATAAATGAAATACCTAAATGATGACGAAAGAGATAGAGATGCTGTAAAGAGACGCAAATTCTTAATACTTTGAGACGCAAATTAAAAATACTTTGGTCACATATTCCGCGGTGATAAATATATTTTTTTTGCCGTTTTATCGCGCATACTTTTATCGTTGCTCTTTTGTCGAATGTCCGTTTTATCATGTGCGTATAGGAATTAAGAATTAGTCTATGGGAAATAACGTTAAGCCTGATATGTACTAAGTTATGTTGTTGTCTTAACTATTGTGAGATTACAGATAAATTTACTGTCTATATTTACTCGACTCAAAGAGACAGTTTTAATATAAGAACCTACATACAAACATGTTGTTATCAACTTACAAACGACAAAACTTTTAATTAATCCAACTGTCGGTTTAGTAAAGATAATGTATTTCTCTCGATGAATCGGCAATATTAACCTTAGTCCTGTGTGAGAGAATCTTATGGAGTGGTGGACATTTTGCATGATTTTTCCAACTTTGAAGTTAAAAAGTGTTTTTTACAACTTTCAGGCTTTGAAGCATACGTATCATATATTATTATATGAATGAACTCAGAATTAGGAGTAGAATACTTAGCTTGTCTATGTCACCCCCCACCCCATTATATCTTTTGATCTACTTGATGTACAGAGCCCAAAATTTTAGAAACTAAAAAAAATTCAGACCATCAAAACTTTTGTATTCAAAACTTTGAGTTTGTGTTCCAGTCATGAAGTTCTAGAAGAAGATTCTGGAGAGATCATGTAGCTAGAGTGAACGGTGACAGACTTGTATACACTGCAGTTAACAGATCGTGGAAGATCTCCTGTAAGACCACCAAAGAGATGGAAGGACAGTTATAATTCATCAACTCAAGTAGTCTATAAAAAAGAAGGAGGTCTTGTATAATATATGTAATGTTTTCCAAGTTTAGAAAAGAATCATAATTTTGTATTTTAAACACTTCATAAAGTGTTTGTTGTTAATTTTTATTTTACTTTCTTGAACTTTTGGTACAAATAATACGCATTCATCTATTTTCCTAAAATATTATCTAACTTCTAACTCTGTTCAAATAATATAAATGATGTTATGAATTTTGAAAGTTTTCAAAGAGCTGACAGTAAAAGTACCTTTCTACCAAACAAAGGCAGATAAATAACATGGTATTTTGTGGAAAACCTTCAGAACAAATAATAATATCCACATTATGTTGGATGAAAACACAATCTAAAGGACTGTTCTGTCCACCACCAACCGTTCCTCTTATGGGGACTAAAAACGGCCCCTTGCAAAACTCTGAAAGAACACATAAGAACGTAAGAAGAGTCCGGAGAACTCTAAAACCTTGCAGACACTGCACTTAGAGTGCCAAAGAGAGCAGATTATAAGGGAGCAGTAGGTTCGTCGTGCACTGAAAGTGAAGATATTAGTTCACCGTATTTTTGACAAAAAGTCTGAAATGCTCTGAATTTGCTCTTCGTGGCTACAAGGTCCGCATGTCCAATGGGGCCAAAGGAATTCCCTCGAACATCGTTGTAGAGTTCTCGTCAGAATGTTGACACGGAGAAGTTAGTGCATTCCCATAGGATATGCTCAGAAGTCTGATCAGAGTTACCACAAAGCTGACATGAGGAGGAATCGGATAAGTGAAAACGAAAAAGGTAACTTTTGAAACTGCCGTGTCCAGTTAGGAATTGCGTTGTCCAATAATCAGGAATAATCCAAGATGATGAAATACGGGTCCTCACATCAGGAAGAAATAAGAATGTCAGTCTGCCCACGGAAGAAGACGATCAGCGATTTTGCCAAGTGTCTAGAAGTGAATTTTGAGTTAAGTTTTCAATCAGTCCACGAAAGGTGGGTAAATTCAAGGGTGTGAGAGATACTCCACCCAAAATTGAGCTTCGACCCCTATACAGGTTGTAAATTGAAGCTCGTCGTTGTGTTTCTAGATCAAGAGGAGCCACACCTGTAAGAATAGGAAGTGTGTCAGTAGCGCAGGTTCTGTAAGCCTTTGCTAAAGCCAGAAGGGCGAAGCGCTGTCCAGAAAGCAGCAGACGTCTGATGTATTGGGTTTCACAACGGTGAGCCCAACAAGGGACTATGACATATGAACCATCTCGTCAACTACGCATGAAAATCTTAATACGTTCTTATCTTAACTTTTTATATACATACATAAGATTTGGAAGAAAAATCAAACACTGTATGGAAAACTATCATAATGGCAGCGATATATGTAAGAGACGCTTATTTTAAAAATTGTTTAAACTTTATTATTATACAAAATAATCAACATTTTTTCACTAAAACGCTTAGTAATAGGTACTTGAAAATATATTTTATTCGTGTAAATACGTACTTCTAACAAGTAAGTTAACAGATATTTGCATACGAAAAGCACTCTTTTTTGACAAATCTATTTTTGAAAACTTACTTTTTAAAAAAATAGTTATATCACATTTTCTATCAGGTACATGCACGCACATAAATTAGATTTTTACTTTATCTTGTTAATCCAGGAGGTATGAGACAAAGTTACATCACAATTTATAAACTTAGGTTCTAATATATAAATTCTTAAAAATATAGTAAGTACCTACCTATGTATGTAATGAAGTCTTAAGCTGGGTTATTTCAATAGAAGTATCAGTAATAGTACATTATAGTTTAAATACTTTGATTTCATGGAATTGTTCAAAATTGTGTCGTTTAACGGTATTAGATTTCAATGAAACAACAAACTTGAACAATTTTATTGAACAATTTTACGGTATCAAAAGTATTTTAACAATACTTTTACTTCAATCTTTATTCGAGAAACACAGCCTTAGTTCATATTTACATCAAATTAACGACTAAGCATGTAGTAAATAATTTGCCTTTATTTATACGTAAAACAAACGTGTAAGAATTAAAAATTAAACGGTTGATAAATATATGGGCTCAGCAGGGCTAGTCAAATTAATATTACAAAAGTTAATTATAATTTAAAATAAATTAATAAACTTTGTTTGTTTTCACTAGTTATATTTTTTTTTAAACACAACATGTTTCGATAACCTCCGTTATCTTCCTCAGGTGAGAGGTGAGTTAATACTAACTGAAAACTAATTTTGCGTGGTATGTGGCAGTGTCAAGGGTGTAGTAGAAAGCGGGGGCAAGGGAGGGGGTGAGCGTTGACCTAACGGGAACATGGACAGTAGTGGTGAAGTGTAGGGTTGCGTCTGATTATTTATTATTTTCTTGTGATTATTAATTGCTTTGTGTATTTCTAATGTCTCTAGATTGTTTTGTTTCAGTCCGTATGTGTGTTTATGTAATAATTGGGTGTTTGAATTGTCAAATGTATGATTTTCTTGTATTAGGTGGTTTGCATATTCTGAAAAACCGAGTCCATTTAAACAGCGTTTATGTTCTTTAAGTCTGGGCTTCACAGCACCCAATCACACACAAAATGGCAGAATTTCATTCAATGATCACTAGATTACTCAACATACCATTTAATAACACAGACTATAACAAAGAATTACAAACAATCTTAAAAACAAAGAATTAAAAAAACCAAGAATCTTTTTCTTCTTCTTCGACCTAGCCTTTTCCCATTTACTTGGGTTCGGCTATCCTAGTCCTCATCTTCCAAGTCCTTCTGTCCTTCGCGTTCCCTAAACGAAGCCTTGCCTCCTTGAGATCACTGACTATTGTGGACATCCAAATGATGAATGGTCTTCTAGACCCCACCTCTATGTCCATCGATTTTTTTTATTATATAATTAAAAAATAACAAATATAAAAAAAAATATCACATAAAAAAATGTTCTAGTAAGAGATGAAAGTAGTCTTTGATTAATAATAATACTATAAACTACATTTTAAATATTCCAGAATTCGCGTTTTATGTCTATTGCCTCAGGACAAATTTGTTTTAAAATTTATCTTATTGCGATAGAAAGTGATGTCTCAGTCCATCCTTGGTATGGACCGGCGAAACCCTCAGCCAATCAATCATCCAACTTTGTCATTCATCAATGTCATGTCGTCTTCTCTTTGTCAAATCAAATTGAACCGAAACCTCGAGACACTTCTCTTGAGAACAATAATTATTTGAAACTTTTACGCCAGTGTTACGGTTATTTTCGGTTCTTGTCTCCTGATCCTGCTTCTTTTATTATCCTCGTATTTTTATTTAAGTATTTTTTACCACGACATATTTACTTGTTGGTGTTACAACTCTGTTAAATATTCATTCTGAATTAATTCATATTTATCTACCGTTCTTTATTGTAATTTGTATTCATTTGTTTGTTACTTATTGGGTTTTCAAATATAGGTATACTATTTTCTGGATTTATTATTTTTTTATTGTTATTTAACCTTTCTTTTTCTCAAACTGCTGCTCTTGTATAAAAGTTCAATGATGTTTTTCTTTTATTTTTTTCTTAATCTTAATTGGAAATTTTTAATCTTAATAGAATATGTAGGGGCAAGTGGTGTACCTATGAACGGGTGTACCTTCGAACAATTGCTATATCTAAAAAAACCCTGTGAATAATAACATGAAAATCCTCATAATTAATAGTTTTTATCATACTGCTAACACTGCTGTGTTCTCTAGTGTCAAGAATCAACTAAGTGTGTTTTGTGATTGAAAAACGTTTTTCATCATTAAAAGTAAATTTTTAAAAAATTTTCATAGTTTTTTTTTTTGATATTTTTTTTTTATTTCAACTATTGTTTTATTTCACACTTTTATGTGTACAATCATCTACTTTTTACCGAAAACACCAATTTGAATAACAAAACCTAAATATTTTTTACTAAATTTTAAATGAAAAATCTCTATGTGTGTACCTTTGAACACATCAATAAGTGTACCTTCGAACAGCTTTCGAAGGTACACTCACGTCTTTTTATAAGTAAAACAATATTTAAATATTTTGATATCTTTTATATTTTAGTGTCAAGAAGCAAATCATGTGTTAAAAGATCTCCCGCATCGACAGATTCTTAGAGAGAGTTGTAGAAGAATGTCGAAAAGGGTTGTCTGTCAAAAAAGCTGCAGAAAAATATGATCTATAACCAACCACAATTTTCAAGTACTGCAAGAGAACATCATTTTTCATGAAGCTAATGAGTCACAAAGCAATGTTTTAAATCAACCACCTAATGATACAAACGGATTGTCAATTCCATCAACCAGGAAAGGCCCTCAATTATTTTATCCTTAAATTATTCGTCCATTCCCTAAGGCCTCACCAAGAAATAGAAAAAATGGAAATTCAGAATAGTAACTGAAACACCATAAAAAATGCTCTATTAGATAAAGCGTCAAAACAAATAAAACGATCACCAGTTACCTGATTAAAGTTCGATAATATTCTAGAATAAAAAAAAAACATTCTTCAAAAAAGCAGAAGATTAAAATAATGAATGACATCACATTCATTAAATGTGGAGCCTGAGAATGCGTAAAAACCAGATCTTTACACCGTAATACATGTAATTTATAAATATAAATTAATAATTCATAAGACTTATATTCCTAAATGTTATGAAAGAATATTCTAGATGAAGAAGACAATGATTTATTTATTTGCCACAAATGCTTTGTAATATCAAACTAAGATAGTGACTGTAGATTCTGACTTGATTTTTCAACAGTGCCAAAAATTAATTAAGTATAAATTACTTAAAATAATTTTACTCTTTTTTCAAATATTTTTTTAAAAAACTCTTGTATTATTTTTTAAGTACTCATAGTACTGCTTGTAATTAATATTTTTGCAAGACTGTAATTTTTTATATGCCGACCAAAATGTAAACCTTTTAGAATCCATAGGTACCTACGTACACAACATTATTGAGCAAAACTATTTGTATTTTAAATAAAGTTTAAGATATTTACATTGTCTTTTTAATTCCCTGAATTGAGTTCATCATAAATACTATCAAATGACAACATTTCAAATCGATCCGATTCTTATTTAATACTGTTCGAAGGTACACACCGTACTGTTCAGAGGTACACACCAGTAGTGTACCTCTGAACAAAAATGAATGTTTTAACATTTTTCTATTTTTTATTTAAAATAGTCGCAATGAAGTAAAATTATGAATGTTATTTAAAAGTAGAAATGTTATTTTATAAAATGAATTAGTTATTTTACGCGTCCTGTAAGCCGAAACTGTGAAATCTACGTTTAAAGTTAAAAAAATGTATTTTGTTCGCAGGTACACTACTTGCCCCTACGTTGAATGCGACATTCATATCCTTGTACTTGCCGAGTGTTGTTGCTGTCGACTGCGGGTATATGTAATATTTGGTAGGACCGCTGTCAGTCTGCTGCTTCATAATAATATATACTTATTGATGTTTTGTATATAATATGTGTATGTATGTTTTTATAAATATCGTTGTCATCTTTATATTTTTTGTACTTGTTTCTTGCCTTAGCACTTTGCTTTATTTTATTTTTTTAAATATATAATAATAATAATGAACAATTCCTTGCACCCTGTGCAAGTGGCGAGTTTATTACAGTGTGGAAATTTCTTCCAACTAACCAATAAGTAAAATGTTATAAACAAAATAATTTTGACTATTTTTAATTTGGTATATCCACAGACAGGCTATGCCTTGTGGGATTTTTGTATTGTCCGCAGGCAATTTCTAACATCAAACCATACTAGTAATTACACTTGTAGCTTAAAAAAAAAACAAAAATAATGAGAAAAAGAAATACAAAAGAAACCAATTTTAATAAATTAATGAAAAAGTCCGAAAAAATGGAAAATGGATGCGATGCGAAGGGAGGAATGATAAAGGAATATAATTATTGGTATGTGGATAAGAAGTGTGACTTCAGATGCTTCTTGAAAACCGTTAAGCTAGGAGCTTCTCTTATACCATTGGGTAATTGTTTCCACAGCAATGCCGCGTGAATTGTGAACCAGTAAATATGAAAGATTGTTTTATATATTGGTATGACGAGTATACTATGGTTTTGAGACCGTAAATTTAGATCATGAGATGAAAGATGGACAAATTTCTCCTTCAGATACTTAGGTGTGAGATACGTACTTGAGGTACGCAAGTCTGGCAGTTGCTGGCTCTTGTTATATTTACTTTTGTTTGTTAGTTTCAGGCTGGATCTGTATGACGATTAACATCATAAGTTTCCAAAATGTCGTTACTATTATTGTTGTATATCAAAATAATATTTAACGTAGTATTTTTCCAGAAGTATAGTGTTTTTCTAGAAGCGTAGGTGCCCGAGAAGCATAAAAAGTACACGCTCAAATTTAAATGGCCTAGTCTCTTCTTCATAACCACCCTCTCATCTCGGACTGTTGATTCCATGTATTTATTAGTTGCATGTAACACATGAGATCCAACTGTCGATAGCGATAGTATGTATAGTTGAAGAATAAGTACCAAACTATAAACCCATAAATCCAAATTATTGAATATTTTAAGATATTTTGTTTTCTATACAACACATGTAGGTATGTATGTCAAAATAGGATAGTATGGAGGTCAGTCCTTTTTTCCTACCCAGAATATGAAAACAGCATGATGGTATGTATGTATGTTTGGAGATTGAGTATCAAACTATACTATTTAGTCTTCTTAGATATTGTGTATAGGCGACTTCCATACAAATTGTATGAAGCGATGTCGTCACTAAATTCAATTTTAATAAAAATTGTTAAAAAAAAATTAAGATGTACTACTACAATGCTAATATTTTTTATAGAAAATTAAATAATCTAGTTGGGGTATTCCATTTTTTTTCGATATTTTTAAAACTTTGGAATCAAAAAAAATTTTTTTCAAAATAAAAAATGTGTGAGAAACTCTGGAATTTAAAAAAAAAATATTTGAGATTTTGTATTTGTCTATGTTCATTCCAATTTTCAGTGTTCTAGCTGTTATAGTTTCTGAGATATATGGAAAAATTAAGTAAAAATTCAAAAGTTGATAACCCCTGACTGAAACAAAAATTCACAATTCTGAGTATAAAAGTTTTGTAGGCCTATAACTGTTTATATATTCTGAAAATTTGGGCTCTGTTAATTGAGCGGATCAAAAGTTATAAGGGGGGGACAGACAGACACACACAAGACACACAGAACAAAACAAAGTTTAGATACAAAAATAATTGTAATTAGCACAAGTAGGCATGCTTGTCAAGGTTAAATGTCAATGTTTAAAATTTAATTCGTCGCTGAGTCACTCAACAAGAAGAATGTTGAACAGATGAATAGCTATCGTCTAACAGTAACTGATTCTCATACGAATATCACGGGATATGTCATACTACCACGTTAATTTTTGATTCATTTATTTCAAAAACATA
The DNA here is from genome assembly GCA_963576475.1 of Molanna angustata. NCBI lineage: Eukaryota > Metazoa > Arthropoda > Insecta > Trichoptera > Molannidae > Molanna > Molanna angustata. Next base: position 42,071,494 of record OY754969.1, on the reverse strand, counting down.
ATTTAATATTTATATGCACGGTAACACCAGACTAAGACATTATCCTATTCAAGTCGGATATAATTGTTACAATGTTAGTAGATAACATAACTTGACTAACATGTTAACTGTCATCGTATGTTAGGCAGACCCAGGAGAAATGAGAACTTAGCAAATTCCCAATATTGTTACAAATCTTGTATGAACTTGGACCCTTTGTTACACTAATGAAGGATTCAATTATTGCGAATAATTAGTGGAAGTCCTTATGGTCTCGGAAATAGGGTTAACATAACGCTGTACACACTTTTGCATAAAATATTCTATTGTTTCACGAAATGCACAATCCATTATTATAACGCCGTGCAACCCAGGCATGGCTCTGAATATATACAAATTATATAGGTAGGTATTCAAATTGCATCACTCTTTGTTGCCGACATCAAAACGAAGACAAAGAAAACATAGTATACTTAAATATAAAATATACCTCACTTCTAGTAATTATACACACAAGTTTCTCCTGTGGTTGGTCAGAATGAATTGCAAATATGTTGTTATTTTTATTATACCTATGTACGCTGGAAGACGTTAGATTTTCAATGTAATTTCATAGATTAAAAAAAAACAGTTACTTTGGATATTAATAAAGAAAAATATACCTTAACTTTTAAATTATGTTCTGGATATATTCTTGTAGGAAAATAATTAGCATACCCCGATTTATCTTAAATTTCTAAAATTTAAAATTTCTAACATTTATCTTAAATTTCTGAAAAGCTTTAAGGAATAGAGCGATATTTTTTTTTTATAAATTAAAGAAGAAAAAAATATCTGGATACATATGATGTGAAGTTGTATTAATGCATTAGATTAAGTAAATAAACCAAAAAAAACTTATTTCACAATGGCGCTGAATGGATAATAATAATAATAATAATATTAATAAAATATTTTAATAAAATATTTTAATAATAAAATATTTTTATAATAAAATATTTTAATAATTAATTTTAATTTAAAAATAATATATTTTAATAATGTTCATTATTTAAATAATGAACACTTCCTTGCACCCTGCGCAAGTGGCGAGTTTATTGCCGTATGGCAATTTCTTCCAACTAACCAGTGTTTCCAGCTCAGAGAAGCAATATTTGCGTGAGAAATGAATTTAAATAAATTTCTCCTCTGCTGGGAATCGAACCCAGGACGCCCGCACTGAAACCGAACGGCTTACCAACCTTGCCACGGCGGTCGGCAATAAATATTTTTTAGGTTTATTTACTAAACCTGAAACATTAATGCAACGCCACATCATATTTTTCTAGATATTTTTGTTTTCTTTAATTTAAAAAATATATATTGAACTACGCCTTATATTTTATTAAAATTATAATATAAACGTTGAAAATCGGGGTATGTCATTATTTTTTACAAGAATTTAAACAGAACGTTCTCAAAAAAATAAGGTATATTTTTCTTTAGGTACCTAATATTACCCAAACTATCTAAATTATTTTTTTCAAAATGCTTTGATTAGAAATACTGATGGTATATCAAATTGAAAAAAAGGTACGTTGGCAGAAGTCCCCCCCCTTAAGTAAATATCATATAATGATTCGGCGGATATTTTGTGGTACCTAGTTAATAATAACCATATTTGAATTATAGTATAAACTAGCTAAAAATGATTTATTTTTGTGAGTCACTTCACGGCATGTTTCGGAAGCGCTGTCCTTAACATATCGCGAAGTGACTCACAAAAATAAGTGGTTTATAGCTAGTTTTTATTATACTTCAAATATGTTTAATATTTAACTTATTTTGGAAAATCGCGTCACACCAGCGTTGATAGGTATATAGAATACTAATTAAACCTTGCACCCTTAACCATTACACAACTTCTCATTATTCATTTCTCAAGATTTGCATGAGTAACGAATTCTCATCCGTTGAGAATCGAACCCAGAACGCCGCTAGCATAGAACTGAAACTACTGCACCACGGCAGTTGAAATCACTAATTGTAGCAAACGTGTCGAAATATCGCATTTAAATTGTTTGGAAAAAATTCCATAATAGACATTTCACAAAACTCAACTTAATGAATGATTATGATTGAATTATTCTGGTGTCATCCTGGTTAATATTTTTGAGATTATTATAATATGTTCGAATTATCCTCCTGTTTTTTAGTCACCCTGTTGAGACAATCATATGTGACAGTGGCAGTGGTAGTGGCAATGCCAGTGCCAGATATTCCCCAAGGGTCAATTACACAATTGATTTATTGTTTCACTAATCTGGAGGGTTCCCAACCTATTCCACCTACATACATAATACCAGCTATGTTAATTACTTATAATAAATATTATCACAACTGTCATGTATGTTGTAAAAGATTTTCAACCACGTTGGCTTGTTTTTAGAGCTCATTTTAAAGTAACAAACTGTTATAATTAATATCATTTTTGGCATTTAAAACCATCATTTCTAAAACAAACAAATCATTAACAATTTTTTTCAACAAATTAATATAAAACGAATTCAAATAAAGAGCTTAGATTGAAAAAAATAATAACATAGTAAATATTACATAGACTTGGTTATGAGTTTGAAGTTATAGACTTGGTAATGAGAATGATTACATAGACTTGGTAATGAGTTGTTGATGTCTTTTGCTGTTCGATGTATGAATATAAAGATAGACTTAAAGATTGTATAAATTCTGGGAACTTATTCTCTTTTTTTCTTTTCATTTTTTATTTTTGTTTCTGCATAAACTTTTGCTTGTTTTTCTTTAATTTTATTTTTATTGTACTTCACTACTTATTGGTATATTTTGAAAATTTATATTCCATATTTTTTTTTACTTGATATTTGATAATTATGTACATATGTATGTATATTTCTTCGTGGTTCATAAACATATGTTTTAATAATTTGTAATTGTGTATGTAAAAGCCCATTTAGGGCGTTTAAATAAATAAATAAATAAACAAATACCTATAAGCTTTAAATGTTGTGATAAGCTTTTCAGGAACAAACTAGTTTCATGTTTAAAAAATGAATATATATCATGCGACCAAAAATAATTTGGTATATGATACTTTTAAATAACATATATTGGTTTAATAAATAGACGCATTGACTATTTACAAATTTATTATTATACAGTAATAAGACATTTATATGATTGAAGTACAATAATAGTATACAAATGAACCACAACGTGAGAGCATATAAACGGTCAAATCACGATCAATCAAGCCCCGGCCTTACCCCAGACACTCGTTTATATCAATCTCCCAACTTCCGAAGAATGCCGATCTCCTGATTCGTGTAAACTCGTATAATGCCTATAAGCAATAAAGATTGACTGTTGTAAGGCGCAACATCAATCTATTACAAATAAATTGCTAAATTTTGATGACGTCTATTCACAAATTCAATGGAAAATTAACGACCTCACCAAGAGTTGAACCTCTAAATCTGTGGTTTAAGAGGATTCACGGGTTGATAAAATTATGAAGGTAACCTAACAATGAGATGTTATCGCTATGAAGAATTTATAATAGAACGATGTATGACAGGGTAAGAACTGAGGACACAAGGGAATAATGTAAGATGAAAAAAGATGTAATTAATAGAATGAAAGTTAACACATTGAGATGGTTGGGGCACTTGTGAAGAATTAACGAAAAATCCCAGACGAAATAAATATACAAAGCTGACAGGAACGTAATAAAAATTGGTTGCGTCCAAAAAAGAATGGCATGACCATGCAAACGATATTTTGAAAGACGGAAATATAAGAAGCATGAACAACAGATGAACAGACGAATAAGGTGATGAATCTGTGTCAATATTAGAAAAATGTGGCGTTCGGTTCTTTCTGCCCACCGTGTGACGAACATGGCGTGATGGTATGTACATATGTATGTATGTACTTAACCATAAAGTATGTACCTTTTAAATGTCAAAAACGATTATTAATCATCAATTTTTCTCCTCATTAAAATTGTTTTTTTTTTCAAAATATACATAGTTACCAGAAGATAAAAGACAATTAAAAGTTGCAATAATAACGTCATAATTTCAAATTTAACAAAATTGCATAAGTAACGTAGGTAGATACCTACGAACGATTCAAGTTGTCAACCTTCACTGTCTTAAAATATTGAATTATTTTACAAAACAAAATATGTAAGAAGATATCAAAGAAATATCTGATTGTATTTTTAGTTTTACCAAGAAACATAGATTTCAAAGAAAGAAAAATAAACTATAGCAAAAACATCTTCTGTAAAAGAATATTGGAATAATATTTTGAATCATTTGTCGTTCGTTGGAGAGTTTCTGATTGTACCCAACATACTATCAAGCTGGTTTCAATTCGAGTAGGTAGACTGAAACAAAATCTACCAATGCTCAAGTTTTATAATCTCAGACGTTTATTATGAAATATACCTATGTTTGATTTCAAAGCCCCAGATGACTCGGCTCCACAAATTTTAAATTTAAGAATTTTGTCAATAAATGTGCCATAAGGATGACATTTCATTACAAAGCTCGGATCACAGAGCATTTATCAGTTTCCCTAACAAATTGTAAAAAATCAATACGTCATGACAATGATCGTATTCTCAGCGAAATAGGATGTTATAAAAAAAAATTCTAAAGACTATTTTTTTATAGAGTCAACAATTGAAAAATACAGTGCACTTTCGGCTCGTTTAGGCATACAAGTATAACGCAAAAAAACACACTAAATTTCCTTCTAATGAATGAAACACGGAAAATATTGTATATAACCAAATATTTGATATACAATATTTTTTTCGCTAAGAAAAGGTAAAATTTGGAGGGATTTTTTTTTTTAAGTATACCCTCTAATTTATTTTTATTTTGCTTTAAGTTAAGTACATTGTAGCATTCTAAGAATGTTTTTCAATCTTTAATACAAAGCTTACATTGCGTTTAGTAGTATTCTGTATCAAATGTTGTAATTAAATACGTATTGAACTTCTGTATATAAAAATTTGATCTAATAAGATTTTCCATGGTATGTACCTACCTATAACTAGGTACATGCAGAGGTTGTTAAGGACGTTCTATAGCAGAACCCTTTATGGTATCGGGTACAGCTATTTGCTGGATGTTTGGATCGCTCCCAGGGAATCTTCAGTAGCATCTTTGCCTCTGGGGATTCAATGAGTTTCCAACCCTTTGGACTCGTATACTTTCTTTTGCAGCAAGCTTTCTTAGAAATATCGTGAAAACTAGATGAGTATAGTTTCATTGTTGCAATTAAATAATACATTTTAATGTATTATCATAACACTAAAATCATTTAAATATATTAAATTTAAAACTGCTTTAGAAAAGTTTTTTAACCTAGTGAAGCAACTTACTTTTCGAATTTAGTTTTATTTTTATTTTTTTTTATTTTATTTTATTTTGTAAACATACAGTCATATAACAAATTATACATTAATAATATAACACTCCATTAGTGGACCAATTAAGTTTACAGAAATAATCAATTATGTGTTAAATGTAATATCTGTTATAATATAGGGGAAAGAAAAAAAACATTACTCACCAGAAGCCACAGAGGCATTCAGGGACTTTATTACTGAAGATTTGAATCTAAAACTTGACGTATTACAGAGGTCTATATTCTTAAAGAACACATTGAAATTTTTACAAGGTTTTTCAGAATTTGCAAACCACCTAATACAAGAAAATCATACATTTGACAATACAAACACCCAATTATTACATAAACACACATACGGACTGAAACAAAACAATCTAGAGACATTAGAAATACACAAAGCAATTAATAATCACAAGAAAATAATAAATAATCAGACGCAACCCTACACTTCAACACTACTGTCCATGTTCCCGTTAGGTCAACGCTCACCCCCTCCCTTGCCCCCGCTTTCTACTACACCCTTGACACTGCCACATACCACGCAAAATTAGTTTTCAGTTAGTATTAACTCACCTCTCACCTGAGGAAGATAACGGAGGTTATCGAAACATGTTGTGTTTTAAAAAATATAACTAGTGAAAACAAACAAAGTTTATTAATTTATTTTAAAATATATTTAAAATGAATTTTCACAAAGTGAACGCCTCTACCTTAGAACATTTGTTACAAGTTCTGTGAATAAATGTATTCTGAAAATAATTTGTTTTACATATTGGTAACATTAATGGTAAATGGTTGTGGATTCCTGGTGTGATGTAATGGGAAGTTAAATGATATAAAATTAAGTAAGTCGATGGAGTCTATTTTATTGTTTATCAATTTATGTAGATATTACATATCAATTAATGCCCTTCGATTTTCTAAAGTCATTAATTTATGATGTTGTGCAGAGAGGCGATAGTTATCGAATGATAATTAACATCGTTTACGTTTCGTTACGTTACGTTTTATGTACATTTGTATTATTAATTGATAATTAGTTGTATCGAGATGTATAAAAATGTATTGAATGTTATTTTACAATAATTTTAATTATCTAAAATGAGATAACGCTTTACGAGGTTTTTTAAATCCAACAAATTGATTGTTGTTTACTATATTTTTGTTTCCTTTTAACAGGACTACCGTTTAGGTTGACAGCAACAAGGTACTCCATAAATACCGTCAGCATTGACAATTTAAATGTGAAACCAGGTTGATTGAATTGTTTGTCCAGTACAAGCTCTGACTAATCTGCTATAATAGACGGCGTTACAAAAAAAATTCTTCACTTCGTCCCTTCACAGATGGCGACGGTGCATTTCAGCTTATTCTTAAGCGAAAGGATATTAATGAAAAATATATAATAGAATATTGAATTAATAGGAAAATCCATAAATAATGCATTATTGGAAACGTTGCGCAAGCGCATAAAGTTATCACGTGGAGCAGTATATGACAGGTCGTAAGCCCTGTACGTATCTTTATTTCTCAGTTCTTCTATAATATTCCAACTTTGTCTCTATTGAGATATAAAAAATAACAAAAAGAAATAGGTAGTACAAAGAAAAAATATATGTTTTCAATTTGACAAAAACATCAAAACATGTGATATTGAATGAACACATAATTTATTAAAAATGAATTAAAAAACATGCCAAAGTATTTTTCCACGAAATTCGATTATTATGACCGAACGTTTTCGCCGAGTTGACTCAGCATTATCAAGGCCAAAAATGAATCCAACCAATTTAAACAAAAAAACAAAGAATACCTATACTTTACTTGTGAGTTACTCGTAACTAAAGTGTTAGATATTTTGTTGGGTTCCGTTAAACCTATACATTTTGAATCGATATAATGTATAGTCTATATTTGCATGGCTTTATCAAACACTTGTGTATCTGGGACACATTTATACTAACAACCAATTTTACAATCGTGGTATCTTTCTGCATACTAATACATTATGCAAAATAAGAACATTTTTATGTTTAAAATAATGCGTCTATTTACATTAAAATATAACATTTATAGGAAAAACACTTATTTGGATGTCTTTTTTTTTGTTTCAATTTATTCATTTGTATTGTTAGGTTTTGTAGAGCGCCTTCTACGTATTGCCTCCTCTAAGATTGTTGGCGATCATCAGAGCTGCGTATTTCCATGTTCAATAGAAGGCAAGTACTGCCTCGAATTACGCACGGCTTTGTTTGGCTATTTCACTAACAAACTCGTGTTCAATTCAACGAAAGGCGTCCTCCGATTGTGCATGGGTTTGCTGCGTAATTATTGTCCTTCCAGATACATGATTAAGGAGAGGCAAATCTTATTGAACACGGATAAGGAAATACGTATCATGGCTATGTCCACTTTATTCACGGAGGGCCAGAAATAGTTTAGTACCTAGTGCTTTTCTAAACCACTGTATCAGGTTAAAGAGCTATGAAATTCTTCGACGTCTTAGTCCTCTTCTCCCTTGAATCCTTCCCTAGGTTAGAGGCTGCTGTAGTTGGTAATTTTCCCTCTCATTATATTCTAAAGTATTGTTTTATTTTTTCTTGTCTTTTTTACAGTTCTACTCCACGAGAATTCAAATGGTTATATTCTTCATTCTGTCGCATCAGTCAGTGTCTAATATTCCATGTCATATAGCAGTGTGTACTGAAAACACGTACTTTTTTTTAAAATCGGTCAATTTGAATTTCCAATTTAGGGAAAGGTCTGTATTGTTCAATACAATTGATTTCCTGACTAAGAACCCAACGCTCGTTTACTCGAATTGCTCGTTGATCTTTCGTTTGAGGCACCGGCTTAGAATAGTGCTACCACTATTTTGTATTATTCATTCAATTATATAATTTATGCAAAGGTGTACGAAGGCGGGTTTATTGCCATAAGACAATTTATTCCGACCAACCCGAGCAACGTGAAGTCTCTAAGGTTAAATTGGTAAAATAGTATTTAGTGAGAAATAAATTGATAAAAAATTAAAATGGAGAAGTAAGAAAAAAAATACAAAGAGTTAAAAAATGAAAAGAGTGCAAAAAAAAAGAATAATAAATTTCTATAAAGTTTTTTTAGTTTACCTTTAAATATTTGAATAGATTGAGATGGCGAAACTTCATCACTTAGGCCACTTCCTAGTCTAGCTGATTTTTTTTGGAAAAAAGAGCTGAATACTTCTGTATTGCGAATGGGGATAGCTAGTGTAGTACGTTCAGCAGATCAAAGTGGTAGGCCGTGACTAGACAAGAAAACGACGTTGTTTTTTAAATATTGTGGTGAATAGGGATTATATATAAATAATCTTATAAAGTAATGACAGTATGTGAATTTTATCTTCGAATTTATTGATTTCGAGTGTCCGTACACCACTTATTTTGAATATAGTGCCTTTTTAGGTGAGACGAGACCAGTGTGTGGTGATACACGCATGTGCTGTGTTCCTTTTCATAAGATAATTCCAACCCGCACACCTGTCGCTTGTAACCCAACATTATGATATATGCCGTGATGGTATGAATGAATGAGAAGGTTTTTTTTTTCATAATTAACTTTATTATAAAATACTTACTACCTCTTCATTTAATGTGATGAATCCAACCGGATTTGTGCATAACCAATACATTTTTAAATAGAACGACATGATATCGGTAGTATATTACTAATAATCGAAGTAAAAAGATCCTTATTTTAAAGAAAAAAAAATATTTGATATTTTAAACATACTTCAGTGTCGAATTCTATACTGAAATATATATTTTTATCATCATCATCAAATTATTGTTTTTTAATTTGTGATGTCATTTTGCAATTAATTAAATGAAATAAAACACAACTTTGTGTACACCACTAATATTATAACTTTATTTATTATTTATTATGTAATAAAGATAAGAAAGACCGCCCAAGCGATAGAAGGATAGCTGGACGTCCACCTCACAAGAGCAGGCTCCGAGAATAACAAGATACAGTCCTAACTAAAGCAGTAGAAGATAAAGAGAATCCTAATAAAAAATCAGGAATCTATTAATTAGAGTGTAACAATTGCCCATCATTTTATATGGGAAAAACTACGAGAAATATAGAAACGATAGTTAAGGAGCATTTAAGATGTCTTAACACCAATAATTACTCAGAATTTGCAAATCACTAAATCGAAAATAGCCAAACTTTTATTAATAACTAGTGAACCCCCGGCAAACTTCGTATTGCCTGTATAATTAAAAATGGTTCTTCATTACCACCCGTCGCTTCAGTACCTCCCGTCCCTTCAGTACTTCCCGTCTTTTCAGTACTTCCCATCCCTTCAGTACCTCCCGTCCCTTCAGTACCTTCCGTACCTTCAGGCCTTTCAGTTCCCCCCGTCCCTTCAGACCCTTCAGTTCCCCCGTCCCTTCAGACCCTTCAGTTCCCCCGTCCCTTCAGACCCTTCAGTACCTCCCGTCACTTCAGGCCTCCCGTCCCTTCAGGCCCTTCAGTATCTCCCTTCCCTTCATTACCTCCCGTCCCTTCAGTAGGTTAAGAAAAACTTTAACCCGAAACAATATTGGGAAGACCTAGGAAGAGATGAAAGGACAGTGGGACCTTCTTTTTCCAGGATCCTCCAACTTCATAGGTTAAATGAACAAATACACGATGAAGAAGAAGAAGAAAAAAGTTTACATCCAGAAACTGTCCTGGAAGACCTGCGAAGAGATGGAAGGACAATTGGAGCTTCTTCTTCTAGAGTATTAGGTCATTTTACCTTCATAGGTAAAATGACCTAATACCCGATGAAGAACAAAGCAGAAAATTTTTTTAATCCAGAAACCATCCCGGTCATACGCTTGACAATTCACCAAAGTTTCATTGCAATCGGATTAACGGTTCCCAGGATAGTCCACCTTCATAGGTAAAATGACCTGATACCCGATGAAGAAGAAGAAGAATTTTTTTTAATCCAGAAACCATTCCGGTCATACGCTCAACAATTCACCAAAGTTTCATTGCAATCGGATGAATGGTTCCTAGGATAGTCCACCTTCATTGGTAAAATGACCTTATACTCGATGAAGAAGAAGAAGAAAAAAATTTAATCCAGAAACCATCCCGGGCATACGCTCAACAATTCATCAAAGTTTCATTGCAATTAGAACGAACGGATGAACGAAGAATGAACGGATCCCAGGATAGTACACCTTCATAGGTAAAATGACCTAATACCCGATGAAGAAGAAGAAGAATTTTTTAATCCAGAAACCATCCCGGGCATACTCTCGACAATTTACCAAAGTTTCATTGCAATTGGATGAACGGTTTAGGAGCGCATTCAACACATACATGGATACATACAAACATTCAAATTTATAATATAGATATATGTAGGCGTTAAAATAAGCCATAGTAATTTAAATGATAGACTGATAGACAGCCTGGAAATCTTGAAAATCAGAAAAAACGTAAACATGAGAAATAATATAATTTATAATCAAACACAATTCCCTAATAACCCTATATTAAATATTTTCTCAATACAAAAATAACTTTACCAATAACTTCATTGCATTCCCCACCCTAAAAAATAATGTAAGCCAGCCCACACTCCACCCGTTATGTTTACTTTAAGTCTATATATTGTATTTTTATTTTAGTATACTTTGTATCCTCCTGAGGAAGGGAACTTTGTTCTCGTAACATGTAGAGGAATTTTTATTCATTTGAATAAATGTTATAATTAAAACGGTGTACAGTGTACACAAAGTTTTGTTTTATTTCATTTAATAAATTTTTAGTTCAATAGTATATAATAATTGATTGTTATAACTGACGATTCATCTATACAATCTCTTTCTATCAAGTTTTTTTTAAGTCAAGAATCCTTTTATGATCTCGAAGAAAAAGCAGCAATTTATCTTAAAATATATCCACCCATCACTGATATGACCCAGCTCAACAGAAATGTCTCTTTCAGGTGATTTGGGTCAAGATAAATTTTTAATAAACGTCAACATTTCTTTTAAATAAATACTTAAATAAAACCCACATTATCAGAGTAACACAACAACAAAAAGATAAGTAGTAAATCTTGCCATGCAATAAATTATTTAATAAAGTAATATTAATAATTTATTTTGCTCCTCGACTTTACAACAGTTTACCTTCCTCTCTTAAAGAAATAATGTCACAAAGATTATTCAAAATAAATATTAAAAAATACATTATAAATTATGGGCGGACAGAACTGACACAAATACTTACTATTCAACAATAACTACTTGAATAATTCAAAATTAAAATTATTAATAACATTTGTTACTATGAGATTGGATTTATCACTGGTACTATGGCATACATTAGGACCTGGTTAATCTATTTTGTGTGAGCCCATATGTTTGTTGAGGTAATGATTGTGTGTGCAGAAATTTGAGATTGTGTACCTATTTAGTGTGGAACGGGAACAATCACCTGGTTCATAATTGTCATTAAAAATTGATAACTGCTAGCCCTGGAACATGATTTCCTAGTTGGGCAGCAGTAATCTAATTATTTTTGTCATTATATAATATGGTGAAATAAAAGGTAAAAAAAAAAATAATAATAAATAATGTTGACGCTTCTTTTAAAAATACTTTGATCATTGATATATTTTACCTCCTGAATTTTATTTTAGTGTTTAACATACGTACATGAGACTACATATAATCCAACTGTCGAATTATTCAAGAGAATTTATTTCTCTTTACAGATCGACAAAGTTTCAAGCCATGACGTACGTATTTTGAGGGGCCAGGCCTACGTTTTTTCTTTTTCAAATTTTAAGTCAGAAAACACCAGCTAAGTGGCTCCATTTTTTTTTAATATTTCAAAAATCCGAAATATCCCAATTGCCTAGATTAATAATCTAAAATTATGAACATTTTAGTAGTAGATACCAAACTTTTTTAACAATTTAATTTAATTTGTATGGCAGTATACACAATACCTACGTGGACTCTCAATAGCTTGATATTTAATCTCCATACATACATAGGTACGTACCCTCAATCTGGTTACATATTTGTAGTCCTTTTCAGTCGCAGTATTCTTTGCTTTTTGTAGTAAACCTCTGGTGAAATGCGTCAGGTGTTCAGCAACATAAACAGAAGAAGCAGGGCCAGCGATTCCAAGCAGCAACGTATTAAGTTTTTCATCAGGATTTTGTTTATTGTAATTCTTTATGTGAGTCAGCAACTCTTCTCTTTTCAAGTTATTTTTAAATTTCACAATTATTGGTTTGGGGAATTTCATTTGTGTTTTGGGTGTGATTCTATAAATTGAATCGATATCTTGGTAATTAATTTCACATTTGACGAACCTCCCAATTGATTTTATGTACTCAACTAGATTTTCATTTGTAATTACTGGGATTCCTCTTATTTCAACATTATTTTGTCGCCCCCTTTGATCTAATTCTTCTATTTTACATTCCAGTGTCATTACTTTTTTCTTTAAATCTGTAATTTGGTTTGGTATATATTATATTCTTTAACTATACATACATACTATCGCCATCGATAGTCGGATCTCATGTGTTACAAGCAACTAGTAATATGATATTATTTTATTTGAGGAGATAGGTATTTGATACCCCTACAAAACACCCCTACAAAAATATTTACATAGCACGCCATGATTTTAACTTTGTAATCAAATGTACCTATCTTTAGTGTCGAAGTTGCTCAAGACGAGGTATTATTGTATTCAATTAAGAACTAGAATGTTCGGTAAAGAAGGGACGAGCGAGGTTGTACATAAGATGGTGGTGTATTGTGTGTTGTCACAGTAGGTATATATTTACCTACTTTTGTAGGTATGTACATGTTGTGGTATAGGGGTTGTATTGGAACTGGTTTAATCTGAGATAAGGTTGATTCAATATGGGTGACCGATTACAGTAGGAACATTGTCGTTGTGGTCTTCGAAGACCCAATTTAAATTTACCATATCGTTTGTCGATATAAACCTAGGTAGGTACATTGTAGTTTATTTTACGATAATTTTTTATTTTATTTTACGTTGTAACTAGATCATATCGATTAAGTATCTAATGGAGATAACACACAATTGGGGGTCTATAATGTGAGCGAATTGTAACATGACGTCTCAATCGAGCAACATATTTAAGAAAATATAAAAAATAGTTTATTATGCTATTGACTTCTACATCATTTGTTCCAATTCAAATATTGTTCGTGTTGTATAATTTATTCGTGTCGGTTTGCGTGGCTCAGTTGGTTAGATACGTAGCTCAGTTGGTTAGATACGTAGCTCAGTTGGTTAGATACGTAGCTCAGTTGGTGGAGAGCAAAAATTAAACCTAGTTACCCAAAAAGCAATAAAAATAAATTAAATAAAAGGTGAGTGGCGTCAAAGTTTATGAAAAAGCCTTTTAACTTTTGTATTTTATTAATTAATTAATTTAATTATTCGATTATATATTATTTATTTATATATTTATTAAATTATTTATTTGTTTATTTATTTATTTATTAATTAATTAATTGATTGATTGATATATTTAATTAATTATTTATTTATTAATTAATTAATTGATTGATTGATATATTTAATTAATTATTTATTTATTTATTTATTAATTTATGTTTTTATTTATTTTATTTATTTATTTATTTATTTATTTATTTATTTATTTATTTATTTATAAATTTATTAATTAATTAATTTATTTATTTTTTATTTATTTATTTACTTATTTATTTATTTATTTTTATTTTTATTTTTATTCTTTTTATTTTTTTATTTATTCATTTATTTATTATATATTTTTTTTATTAATTTCACTAATTTATTTATTTATTTCTTATTTATTTATTTATTTATATATTTATTTACCTACATATTTATTTATTAACGGTTAAAAAAACATTTACACAATAAAGAACATAACATTAACACCTCATCTAAAATAAACAGAGACTCTTTATCGTACAAAAATATGAATAAAAAATCTAGATTCGTTAATTTTTAATTGTTTAAAAAAATATAAAATAAGTTTATAGGTACATATAAAATATCTCATTCTCAACATTAATACAATACATATTTCAGACGTCGAAACAAATCCTGATTATGAGAAAACTGCCTTTTCTCTATTAGGAACGAAACGTGTAGATTTTACAGTATGGTCGTCATTTTCTGGTCTCTACTGGTTTCCTGGTATTTAATCCTATCCTGGTCTCCTGTTCCATTCACCCTTATCTGGGGATTATATTCATTCAGCAATATACATAAACAGTTTCACAATGCTAAAGCGCTCATTTCGTTTCTGAATAATAAAGGAAAATGATAGTATTACTTCTGTTTGTGGTTAACCCAGGAAAAGGTTCACCTGTCGTTGAAATAAATATTTAACATACACTTACAACAGTATAATGTGAGATTTTTTTTTATATAAATACTTTATTTTATAATATTAATTAAAAAATCAGTACCTATAATTTATTTAAGTGAATCAAGCTGAAAGTATTGACTTGCATTGTCATCGAGAATATACAAATTTTGAAAGTTTCAAAGGTATGATTGGTCTAGAAGTTCATTTAAAATTGAATCGAAGTGTTCCGGTACAGACCGACACGGAACTTAAGGAAACAGGTGCTAAAACTATGTTACTGAAACAAACTAAGTCGATATTATTTTTTTTTATATTTATTTTCATAAAAGTTTCACATACCTAATAAAAATTGGGATCTCACTAGCCTTAAGGCTATCAGTGAGTTTCCCATACAAAAAGTTCAAGTACATATTACATTCCTTAAGTTACAGTATTAAAATTTGAAGATGGGATAAATGATTTTGGTATAATTACTGCTTATATATGTATCAAATGTTTTTAGTTACTTTCTACAGTAATTTTTTTTATATAGTTTTAACTAATGATATTTTATCAAGATTATTCATACCTTTTTTAACAGATTTTTAATTATCTCAATAGAGACGAAGTTGGAATATTTATTGTAGGAGAACCGGGAAATCAAGGCACCTACAGGGCTTACGACCTGTCATCGGCTGGTTTACGTGATCACTTTATGCGCTTGCGCAACGTTCACCAATTATGCCTTTTAATGAGATCCCTATCAATTCAATTTTGAAAGTTCTATATATTGTAATACTGAAATTAAATTTCAGTATTACAATATATAGAACTTTCAAAATTGAATTGATAGGGATCTCATTAAAAGGCATAATTGGTGAACGTTGCGCAAGCGCATAAAGTGATCACGTAAACCAGCCGATGACAGGTCGTAAGCCCTGTAGGTGCCTTGATTTCCCGGTTCTCCTACAATAAATATTCCAACTTCGTCTCTATTGAGATAATTAAAAATCTGTTAAAAAATATCTTTGACTCCCGACAGGGAAAAAAATCCAATGTTTGCGCATATGCAATAATAAAAATATTCGATTATTCATACCACTTGGAAGGGAGTTAGTATGCTTACTTTCAGTGTCCTTACACCGTAATAGTTTACCTAATTTTGTTTAGTAATTTATACATACATACCATCACGCCATTTCCCTATTTGGGGTAGGCAGAGAGAACCAAACGCCAGACTCCTCTCTCTTGACATACATTTCTCGCTTCATTCACGTCCATACATCGTCTCATACATGCTCTTCTATTATTCTTACTCCTAACATCACCATCTTTCAAAATCCCATTTATGTGATCGTGCCAACTTTTTCTTGGCCGACCTCTACTTTTCGATCCTCTTTTATCAGCCTTGTATACTTTTTTTGTCAGACGGTCATCACTCATTCTTTCTATGTGGCCGAACAACCTTAGGATATTTATTTTCATCTTACTTACGATATTTCTTGCAATCATACATTCTCGTCTAATATCCTCATTTCTCATTCTATCATACATCGTTTTACCACACATTCGTCTTAGTGACCTCATTTCAACCGCGTTAATTCTACTTTCATGCGTCTTCTGCCATGTCCATGTCTCACTAGCATACATTAGAGTCGGTGCGACGATACCATTGTGTACCGTGAGCTTTGCTTGCCTCGAAATAATTGGGTCAGACCGGTAATGGCTGACCCAATTAATTTAGTAATTTATAATTATAGAAACTTCAGTTTTTGGTGTTATAAAACTTCAATACGTGGCATTCGGTTCTCTCCTCAAAAGTTATAGCGTACCTATATGAATCTGCATGAAAAAAATTAATCTCTTGTCTTTTGTATTTTGTTTTAAATACATAGTTTTGTTTTGTTATTATTTTATATAATAAACCATTGTTGTTATTTAAATATCGAAAATTCCGTTTGGCTTTGGTGCTGGCGTCCCATGTTCGATATCGAGCACTGGGTGAAATTATTTCTTAATTGTAATTTCTCACGAGAATCTTGTATATATGGACTGGTAACACTGGTTCTTCAAAAAATAAAGTTCTTTTACTGAATCCATTGAAAGAAAATAATTTCAGGATATTGAAGTGATATTATAATAGTACCTAATTGTTTACCTCATTTACAAAATAATGTGCTCTTCGTCATACCTTAAACACGTTTCAAATAATAGTAAATTTAAACATTCAGATGAGAACATGTTGTATGAAATGTTGTAAAATTAAATATATATAGCTAAGTATAATACATACGTAATTATATTCCACGCCATTCTGTGCAAAATTATTTTAATTGCCATTGGAATTAATGTTTCCTACGAATATAATTACTTGAGCTCCTTAGCAAGGCAACAACTAACATTATTATTGTTCAATATTATTTAATACACTATATTGTAGACAAATGAGGAAAAGCATTCTTAAACAATACAAAGATAATTTATAAACAAGTTGCATGTAACACTTGAGATCCAACTGTCGATGGCGATTGGAAGTGTAGTTTAAGAATACGTAACAAACTACGAGTATAAATCCTTAAGAGGCTATAGTATATTTTGAAAAGAATTACCCCAGTACCTACCTACCCTCAAAAGATAAGTGTCTTTGAAATAAAGAATAGTATAAATTTACATCTTTATTCTATAGCATGAGGTTTTTTAAGTTTGAATTTGTTTAATACGTAATATACATATCTTATTATTATTACTTTACAACGTCCTTTTTCATCCAAATTTACCTAAGTATCTCAAAGATAAATTCAATTATCTTTCAAGCCACGGGCGTCCACTTCGATCTGCTGAACGTGCTTTATTATCTATCCCATATCCCATCATAGTTCTGATTTTTTTAGCTCTTCATTTGAAGCACATTCAGTCCTGATATTACGTCGTCTATCTCATTAAACATCTTCAAGAAAAGGCTAAAGCAAAAATATTTATCTGACAACACCTGATTACATCTTCCTCTCCTCTTCCTTTCCTTATCATTGTTATGAATTGTTTTTTTTTTACTTTTCTTCTGCTGTATTTATTTATTTTGTAATGTGATTAATTGATTGCCATAGTACACATTGTTTTGTATACTTAACATTTACTCTGGTTGGTTGGAAGAAATTGCCATTAAGCAATAAGCCCGCCATTGTACTGATTATATTTACAAAAAGATTAAAATAAATAAAAAAAAAACAATTTTTTGTTGTAAAATTAGTTTTAGTAAAACCTTTTTTATTTTTTTACTGTTAGTACTAAAAAAATACAAGGCCTATGAAGTTAAATTTTACTTTAATCGAAAGAGAATATGAAAATCGACCGGCCGTGTTTTTTAATATTATAATATTTTAATTACTCTTCTTGCTATTTAAATAAAACCTCTAAATTTTACCTTTTCTTCGAGAAAAAATGTTGTATATCTTCATCGCTTCAACATTGCTCTCTCTTCCTCATGTCAGTTTTGTCAATGTCCGGACCAAACTTCGGATCACATCCTTTGGGAGTGTTCCCACCCAAATTGTGTCCTCTTACAGATCGGAGCTCCTCGTTGCTGTCTGTGGGCCTCTTCAAGGTCCCATTGGACATGCGGACTTAGTGAGAACTTAGTCTCGAAGAACAATTATAAAGCCTTCAAATGATTTTGCCATAAATACGGTGCCTCATTATCCGAAGATTCTCACTAATTTGTCTGTTTCCAGAAATCTTGGTCACTTTTTTAATGCCCTATATATAATATGGATCTGAAGTCACCGACAGTCCGCAGGTGTAAATCTCAATTCACACTTGCTGATTGTTCTTTTTGCACCATGGTGCCAAGATTGCTATTCTAGAGGGCTCCATGAGCTACTCTTCGTGCTATGTATTGTTTTTTTTTTTTGTTGTTCATTCTAGCATTCTGCGAAGGGGTCGTTGACAGTCCCCATATGCGGATCGGGTGGTGGTGGAAGTAACGAATGTTGTATATTACATATTGGTTGATATTTAATATTTTTTCGTATTTCATACATTATAAAGTAATTTTGCGTGCATTTTTGTGTACACCAAGGGTATAAAAGAGCCTTGAATCCAAATTATAAATGCTTACTATCAATAAACAGTTTGTTGAAAAAAAATAATCATCACCAATTAATGAAAAAATACACTTAATTCAGATACCGAAAATACAATTGACGGATATTTTATTAGTATCTGTAGTATATCATGTTTAAATATATATGTAGATATGATAGACTTACAAAATATTGTTTGTTATAAGCAGTAACAAAAATTGTTTAGTTACTCATTACACAATTCGTAAAAAAATATTTTATTAAAAAATCAGACATATTCAAAGACTCGGAACATCATTAAAACTTTGTCTTATTTTTTATTTGATTACAGGAATCAATGGGTATATCAAAAAATGTTAATAAGTATATTATAAAAAGATTTATCTCTATGTAGGTAAAACCTAATTTATAATCAAAATTCATCGTTAAATTCAATCTTTTGTTGCTATTAAGTTTTTGATTGGCATCGGATTAATGATTTAAAGTTTTGTTTTATAAAAAAAGTCTTCGTTAGGAAATTGATTCCTGATTTGCTTAAAAAGTACTAACGAATCTCATCCAATTCGAATTCAAACAATAAAAACAAAGAATTCATTTGAGTTAAAAGGAGAAAAAGTTTCAAGAAAACTACTTCAATCAAAATTGACAAAGATACGTCGAATATCAACTCTTTATTTTCTTAAATCGTAACTCATAATTTAAGCAATATTTATTTTATTTATGGGAACATACGAACTACATAATCCGGTATCAAATATTAAATGCCAAGACAAATTTCGAGGCAAAAATACGTACATATGTTTAATACGAAAAACCAACTTCAACGTTTTTCGTTGTCAACAATATTCGCATAATATATTATGCGCACCGCTGTTGAATACATCACAAGTTTAGAAATATTGGGTTGTGGCCAACAATAAACTCTCCACACCATAGCAAGCGTTCATTTTTTCTTCTTGAAAGGTTGATAATCACTAAATTTATTTTTATGAAGTACATTTTTATTAGATTCTTAAACAAATATAAGATTCCTACATGACAAAAGTTTTCACAATACACCATACACACAAAAACATGACGAAACTGATAGTATGTATTTTCTATATGATACCTGTTGAGAAATTTTAAGTAAAATTGCATTACTAGCAAGATGAGCATGTATGTATGAGACAGTTCTTCTTCTTTCGTGTCAGCAACGCATTGTTGCGTTGCTGTGGTGGAAGGATTGGCCAGAGAATTTCTGTTACCAGGGGGCACCGCGTGGAGGTTCCTTCCGTGCTCCCCATGAGACAGTTTATCAATATTGATGAGGCGATGTATGTGTCAATATAGAAGAATGCGGTGTTCGGTTTTTACTGCCTACCCCTTGACGAAGACAGAAGTGGAGAGTAAAAAATACACTTGTCTATAGAGACACATACAATATCAATATGAAGTTGATCACTCCATATTCCCTTAGAGAAGAAATTAACGGATATCTATGGAAAATTAATCAGATCTAGGTCTATGCACTTTACACATAAGATGTTTATATGAAGTCGATCGGACTTGTAGTTTGGGCACTCTCTACATGATTCCCGTTGAGAAATTGATGTAAAAAAATACGCTTAACAATGATGAAATCATGACTCTCCACTATTCCAATATGTGGAGAGTAAAAAGTTTAAATATCAAATTTTTAATTATCTCAATAGAGACGAAGTTGGAATATTTATTGTAGGAGAACCGGGAAATCAAGGCACCTACAGGGCTTACGACCTGTCATCGGCTGGTTTACGTGATCACTTTATGCGCTTGCGCAACGTTCACCAATTATGCCTTTTAATGAGATCCCTATCAATTCAATTTTGAAAGTTCTATATATTGTTATACTGAAATTCTTTTCGCTTGAAAATAAGGAATTTTTACTACAGCCATCTATGGGTGAAATTATGAACAACAATCTTATTATTTTTATTTATTTTGTTGGAACGCCATCTATTGAGAGAATTGTTTTTTTGTAAATAATGAAAGCTTCAATTCTTATATCTGAGGTGACAATGCATTTTTCGCATAGAAGTCACCCCTGAATTGCGCCAGACTTATAAGGTCATTTTTGTCTTATTTACCTACTTGTACCAATGTGTAAGTAATCGAATATTTTTATTATTGCATATGCGCAAACATTGGATTTTTTTCCCCTGTCGGGAGTCAAAATCTGTTAAAAAATATCTTTGACTCCCGACAGGGGAAAAAAATCCAATGTTTGCGCATATGCAATAATAAAAATATTCGGTTTAAATATCAAATCAAAGTAAATATTATGTTCATTTTGCACCCTATGCAAGTGAATTCATTTCTATACGGCATTTTTTTAATGAATGTTTCCAGACCAGAAAATCAACAATGCCCGTTATTTTTTTTTAACAATTACCACTCAAATAGAACCACAACATGATCTGAACTTAACAATACATCACTGCAGGACTGCCAATGGTCACCACTGAAAAGAGTCCTTAAGTACAAATACTTGGGGATATATTAAGTACATTGACGAAAATTTACGATGAAAAGACCATGAAGAACACTAGGAGACTATAACTGAGAGGTCATTGTGTTTACTTCTTTTCTGTTTATGTTTAATTATTTCTGATAATTCTATTGCATTCAATAACATGTAACCTTAGACTAAAATGGAAAAGTACAGACTCGTCTAGTGAGGCAGTAAATTTACAAATAGAAACCATTGTAGGCACCTAGTATATTTATAATAAGTCTATTTTTAATAATTTTTCCCACCATCTCAATAGAGAAGAAGTTGGAATATTATTGAAGAACCAGGAACTCAAAGCACTCACAGGGCTTACGATCTGTCATCGGCTGGTTTACGTGATCACTTCGCAGCGTTCACCAATTTTGCCTTTTAATTGATTTCTCTTAGCAATGCAAACTTCGCCTCTATTGAGATGGTGGAAATGTTGTCAAAAATATCATTCACTCCCCACGAGGAAAAATCCAATATTTGCGTATATGCAATTTTTAAAATATTAGATTTTTATCATATTATTTCATTTTATATATTTTATATATGATACTATTAAAAAACATATACATAAGTCTAAAATAAATAAACGCGTTGACTATTTACACAGTTTATTATTGAAAACAGTAATTAGATATTATGTACATACCAGTAATAAGGTAGAAGTACAATAATAGTTATACAAATGTGAGAGCCACAGCCGTGAGAGCATTCTAAACGATCAATTCACGATCAATCCAGACACTCGTTAATATCAATCTCCCAACTCCCGAAGAATGCCCATCTCCTGATTCGTGCAAACTCGTTTAGTGCCTATCAGCTATAAAAATTGACTGTTGTAAGGCGTTACATCAATATATTACAAAATAGTATTTAAGTAATATAGTTTTTAACTGCTGGGAATCGATTTCAGGATGGGGATACAGATGATTATCTGTCAGCATTTTTCATACCGGAAAGTACCTTGGACTTGAAAATAGCTATATTGTAATTGCCCCAAGTCAAAATACTATCTCAAAATTGTTTGACTGATTATATTACCCAAAACACTATCTCAAAAAAGACGTTCACATTATTTTGAGAAGTCGTTCCTTGCAAAATGCTATACTTTTATACTTCTTGTATAAAAGCAGTTGACTTCACCTTATTTGAGAGCACATGTATGTACGTATGGCCATATTACATTCCATATACCGTGGAGCCTGGCACATAAACCTCCGCCGCCCTCCTTGGCACATAATAAAATAGCCACGAACAACCTCTTCACCGTGTATGGACATCTGTTTCGCGGCTCTGCGCCCTACCGTTCAGGCGTCGCGATGCCATATCTCAGAGCGATATTCCCCAACCGTCTTTCTACTCGAATATCCCTCTACTTTATTGGAAGCCATTGCACAATTTGAACCGGAAACGTTGACTGCAATTTTATACCGTCAGTGGTGATAACAATTGTGTGCATATTGAAATTCTAACTTCAAAGAATTTCTTTGAGCTACATATTGTTATACAAACATAATAATAATATAAACACATCCTTGAACCCTGCGCATTTGCGAGTTTATTTCTATATGACAATTTATTCCAACTAACCAGTGTTTCCAGTCCAGAGAATCAATATTAGAGTGAGAAATTAATTTAAATTAATTTATCATCTGCTGGGGATCGAACCCAGGACGTATACTATCATGTCATGTATTTTTTAGTATTGTAGGCAAAGAGAACCATGTACACTTGTTTCCAAATTGAATTATATTAATATATTTGTCACCTTTAAGAAGGAGGCGATGTTGTATAAGATTATGTTATGTATATAATATATTATATTGTTTTTTTATATGTATTTTTTATGTTTTGTAATAAATAAAAAAATAAATATTGAAAGAAGAGGGTCGGGATTCCGGATACTGCATCACTCATTAGGTTGGCGAAGGATCGTTCTGATTTTGGCCCTGATGGTCGCCAACGTCCGTTTGGAGCCATATAACTCCAATCAATTATATGCAGGATCGATTATAAGAGGAATAAGAAGGTATTTTGTATTTCATCATCATAATCATTGGCACTACAGTCCGCTACGGACCCTGGCCTCCTCCAGAAATTGTCTCCATCCCTCCCTGTCGACCACCAGTCTTCTCCAATTTATCAGGTCCATTTCTCTTATATCACACAGTACATGGTCCAACCATCTCAACCTAGGTCTGCCTCTACTTCTTCTGCCTTCGGGACAGGTGTCTAATACCTTTTTAGGAAAACGGTCATCATCCATCCGACAAACATGTCCAAGCCAACGTAGGCGCTGAATTTTAATAAATTGGACTACATTCGTTTCTTTGTACATTGCCTCTAGCTCATGATTATACCGTATTCTCCAGGCCCCTCCATCGTTAGTTGAGCCAAAGATTTTCCTTAATATCTTCCTTTTGAATACAAATAACATTTTTTCGTTCTTTTTAGTCAGTCCCCAACATTCTGCTCCGTATGTCAGGACTGGTCGGAGAAGAGTTTTGTTTATAAGCACCTTACTATTTCGCAAGATTAGTCTTGACTTGAAATGTTCGAGTAGCCCGTAATAACATCTATTAGCCACTGCAAGCCTCGCTTTAATTTCCATGCTAATGTTATTGTCCGAGGTGACCAATGATCCCAGGTAGGTGAAGAATATAACCTATTCTACCCAATGCTAACCCCCCAATATCTTTTCATTTTCTCTCATTGGAGTGTTATTTTCAAGAGCTTTCTTCGCTGACATATTATATTAAGTCTTATAGAAGCATTGATCTTGAGGCCAATATCATTTGCCGCACGCTCAAGTCTGTTGAAATTGTCCTTCATACAAGACAAAACCTTTTTGTATTTCATTTCATATAATAAGATAAAATGTAATTAAAAAATACGTCATAAAAGAGTTTATAAAATTAATATACATACTGAAACAAAATTAATGTTATTTTGAAATTTTTCTCCCTTCAGTATATTTTTATATTTCCTTCTGCAGCAATTTACTTAAAGTAACGAAATTTCTGCTTTTAACAGGAGAAAAAAATGAAAGACAAGAATCTTCTTCCATTTGAATGCCCTCGCCTTCACTAACTTAAGATACAAAGGGGTAACTTGTACTTCAATTTATTTTTCTATTAGGTTTTTTGATTGAATAATTTGTAATATATTTTACTGAATTATATTTAGGTTCCAGTTAAGAGGATACATAGATTAAAAAATTGATCGTTTAAACAAATGTATATTTGATCTTTATTAACTCATTTCTTTTTCGGTCTATTCCCGTCTAATCCTGGTGAAAGGTCTCCTCTATAAGCCTCCATGTCGCCCTATACGTGCAGTCTGCATCCGAGAAGTGCCAACATATCGTTTGATATTATCATCCTTTCATCTTTCAAAGCTGTGGTCATACGAGGTCACCAAGTCAGCACTGTCTTTGTCCACTTATCATCCGAGCTTCTGACTATATGTACAGCCCATTTACATTTCAGAGTTACCACACGGTGGATATTAAGCTATTATTTATATATTTAAAATATTATAAAACTTCGTTCATAATTTTATATTAATGAATCTACTTCATCTTCACAAAAATCCCACAGAATCTATAACAATGTTTTTTGTAATTTAACTCAATTTTTAAAAAAATCAAGGACACAGTAACCTAAACTCTTTGTTGCTCAGTAATACAGATATCTAACTCCCGACCTAAAGATTCTGGGTTCGATTTCCGATGGGGATACAGTTCTCCGCCGTGTTTTAAGGCTGGATTTATACGACGTTTAATATCACAAGTCTCCAAAACGTGACTTCTTGTTTATATTTATTATTGATATAGAACCTGCCTATTCATAACTCGGGAAGCTTTAAATTGATTAAAATCTTCGTGGAAATTAATTTATTTTACGAGAGGAACGTTTTGTTTATCAATTGCTGTAAAACCCTTAGTTCCGTTTTCGTCGAAGTAATTCGGCATTATCAAGGTTTAAAATTAAACTAACCAATTTAAACAAAAATCATCCTACACTACAGCGTACATTTACAGCGTTGCTACCTGTGTGGGTGGAGTTACAGTGATTTTACAATGTTGTCAAATATGTGGGTCAATCATAGTTGGAAGATGTGTACTTTTGTATACTTGTTCATTAATTTTAAAATGGATTGGCACTCTATTTAGAAATGAACTTAAGAAACATAAGTTAAAATATTTAATTGTAAGTGAATAATGCAGCAGTTGCCACCACATTTTTATAATATGTTATCGTAATATCTTTACGGTTTTACTTTTTTTTTAATTTTCCATAAAAATAGTTGTTTAGTTCTTATATTCACAATACATACGTGTATCTTATACAGCACACGATCGTAAAAGTTAACACAGAAGGGGAGTCGAGGGCGTTAACCAAAGCTCCTGTGAAAGATCTAGGTATGAGACATTTTCCAAGAAAACCGTAAAAACATCAGACTGTGAGATCTTTTACCGTCATAACAATTTATGGCGACCTGGAATATTCATAATCTTATGACCAACGGATGAAAGGAGGAAAAAAAAACACTTTAAGATGTTGTATACGCTATGACAAAAACTATAATAATAATTATATTTGTTTATTTTCCATAACAAAATACATACAGGAACTAAGGTTTTTTAACATGCAATTTATGATTTACTGGGAATAAAATAAAATAGTTGTTGGGAAGTACCATGTTTTTTTAGTTCCTCCAATAGATCTTTGTCTATATAACAAGGAGTAATTCCTGTTTTAAGACAGACAATTTTATCACAATTTTAATAACAAGTCCACTTCGAGCTATATGATTTAAATATTGAAATTAAAAAAGAAGAATTATACTCATAGTAAGAAATGAAATGAAATGTAATGAAAAAATATCCCAATTTGAAAGCAATCAATAAGCAAATAAATAAGTTAACACTTCATAGCAATGAAAGAAATATATAGAGCAACCAATAACAAATCATTGGTCAACAAACAAATCAGTATGCAATAGTATAATACAAGTAATAAGTAAACACATTATAGCAGTAAAAAAAAAATAATCAAGCAATCAATAAACCTTCATTGGTCAACAAAACAATTCAATATGAAATAATTATAATACAAATAAAAAGCGATCAAAGAAATGAAATGAAATGAAACTAGAGAATATTTTCTGCCATGTAGGTATGTACCTAATTGAAAACTAAAAAAAAAGTAGGTATGTCGCTTAACATTATCAGTCTTAGTAATAAAAATCTACTGCATACCCGTTGACCAGTGTTTTAGTTACACACCGTGTAAAGCCCGTGCAGCGATTATTATAAAATCTTACTCATAAACGCTGTAGTATAACGACCGGGTAGTTATACCTACATAACAAGCGTACAACGAAAATTAATCCGACAACGTTGTAATTTCGCAATCGCGCATGCGCAGAGCCGGCAGCCGCCATCCGCCATTATAGTTTTGACATTTGTCGTCGTTAATATTTTCATACCTATGTTTTTCACATTTCAAAATAGGAATATGGAAAATATAACGAATAATTTTATCAGACGAATACTCAAGCAAACACCATTGTTGAAATTATAAAAATAAAATAAAATAAAAGAGCTAATTTTTGACAACTTTTCGCTCCTAAAATGCACAACGATCGAGAATATAGGAATTTCATCATATTATTCCAAGATATAACAATATAAAAACGCATATCAAAATAAAATAAAACGATGTGCACAATTTGTATGAGAGATACACAGTCGTTGACCAACTGATCTGCTACACAGCGTTTATTGGTAACGTTTTTGCCTACACGGGTGTTAAACGGTCGTGTAACTTTTACAATTCGTTTATTAGTAAGATTGTATAATATGTATGTAGCTCTAATTGTGGTCTTCATTATAATATGTAGGTGTTTATCAATATATTGAAAAAAGAGCACCATTTAATGATTTATAATCGTTCCAAAGTCGCACACTATGAGTATGAGTAATGTATGTTTTTCAAGTATTTAATAAAATTTTATATTATTAAAATAAATCATTCACTGAAAGAGAGAAAAATGAGAATAACGTGTCATTATAACTCGTTATGCAAAGTAGTATTGATTCGCGTGCAAAGAGTATAGAAAGCAAACCTTATTACTTCTGGAAAGAGGTGAAAAATGGCTGCAAGGTGAGAACTTTCCAAATATGTCAGATCAGGGGGACATTTTATGGAGTTCTATAATATCTTAAGATGTTATACAACTCCATAAGATAATTAAATCTATGATATAGGTAAACATGAATGGTTTTTATTCCGCCTGTGGACCAGACTTACCCCCTCTGATGTTGTAAATGTACATACATTAACTATTCCGTGTTTTTGTAGTTTTGTTGTTGATTCTTGTGGATCTTTTGGGGATGGCTCATGATTCTTCATGTTTTGCAAAATATGTATCAGTTATTAAATCTTCGATTATCATTGAATGCTGGGGTGTCTTATAGATGATTAATATCTTTATCTTGTCTTATACATGATTAATTGTCTTATGTATAATCAATATCTTCACTTTTCAGTTTTATGTACATTATTTTATATTCTTCCACAAAACAAAATTAAATAAATCATTTTCAATATTATTACCCACGTTGAGATCCTTACTTGTATTTCGGGGAGAATTTCGCTATCAATTTGTTACTACGGTATCAATCAACCGGTCAAAATTTATACAAAGGAAGTCCAGACATAACCCAATTAGTTGAGATAAATCTGTTTTTAATTGTATCAAGGATAATAATTGCATTTGATAATGAGTGCTGAACAATTTCTTAATTACTAACAATTTTGGCAGTGATTAAGATAATTATTACACAAATTAAAAATAACAAGGTCTTAAAAGTTTTGTAAAACAATAAATTTAAAGAAAACGATAAAGTATACAGTATATGTACAATCACCATGTCCTGTCTTTATTTGTTGTAACATTTTTTACGTGCATATTAATACTGTAGGTATATTCTAATTACTAAGTTAGAACTGAGTTAGAAAAGTGGACAATACCATGCAGTAATAGCTCAAAATAGGTAAATATGTTTGATGTTATCTCCTCTTAGATTTTGGGTAAAAATTAATTATTTTTTTATATTACGAATTCAATAAAGGTATTTATTTAGTGATACATAAATAGAAATATAACTAGTTGCATGTAACACATGAGATCCAACTGTCGATAGCGATAGTACGTATAGTTGAAGAATAAGTACTAAAATATAAACTCATTAATACAAATTATCGGTTTATAGTTTGGTACTTATTCTTTTAAAAAAAAAGTTTCTTTTTTCCTAATTTAAGCTAGAAGCTTGTGTTTAGGAAAGTAGCAGTTGTTTCCTTACACAATAATTTTTTTTTTACTCAGAATCTATAAAACAAATCACATAACAAATAAAAAAATAAACTTATCAATCGTTATAAAAAAATAAACAATTTTTACACCCATAAGCAATACAAAAAAAAACATCATGAACCATAAACTAAATATGAATGGAATATTTGGGAGCGTCCTTGAAATTCTTTTGAGTTTCTTTTTGAATTCTTTGTAATTTGTATATTCAAGAAACTCCAAGAAAATCGATTCAGATGGTACGAACATGTTTGTAGAATACCACCTGAATATAATATAGGGAACGTAGCCAAAAAATTAAATGTGCCGGGTAAAAGATCCAGAGGGAGATCGAAGTCCAGAGGGACAGAAGTGGTGAAGCAGGATATGCTAAGGAACGGAATTACCCAAGAGTATGCGCTAAACCGAAGACAGTGGAAGCATAAGACGTAGAAAACAGACCCCACCATCATGTGGGACAAATGTTGAGGAAAAGAAGCTTCGTTTAAACCACAAATCAGTTATTTAATTCAACCGGCAACATTATTATTTTTTCCAACTTTTTATATATTTTGAGATATGATATGTATATACTCAAACTTTTCATACTTACCAATAACTCCTACGTGAAATAAAATTTAATATTATTTACTATTTTTTTATTAACTTTTACATAATATAAACAAATAAAATGCACATGGTGGGTTATTGCCATTAGAAATTTCTTTAAAGATTTTCTTTTAAAAAGTTCATACATGTGTTATTTTTAAGGTAAGTACATTTGTTTCTGTATTTTTGTATTATTGCTGATGATAACTTGCAATTTGAAATTTATTATGAATCATATGAGTTATTTTGTGTTATTTTTAAGGTACATTTGTGATGTGAAAATCTAATTAATAAATGTCATTTTGATACTCGCTCCGACACGGGTATGTTCCCAGTGAAGCGGGTGTCGATCGCACATAAAAAATAAAAAAACAAGTGTAAAGAATTTAAAATAAATATGTAAATAAAATTCGCGGAAGCTTAGGAGTGACAGGCATTAACAACAAATTAGAAGAAAGACATTTGAGATGGTATGGTCACATATTAAGAAGACCCGAGGATCACATTGTGAACCAGGCTATGGCCGTAGATATCCCCCGATCAACGAATAGGGGAAGACCAAAAAATACATGGATGGCGCAAAGGAGTTCACAATTGATGAAACAAGAATTGACATCGGAGGCGGCCCAGAACCGAAGAGTGTACAGCTTGAGGACGAGGAGAGCTGACCCCAACAGTCTTCATCGAAGATAAGTTGGGAAGAGGCCAGGAAGAAGAAGAATATTAGAGAAAGACAGAATTATACATGTACATAAACAAAAAATTAAAGCTAAAAAAGATCAAAGAAAATATACATAACACCAAGATAAATAAAATAAAACATCATAGCAAAAAAAAGGATTGGGAGGGAACAAGAAGAGGAAATCGAGATCAGGTGTTTAGGAATAAAGATTCCTTCTTTAGTAAATATTAGGTACGTAGCAAAGGAAAGGAAGGAAAAGGAGAGGGAAAAGATATTTTCGGAGAGATATCCCTGCTTTAGCCTTTTCTTGAAAATAGAAAACGAGTTTGACGAA
This sequence comes from Molanna angustata, assembly GCA_963576475.1. Taxonomy (NCBI): domain Eukaryota; kingdom Metazoa; phylum Arthropoda; class Insecta; order Trichoptera; family Molannidae; genus Molanna; species Molanna angustata. Next base: position 42,041,095 of record OY754969.1, on the reverse strand, counting down.
GTTATATCAGGACTCCAAACTATTCCAGAGTCTTGCTTAACGTACTTCAAAGGAAGAGCTGAAAAATTCAGTGTTGTGAATTAGGATTGTTAATGTAGTAAGTTCAGCAGATCAAAGCGATAGGCCGTAATTAGATAAATAGGTGAATTTGGTTTTTAGGTACTGCGGTAAATTAAGGTTTAAGAGCGTATTGTATAGAAGTGACAAAATATGTATATTAGGCCAATGGAGAAGATTACGGGAAGAGGAAATGTGGTCGATTTTTGTGAAGTCCAAAGATGAAGCAGATACAAACATTCTGGAGGCGCTCGAGTTTGTTGATATGTTCCTCGTTCGCATCCAAATAACAAACATCAGCATAGTCAAATAAAGGAAGGAGAAGCGATTGTGCTAGGGTTGCAATGCAAAGAAAGAACATTTTTGATTCTGTTGAGAGAGTGGATGCTAAAAAAAGAGATGCACTTAACATGAGATAATTGTTCGTGCCACGAAAGAAATATTCACTTAATACAAAAAAAAATGTATTAGATCATAATATAAATAACTAATATCATTTTCAATAAACTTTCCTTTGCGCTTATTTGAGTTAAATATATTATTGTATAATTGATTTGTCGAAATTTGAAAAAAAAATGTTACTTTTCCACCCCTTTATATTTTGTTCGACTCATTATTATTCAAGAATCGTTCGCAAAATAATAATAATCTGTATAATAATAAGAGTTGAAAAATGATAGAAGAGGGTTGGTTGGTATATACCTACTTCTTATTCGTTGGATGGTCAAAGGGCTTACGATATTATTACTTCTTCTTTCAAAAAAACCATAAACCTATTATCTCCAGATTGGTTTTGTTGTTAACTTTAAGTTGGTATCTGATATTCCAGCTTTCATCATTATTCCAGATTAATCTGACCGAGTACAATTGTATTCAATAAGGTATTCTACCCTCACAATACAAACATCTTTTTATCAAGACCACGGATAATAAATACCTACTATTAACTTTTATGTCTTATTTTTCGTACAATACTAGGTATTACATATTTTTAACACCAATGTACGAAATAGTCAATTAACTTTTATATTAAACCATCATGATAAGGTTGTTTAGATAGACAGACAAAATACAGTACCATCACGTTGTGTCCTTGTGAGATAGGCAGAGAAAACCGAAAACGTCCTACCTGACCTGGGAAACCAGCATTCTTATTATTAGTAAGCAATTATTATTAGTAAGCAATTTAACTGATGGATCGGTGGCAGAGTACTTATTTAACAAGGACATATTCATTTAAAAAAGTAAACTTATAAATTGGGTTGGTTAGTACCACCTCACTAGGCCAGGCCTGTTTCGAGGTGGTAGACTACTGACTAGATACATAATATTAATTACTAATTCATTTAAAGCTGTAATAAAGTATGATTGTGTAACTCATGGTCCACTTTGTGTGTCCTATGTATGTTAGTGGTTTTGTCGTGTATGTTGTTATGAATTGAGAATATGGTTATAATAGTTGATCCCTTGTTAGTTTAATTATTGTGTTTTATATTAAGGGGGGGACTGCTGCCAAAGTACCTATTTTTCAATTTGATATACCATCATTATTTCTAATCAAATCGTTTTGAAAAAAATAATTTAGATAGTTTGGGTATTCATAAAGAAAAATGTACCTTTACTTTTTGATAATGTTCTGTATAAATTCTTGTAAAAATATAATGGCATACCCCGAATTTCAACGTTTATCTTATATTTTTAATAAAATATAAGGCGTAGTTCAACATATTTTTTTTTTTTTTTTTTTTTTTTTTTTTTTTTTTTTTTTTTTTTTTTTTTTTTTTTTTTTTTTTTTTTTAAATTAAAGAAGACAAAAATATCTAGAAAAATACGATGTGACGTTGCATTAATGCTTCAGGTTTAGAAAATAAACCTAAAAAAACATTTATTTTCCATTCAGCGCCATTGCGAAATATAAGTTTTTTTTTTTTTTTTTTGGTTTATTAACTTAACCTGATGTATTAATGCAACGTTACATCGTATTTTTCCAGATATTTTGATCTTCTTTAATTTATAAAAAAATATAATGCTCTATACCTTATAGTTTTTTAGAAATTTAAGATAAATGTCAAAAATTGGGGTATGCTTATTATTTTCCTACAAGAATACAGAACATAATTAAAAAATTAAGGTATATTTTTTTTTATTAATATCCAAACTAACTAGGTTATTTTTTTTCATAATGATTCGTTTTGTAGTAATGATGGTATATCAAATTGAAAAAATAGGTACGTTGGCAGCAGTCCCCCCTTAAATGTTTGTTCTGTATATCTTTTGCAAATAATATTTGGAGCCATGTATTGTCTTTGGTCGTATGTAGTGTTTGAATCATAATGATTTTTTTTTTTTTTCGTAACAAGAACATATATAGGGCTGCGTTTAGAATGAATGCCGAGTGCACTTAGCAACGCTGTAAGCCGTTCAGAATGACCAGCAACAGACACGTAAGCATTCATATAGATTATAGGTCATGTGTATGTACACACCAATCGCTCTGTAAAATCGTCGGGTGAAAATCGCTCTGACGGGTATAGTGTTTGTTGACATCTATGTTATCTGTGGTAAGATTATTTTTAATTTATCTGTTATGTCATTTGACGTTAAATCTGATGACAATATGCATTTACAAAGAAATTAATTTAAAAAAAATATTATTCAAAAGGTTCCAATAAAAAGCCATAGTTTTTTTTTACACCACTGCCCAATTATTGTCTTTCGATGAACTTGTACCCTAAAACCACACGTTTATGATAAATGATATTATTTGAAATTAAAAACGCCCCATACTGCGTTAAGATTGAAACGCCGCGCCGCTTGAAAGCGTTCAGTGAGATAGGTGTGAATAATGCCATAATCTGCAACTTCAGGTACATCCGACACTCGACGTCGAATGATCTTTCTGAACGCAGTCTATGGAATACTTGATTTGACTCTAGGTCCACTGAAATATCTTCTACATACATGCAAGCCACCAACGTACCTACCAATATTTCGATTTCATTATACTAGTTGCATGTAACACATGAGATCCAACTGTCGATAGCGACAGTATATATAGTTGAAGAATAAGTACAAAACTATAAACCCATAAATCCAAATTATTGAATATTTTAAGATAATTTGTTTTCTATACAAAACATGTAGGTATGTATGTTAAGATAGGAAAATATGGAGGTCGTCAAGCAATGTCGTCACTTAATTCAATTTTTATAGAAATTGTTAAAAAAAATTTGAGATGTACTTCTACAACATTAATATTTTTTATTGAAAATTAAATTATCTAGTTGAAGTGTTTCGGCTTTTATCGATATTTTTTAAAAAAATTGGAAATATAGGCAGTTAAATTCATAAATTTATCATAAAAAAAATGTCTATGTTTATACAAATTTTTAGATTTCAAGTTTTTATGGTTTCTGACATATATGGAAAAATAAACCAAAAATTCAAAAGTTGATAACCCCTGACTGAAACAAAAATTTGACAATTCTGAGTATAAAAGTTTTGTAGGCCAATAACTTTTTATATATTCTGAAATTTTGGGCTCTGTAAATTGAGCGGATCAAAAGTTAAAAGGGACGTACGGACACACAGACTCACAGAAATACACACACACACACACAAAACTCACATAAAATGTTCTACTCCAAATTCTGAGTAAATCCATGGATTGGAATATATTATATGCTGCAAAGCCTCTAAGTTGGTGTTTTTAGCATGCAAAAAGTCCACTACGCCATATAAAATGTTCCTTCATACACGCGTCTTGGATTTATACTGCCTCTTCCTTCAAAAGAATTTCATTCTCTTGATCGAATCGACAGTTGGATTATCTATAACACAATGACTTACTTATTCTCTGATTTCTATTACACTTTCAAATTAAATACTCAGATAATTCGGATTGTATATAATATATAGGTTTTTTTTTGTATTTTCCCAGGTAATCATAGCAATGCAATGCGTTTGAGAAACTTATAATGCTCAAGATAATACTATGCAAATACAATGGAAGGTAAATGCTTCATAGCGCCATAGAAAATCACCAGAATTATTTGGAATTGCAGGTTTGGGACGTGGGGTTGTGTGGTTTGTTGAAACTCCTCGCCCAGGAAGATATAAGCTATGGACTTAGAAGGCACCAACAGTTAGAAACAGGACAAATAGGTAACTAATAACAAGTATTAGGATTTCCTCACAGATAAACTGAAACGAAGGGAGGGGGGGAGGGGTGGAGGAAGAGAAATTATATAATCCATTGTGTTTGGAAATCGTAGGAAACCCATCTGATAACAAGATTATACAGATTAATGCAACGTTTACTGATATAGACACTTACACCGAGACACCCCAGAGTATAATTTATTACTACCCAATAAATAACGTCCATACAATATTAATTTGTACGTTTTTAATCTCCCATTTAATCGTTTCAAAAGTGGCATTAAATATCGTTATAATATATGCAAATTAAATAATATCTTAATTAAGACAAAGTAGAATTTATTCATTTCTAAGAAACGACAAGAAACAGTATTATTGTATTTTTTTCTCATATACTCCCACTTTGTGCATGCATTAAATAATGCACACTTTCACTCTTCTTTTCCATTTTCAACGTTTAAGGGTGTTCCTCAAGAATATTCTCGTTTGAAATGTGATATTTTTTAAATTTTCTGTCATATAGATCTTTCTTTTTTATGATTTGCAATACATTTTTTTTGCTTGTATAGTATAATATACTATACATGTCAGTTCGGTTATGTTACTTGAAGTGTATACACGTCTTTTCGCATTGTATTCGGAGCTAAGTGAGCAGTGAGAAGTATTATTGTCATCCGCGTCGTCGGGTATTACCTACTGTGGAGACAGCATTTCTGGGCGTTCACCGAAACAGATATTTATATCCCTTTATTACTTGTTTTATATTACCTACTTATATTTTCGTAAAATTGTTATTTTGTTACCATTTTGTTTTTCGTAGGTCATAGACCCGGTGTTTATTATTTCATGTAAATAGGTATCTGTTATTTTTTCTTTCTTTCGTAACATTTCTAGTGTTAACCCTTTAGGGGCGATAATTTTTTTATCTTATTTGTTTTTTTTTTAGTTATATTTTTGTAAAATGTTAATTATATAACGCAATTCGTAATCATGGAGGAAAGTGAACCTCCTGATAAAAAGGGCGGAAGAAAAGAGCGGCACCATGCGTCGGATTCCGATTCCTCCGACTCTGCTATAATTCAAACTAAAAAACAAAAAATCTCATCGAAACCTTCGTCACCTTTAACCGTTACAAATGAAATGAATCAGGACACATCAAAAGATGAGGAAAATATTGTAATATCCAATCAGCCAGTCCGGGAAAAAAATTATTACGACCGAAATGCTCGTGCTCCTTTTGCAGTTCACGTGCAAAGAATCGATAAAAAACAAATCGATTCACTAGAACTAGGAAAGATCCTCTATAATAGGAATGTTTCCAAAATTGTTAATGGATCTCTTAAAAGGGAGGGGAGGTACAGGGCAGCCCTCGAGTTCCAAACTCCCCAAGACGCGAACCATTTTATCAAAAATGTTTCCATTTTGTCAAATGATAATTATACAGCTTTTATACCTACCTACAATTTGACAAGAATGGGCTTGGTAAGAGGCGTCCCCACTGAGCTCTCGGAACAGGAAATTTTAGATCTTATATCTGTGTCAGGTCAGTCAATCAAAGCTATTAAGGCCAGACGGCTCAACTTTAAGGACAGATCGGGTGACAAACCAGAATGGCGCCCGTCTCGCACCGTCGTGCTTACTTTTGCAGGTCAAATTTTACCGAAATATGTTTACGTTTTTTATAACGCTCTCGAAGTTGAACTTTACACCTATCCTACATCGCTCTGCTTTAACTGTTATCGATATGGACATCGTAAGGCAGCTTGCAGGTCTTCACCACGCTGTAATGTATGTGGAGATAATCACTCAACAGAAGAGTGCAAGAAAGACCCGGAACTCCCTACCTGCGTAAATTGCAAGGGTGATCATAAGGCATCGAGCAATACTTGCCCTGAATTCTTTCGCCAAAAAAATATAAAATTTTCAATGGCTAATGAGAGCCTTTCATACTTCCAAGCCTCAAAACTCTATCCACCGGCGAAAAAGTCATATGCTGAAACAATGGCCCAGCAACCAACATCTAATCCAAATTTAAATCCATCAAGAACATACACCAAAACGGTTTACAAATATAATAAATCTAGGCCAACCCAAAAACCAGGATACGATAGGAATTCTCATAACTCTTTCCTCTTCTACCCGAATGGAAATTCTAAAGCAACTCCCAATACTGGAAACATTCTTGATTCGAACCTTGTAGATCGCCATGATACCCTAACTGATCTGTCTCGCGAAATGCAAAGTGATAATACTACATTCGTACAAACTTTAGTCAGTATGCTAGTTGAAACAATGTCCAAAACTTCTATGCTACCGCAAAACGCTGCAAATCTACTCGAACCTCTTAAAAATTTCCTTGCAAGCGACTTTGACTATCCAATTCTCAACCCACCAATTCTTAACTAATTTATTGTTAACATTTGAAATTCCAGAACGCCCAACTGGTTTTTGAATACATAATTTCCCTATTCAAAAATGGATAGTAAAAAATAAGTACTATTTCTTCAGTGGAACGTTCGAAGTATCCAGGCAAATAAATCCGAACTAGTTAACATAATAAATAAACAATCAATCTCAGTGGGTGCTATATCAGAAACTTGGTTGAAAGAGGATCTCTCTTTCCACATACCAGGTTTTCAAATAATACGACATGATAGAGCTGACGGCAGAGGAGGTTCAGCTCTACTCATAAAAAATAATATTAAGTTTACTCCTATACAAATATCTAACGTACCTGACTCCATTCAAATAACAGCTGCATCCATTGAATCTATCTCAGTATTGTCAATATATATCCCGCCTAATATTCTATTTTCTGAAACTACTTGGTCAAATATTATAAAACAAACCCCTCCACCTATTATTTTGCTGGGCGATTTCAATGGTCACTCTCCAAGTTGGGGTAGTGATATTTCAAATCAATCCGGGAAAAATATATTAGAATTTTTAGATAACAACAATTTGTGTTTCTTAAATGACGGCTCACCCACTCGTGTCACCCCTCCTAATCAAAACAGAAGTGCGGTCGACCTAAGCATTTGTTCACCATCACTTGCCTCATCTTTAACATGGTCAGTTCTTTTGGATCCGTGCTCCAGTGATCATCTCCCTATTGTTATCAGTTTGAATGAAATTTCATGTCCCGCAAATCGCAAGTCTTCAATCCGTAAAATCCATTATTTAACAGAGAAGGCCAACTGGGAAAAATACACATCAAATAACGACGAAAAAACCAATCTGCTTCCTCCTCCCTCTGGAGATAACGCCTTAGACTGTTACGGACAATTTATGGCCAAAATAATCGAAACTGCGGGGGAAACGATTCCATTCAACAAGAAATCGAATAAAAACAAACCACTCCCAGCTCCATGGTGGGATGAGGAGTGTAATCGAATGGTACGATTGAGAAAGGCAGCTTTAAAAAAATATCGTGTTAATATGACCTTGGAAAACTTTTTAAACTTTAAAAAAACTCAAGCTCTTACTAAAAGAACTCTTAAGAATAAGAAAAGAGAAGGCTGGAAAAGCTTTTGCGATTCTTTATCACCAGAAACTCCTGCAACGTATATCTGGAAAACGATAAAAAGCTTTCGAAGCAATACCAAACAAACGTATTCCTTTCCAAGTTCACATGAATGTATTTCTGAATTCGTTAGTAAAATATCTCCTCCTTATGTCCCATCCAATGAAGAACTCAGCCCAAACTTCAATTTAAAAGAGGACAATTGGCTAGACACTCCATTTACAATTGAAGAATTAAACGAATCTCTAGATTCTGTGTCAGATACAGCACCAGGTTTAGATAATATCCCTTATAGTTTCATAAAAAAATTGGGCGATTTTTCGAAAACATACTTGCTTGAATTAGTTAATATTTTTTTCAGCACAGGCCTTGTACCAAAAGAATGGAAACAACAAAGAATTATTCCTATTTTAAAGCCAAAATGTAATCCAAACTCTGGCTCTTCCTATCGCCCGATAGCGTTGTCGTCTACTCCCCTTAAAACGGTGGAGCGGATGATAAAAAATAGACTCGATTGGTTTACGGAGAGCGAGCAAATCCTATCAAAATTTCAATTCGGTTTTCGAAAGAAACATTCAACTTTAGAAAGCATTTCCATTTTAGCAACAGAAATACATATAGCCAAATTGAAAAGGGAGTTTTTAATTGGAGTTAGTCTTGACATACAAGGTGCATATGACCATGTATTTCTTCCGATATTAAAACAGAAGCTCTTAAAAATTGGGGTGCCTTCAAAACTTTCATCTTTTATAATTAATCTGTTAATTGATAGGGAATTAGTAATAGACTCATATGACACCACACCTATAATTAGAAAAGTTTTTAAAGGATTGCCACAAGGTTCTTCCCTTAGCCCCCTACTATTTAACATATTTCTAAGCGATATTTTCCATCATATACCCCCCGATATTAAAATTCTCTGTTTTGCTGACGATATATTCCTTTACTTATCTAGCCAAGATTTAGAATACTCAGTGGAAAAAATGACACAAGCTTTAAATCATGTAGCTTCGTGGTTACTATCACAGGGGTTGGAACTATCAACAACCAAAAGTAAAGCCATAATATTCACCAAAAAACGTTCTATCCCACATATCCCAATTCAGATTAAAAATCAGTTTATACAGACGGTGGCCAAATTAATACAATCAAATGAATTTATAGCAGTTTTTAGACTTCGAATCATTGAAAATTATTATTTTTTTATTTTATTTCGATCTTTCTAGAATATTATGGGAGATTTAATATATTTTTATAAAATAAAATGCATTTACTATGAATATATAATAGTTTATTGATAATAAAATACGTTTTATGGTAAAATGATCAATATTTAGTCAATCCTCCCTTAGCTTTAATTACTGCTGATATTCTTCTGGGCATGCTGGAGATACATTTAATTGAGATATTTTTTAATTCTGGTGTGTTGTGCCATGCCTCAATTATGTTTTCTATTAGTTGTCTTTTGTTGGTGATGACACCTTTTTTTACAATTGCCCTTTTCAGAGCCTCCCAAACGTTTTCAATTGGATTTAGATCCGGTGAATTTCCTGGCCAATCTAATACCTTTATTTTTTCTCCTTCTAGAAATTTAGTAACGGTTTTCGCTTTGTGGCAGGGTGCAGAATCATGCATAAATACATATTTTCCATTTGGAAACCATTCGGCCACTTGAGGCTTTAGTCTCCCTTTTAAAACTTCTATATACTGGTCCTGGCGCATTGTGCCATTCACAATATACAGCCTTCCCATACCCATCCCACTAATCACTGACCAGATCATTATTGACTGAGGGTGCTTCACTCTTTGGACCACACATTCCTCATTATATTTTTCACCTGGCCTTCTTCTCACATATTGAGTTTTGTCCTGCAGTATTTGGATTGAGGATTCATCAGAAAAACAAACCTGAAAGAACACGAGAAGTTTTCACTAGTCAATTTTATTTAATACAGAAAGTTTCATAAAAACTTATTTTACATTCTAATACCTTGCTCCAATCGTCTTCGTTCCAATTTTGGTGTTTTAGTGCCCATTCTAGTCGCTTTTTACGCATTTCAGGTGTTAGTTTTGGCTTTTTCACTGGGCGATAACATTTGAGGTCCATTTCCACCAATCTTCGTCTCAATGTACGATCAGATATATTGACTCCTGTGGTCTGCAAAATAGATTTTATTACTTTTCGAGGCTTCTGTCTATTTTCTAGAGCAACATTTCTGATTTTTCTTTCTGTTCGCGGAGTAGTAATGCGCTTTCGTCCACATTTTCCTATTCGAGATGGTTCAAGGGGTACATTTCCTTTCATTTGCCTACTTATTTTGTGCACAGAATATTGAGAAACATTGGTAAGTGTGGCAATTTCTCGTTGACTGTATTCACAGTGACCAAGAAGGGTTGCAATTTTAGATTTTTTTCTTGGAGTGAGGTCACAAGATCTTCCCATTTCTAAAATAAACCAAAAAATTCTGAAATTCAGCATACATTTAGAAAATAATTTATCAAAATCGTAATAATTTGATAAGTAGTATAATTGTGATAAATATTTAGTAATAAATATTAGGTTTACCTGTTATTTAAAAAAAAATGTAAGAAACACTCAAACACTGTCTCAAATAAACACAAAATCAATGGGCAAAATATTCCATTAACACCCGCACACTCTGTGAAGACCAATACTAAACTGACATTATCATATCTTGTATGTGACAAACTTCATGTTGATGCTTAAAAAGTGTTGCAAGTACGATAACAATAATGAAGGGAGTTGCCACAATTAAAAATATACTGATGTGATTCGATTTTGCTGGATAACAGCTAAAAATACAATTATTTTTGCATTTTTTTCCTTTGATTGTATTAATTTGGCCACCGTCTGTACATTTTTACGACTCAATTAAATTTCTCGGTGTTGTATTCGACACAAAAATGTCATGGAATGATTATATTGAAGTTCTAGTTTCTAAAGCCCAGGGTGGACTCAATATGATGAGGGCTGTTTCTCGGGTTTGGTGGGGGTGCCACCCATGTACTCAACAATTATTTTATAATGCATACATAAGAAGTCTTTTTGATTACGCTTCATTCATAATAGAACCAACATCAAAAAAAAATACTGCCCGAATTGATCGTATTCAAGCCCAAGCTCTCAGGCTGATAGTGGGAGCAATGAAATCTTCGCCAATAATTGCACTTCAGTTAGAAGTGGTCGACCCTCCTCCGTACCTAAGAAGACAGCTCAATGCGGACAAATTTTTCCTGAAATGTTTCTCACTTAAAGACCACCCTCTTATAAATTTATTAGAGCAATTGACGAATGAATTAACTATTAGTAACAAATTGGGAGACAGATGTAACCCTCTCTTAACAAATAGTTAGCAGAAATACAAGGAGATATTACCATGTTGTCATCAATATAAAATTCTACCATTATATAACACACAGTTTGAATTTTTGACATTTAGCCCAAAAATTTTATTTTCTTTCGGTGTTGAAAAAGGTCCCAACGCAAACAAATATTTTCAAAATCTGATTGACTCTGAATGGAAAGATTGGGATCTATTCTTTACAGATGGCTCAAAATCCCCCTCTTCTCCATACACAGGTGCGGCGGTATACAACTCTAAATACTCAATTGAACATAGTCTTTCATTACATAAGCAATGTTCTGTGTTTACAGCGGAATCCATTGCAATTCTAGAAGCACTAATACTTGCAAAATCTAAGCACACCAAAAAAGCCATAATTTTTTCTGACTGTCTAAGTATTTTACAAAAAACTCATTCATCACCTTTCTCCTCACCAGAAAACGAAATTTCTTTAAACATTCGAAAAATTCTCTATCAACTATACGTTAATAATCAACAAATTATCTTAGCTTGGATTCCAAGCCATTGCGGAATAGTAGGCAATGAAAAAGTCGATTCACTAGCAAAAACAGCTTCAGAACACCAAAGCGATATTAATAATACCTATCCAATACCGATTTCTGACATTTTGTCAACACCCAAACAGAATCTTTTCATTAATTGGCAAGAATATTGGAATATCTCTTCCAAAGTTAAGGGAAAACATTACTCATCCATACAGAATTCGATCCCAAAAGTTCCGTGGTTTAAAGAGGTCAAATCCAGCAAGTATATCATTTCATCAATATGTCGTATGCGCATTGGGCACTGTTGCATCAAAAAACATTTATTAAAATTAAACATTGTAGAGGAAGCCACTTGTGACTGCGGATTAGAGGATGAAACGTTGAACCACGTTTTCTTTAATTGTGAAAGGTACCCCTCAAGAGAATTTTATTTCTCAGTAGCTTCGATAAATCCCCTCCCAACCAGAATAGAAACATTACTTATCAATATAGATCATAATACTTTAAACATTTTTTCCAAATTCATAAAAGAACATAAAATATTCATGTAACGCTTAAAGGGTTAGATCCCACACAGCTAGCTACCTATGCACGTATGTAGGTACAAGAAAGCGGCGAGCAAGCGAGCCGTAGTTCACGCATTGCGCGGTCTCATTATATCATTTTTCAAACATTATAAATTAGCGAAAATCTACCATATTTACGATTGAGTATCGATGCTGACGTTGAGGTCTTTAATGCCTAAGAACACCTCATAAAGGTGAAAAGGCAATAAAATAATAATAAAAAAATAAATACTATACATGTGATTATATTTTTTTTTGTTATTCATTTTGTTTTATTATTTAATTTTTATTTTCCTAAGTATGTGCCCATATGTTTGTTTTTATAGTTCTTTTATTTTTTTTTACATTATTATTTTTTTTATCAAATTTTTGTTGTTTTATTGTATAGTTTAAATTTTGTTTTATGACAATTATTATTTTTTCTTTTTTACGAAGTGCGTATATTGTTTTTGTATATTTTAATGATTTTCATATCTCAATATGTATACCTACCTGAGTACCTATATCTTTTATTTTAAATTGTAATTTTTTTACACTTGCTTAATATTATTTTTTATATTTACTATTTTTGTAATAGTACCTTTTTTTTCTTTTTAAAAGTTTTTATGATATTTTTATTTTTTTCTTTTGTAATTCAATGCTGTGTACTTCATTATTGTTCATGTGTGTAAAAGGCAATTTGCCGTAAATAAATAAATAAAATAAAATATACATATAAGTCAGAAATTAGCCACCACCCATTCTGGGTGTTGCCTTTTTTGGTGAGATGGGACTGATGTAGGTGATGATACATTATACACGCATTTGTCGTACTGCATTGTTTAAGATAATGAACACCCGCACACCTGTTGCTGGTTACCGTCACATTGTGGGATATGCTGTGATAGTATATAAGAATTACGAATGAACATTCTTTATCGTCTCCCTTTTTCTCTCAATTTTTTTCAGTTTTGTATATTTTTAATAGATTTATAATTTACAAATTTGTAATAATTTATATAAATAACATTTAAATTTTGTATATTTTAATTATTTATATAAATGTCATTCATATTATGTATATATTTAATAATTTATCTTAGTAAACTTAACATGTTGTATATTTTCAATAATTTATATAAATAACATTTATTTTTATTCCTATATAATTTTTTATATTTTTTAAAATGAATATATTCTTGTAAAACAAGTAGGTACATATACATCTTCCTACGTTCCCTAAAATAAGCATAAATGCTTGTGCTATAGGTGAACGAAATCGGTCGAGGCAGGAATCGAACTCGCGACCACTAGATTACTAGCCCAGCGCGCTAACCGCTCAGCCATCTAAATTTATATAAGTATTACCTATGTGTAGGAAAGCGCAAGGTAAACCTTGACAGATGGAGAACGCTAGAGCAGTGGTCCCCAACCTATGGGCCGCGGCCCGGTACCGGGCCGTGAACAAAATGGCACTGGGCCGCGCCGTCTGCTTAAAAATCAAAACATTTTTTTGAAAAAATCGTAGCATATAGCTTAAAATAATTACTCCGTTAAAAACCCCTTCACGCTAAGTACATTCAATGTGACCCCCCTTCCCAATGTGACTCCCCCCCAATGTAACCCCCCCCCTACCCTTTAGTGGGCCGCGGTGAAATTATCAAACGCTGACCGGTCCGCGGCGACAAAAAGGTTGGGGACCACTGCGCTAGAGGATGACCAGGACATGGCATGCGAATGTGGGAAGACGCAGAACATGTCACACCTGCATTAAATATCGTTAATGGAAGGAGGCTGCTCTGAGGAGGATCTGTGGCAAGTGAATGAGAATGCTATTATGGCTGCAAATTACTGGACGGACACAATATAGGTTGATGATCTTGGACACAGAAAGTAAGTAATAATTCTTCGTAAATCTATGATATAAAAAAATTGTAAACATCACTATCGGTCTGCTTTTTTTGTATTTACCTACCTATTGATTTATGTGTATTTATGTTTTTATATCTACAGGTTATTTTCTTTATCTTCTTCATTATATTTTTTACTTACATGTCTCCCACTTTACTATATTTTCATTTTTTATCGTTATCTGATGTTATTAAAATAGTTTTGTCTATATTTTAATAGATACCTATACCCACAAACAGGCTTTGCCTTGTGGCATTTTTGTGTGCACGGTTTCATTGTTTTGATATTATGTAAATGTGTATTGTATATTTTCCGTGTGCCAAATCTTAATGAAATAAATTATATAAAATTGGAATTAACTCCCCATATAATTTCTGGGATCAAATCCAATTTTAACTTGAACAGGTAAGTAGCTAGAGGCGGATGAATGCGGTCTGCCCAGGATAGGGAATTGTGGAGGTCTCAGGGGGAGGCCTATGTCCATTACTGGACGAAAGAGGGCTGAAGAAGAAGAAGAAGAAGGTAACAAGCGGTAACATAATAATATATTATTAACATGACATATTTTCTGTTATCATGCATTTTTTTTAAACTTGTTCACGTTTTATTTGGATTGTCAAATATTATTAGGCAAGTTCAGCTTTCTTAGATAAAACAGGATTAGTTATCATAGTTTTAACGCTGACTTCACACTACTCATTTCATTTCCCTTTTCGATATCTTTATTTGATGGTCCATACTTATTATTATCTAAAGAAAGAACTCATATTTTAGACAGGGGTACCTACCTACATATGTGATGGTCTCTTTATTTCTCTCTGAACAGCGCCATATAAATTATTTTTTACTATTATTGTTTTTTTATGATGGTGTATATTGCTGCGTTATTTTTCTCTGTGATCTTTTAGTTTGTTATTTTCTTCACATTCACCACTTTTTATCTTTATATATACTGGCAAAGTCATCTGAGAAGCAACTTTATTTCGTTCTTTGTTCCGTTTCGCCTCGGATAAAAGTTGGTATGAAAAAAAATGGGACAAGAAATATTATGATAAATTCCTAATTTTATTGTAGAAATTCGACCCAATTTTTGAACCAAACATAACACAAGTGAAAAATACAATAATTAGATATCAACTTTGGAAATTTTCCATGATTTGTTTAGGTACGCTATAACATTATGTATACAGGGTGTCCCATAAGTCAGCGTATTCCTTTTAAGGGCTGTTATACCAACTCATGACTCGCCAGAATTTGCAAATATGTAAAAGTGCCTTAGTTTTCGAGATATTGCCACTTTTACAAAGTGAGCGAAAATCTCTGCCTTAGATTGGTTTTTCGAGTGCCATATTTACAAATTTCAATGTTTTGGAATTCTAATTTATGTTTTACAATCTTGAATGACTCAGCTGTTGATCACAGTCCAAAATAATAATTAATTTTTTTTTTTGGTAATATTTAATTATGTGACATTTGAAACGATGTGATTCAACCCACTACGTAAATATGTGTCAATAAAGACCGATTATAACATATACCTACTTATTTTTATATTTCTATCAACAAAAACGTTACCTTGGGTTACAGGGGTGCCCCATGCGTATTATTATGTAATTATTTGCAGCGAGTGTAACGCAGTGTTAAATAATCTCACACTAAGAAATTCATTTCATACCTTCTCTTCTTCTGGGTCACAATCCTAGGATTGGTCTGCACCAAACACTCGATCTTTCCACTTAACTCTATCGTCCGCCAGTCTCTTCATCTCTTTGTAGCTGCTACAGCGCACGTCACCGATTAGCTGGTCTATACAGTTATTTCTGGGGCGACCTCTACAGTTATCCCCATCAATCATTCCTTCATACCTAAATACATTTTTTTAAAATTAATATGTCCTTATAATATTAGCAAGAATAATTTTTTTGTGTTACACACTTAACTCCGTCGATAACTCGACCGGTTTCGGAGAGTACCTCTCCTTCGTCTGGAGTTCACTTACAAACTTACTGTGTTAAAATTAAAGTTATGTAGGATAGGTAGGCTGTACATTGTGGATAGGGTGGGGGTGGATAACTGAAGGGGGGAGGAAGTGACTGGAGAGATGAAGGGGGTAACTAGAGGGGGTGGCCGTATATTATTATGGTGAACTAATAGTGGAAATATATTTAAAATTGGGCTACCTGCGATATTTGTGTTATTGTTGATCAGATTACCTTTTTGGTTTATTGCTTTCCTTATCTCTAAGTTTTCAAAATTGTTTAGAATTAACCCAAAAATGCATCACAAACCTCACTTAAAAAAAGTGAGGTTTGTGATGCATTCTATATTGGTAAGACCGATAGAAGTATTAATATTAGAGTTAAGGAACATCTGCGATGTTTGAAATATACAAATTTTAGTGATCGAATATTTTTATTATTGCATGTGCGCAAACATTGGATTTTTTTTCCCTGTCGGGAGTCAAAGATATTTTTTAACAGATTTTGAATTATCTCAATAGAGACGAAGTTGGAATATTTATTGTAGGAGAACCGGGAAATCAAGGCACCTACAGGGCTTACGACCTGTCATCGGCTGGTTTACGTGATCACTTTATGCGCTTGCGCAACGTTCACCAATTATGCCTTTTTAATGAGATCCCCATCAATTCAATTTTGAAAGTTCTATATATTGTAATACTGAAATTCTTTTCGCTTTCTTTGACTCCCGACAGCGAAAAAAATCCAATGTTTGCGCATATGCAATAATAAAAAATATTCGGTTATTTTTAGTTCTTGTTTTGCAGTTATTCGTATAAAAAAAAATTCAAAAATATCATCTAACAAAATTTTGGAACCTATCTACCTACCTACAACACTAATTATTTCATAAAATTATACTATTTATATAACACTCCGTTAACCCTTTAATTCTTTTAAGGACTATAAATACCTATACTTAATAAACATTTTCAAAATCATACCTCCAAATGATTGTGTAGTCACTTGTTTACATTTTTATATTTTTTTTTATTTTATTTACTTGTATATACTTGTATATAATGTAATATATTATCACATCTGGCAGTATTAACTCATTCAGTGTGGCTAAGTATGTAGGTTCACACCATTCATTCATACCATTCATATTTTTATAGTATTCTATCAGTAATATTCTTATGTTCATGCTATGTATGTAATTACTTTATTTTATTTGAGTTTTTTTATGTACTTTCGTGTTTAATTTACCTTTCTTATATTTATTTATGTATTTATTTATATAATTTATGTACATGTGTACAAAGGTAGGTTTATTGCCATAAGGCAATTTCTTTTATATGTTTATTTTATATGTATAAATGTTATGAATGTTTATAAATTGTATTTCTTTGGATAATTTTATGTTGTGTCATCTAATATTTTGTTTTGTTAAAGGCTTTGAGCCGTGATTGTCTCAATAAATAAAAAAAAAATATAAAATTTCTCAATTCATCATTTCAATAATATTATACTATTCTGACGTTAGATAATAATTTCATGTTTAACAAAATATAAAAAAGCAATACTTATTATATTTACTTATTTCATGCAGGAGAATGCTTTGCATACCGTAGACTGATTTAGTAAGCAACATAGAGATTTTGAGAAGAGCTAACAGAAGCAAAGAGCTCTTAAAATGTTTAAAGTACCGTATTTTAACTTGTCTGGATCATATCCTGCGTGGGCCGTAATACGAAGTCCTCCAATTGTTGCTGATGGTCAAGATTGAGGGACGGCGTCGATTGGCAGAAGACAAAATCATTAAATGATCGTAGAATCAATTTGTTGGCTATAGGTATGAAGTCTAAAGTTTTGAAATCAGATCTAAATAAGATCTCAAATGTAGGAAAATATTGAAAAGGCAAAATAACTGAAAAACCTGTATTAGATTTAAAAAAACGATGAATTAATGTCAATAATAAAAAAAATCTATGTACAGCTTGGTTTTCTCTTATTTATTTATATTTAACTTTTTGATCGTCGTATGTTTTATATAGTTTCTACTTATTTACTTGTTTTATATAATTTCAATTTCATATTTAAATTTATTTTGAAGAATTTGTTTTAAGTATAAAACTTTTTCATTTTTTTTAGAAGTGTATTTGTTTTATATAATTGTTTCTAGTTTACATAATATTTAACTTATTGTTTTACTTGTTTGCTATCCATGAAAAAATCCAACTTGTCTTTATATAAATACTCTGTTTAACTTATGTATATTTATTACTTGAGAAAATGTTTAGCACGAAACCTTTTGTAGGTTGTAGTCTTAATAAATAGTGGGATTGATTTTAAACACGTTTTTTATTTATTTTTTTATTAAAAATATTAATTATTTCTTATTTATTATTTACTATCCGAGAGAATTTGGCGTTGACCACAATTCCCTTACATAGTTCGGTCTGTATTCTGTATTGTTAATTTTAGTATACATTTTCCAAATAAATTAAATAGCTGCTATTTCCCACGTATGTCGCGGCGTTTTCTTTGTCGTAACTTCATGGGGTTAATAATATAAACTTACCACTTAAGTAAGTAACTTACTCTAAGGAATGTTAACAATTTGTCATGAAAAGTGTGGAACAGAATAATCCTTTGACTGCGGACTGAGATATTTGATATTCTAAGCTGTTGAAATATAATATAATATATAATATGTAGAGTCCTCTTAAGGATGGAAAATTATTTATATTAAAGCAGCTACTTTTTTTATCTCACAAACAATAAAACTGCTAGACTTTATCATCTTATATTTTTTTTTCAAAACAAACCGTAACACAATGACAGTCTTTGATTTTTTTTTCAAAACAAACCGTAACACAATGACAGTCTTTGATTTTTTTTTCAAAACAAACCGTAACACAATGACAGTCTTTGATTTTTTTTTTCGAAACAAACCGTAACACAATGCCAGTCTTTGATTTTTTTTTCAAAACAAACCGTAACACAATGACAGTCTTTGATTTTTCTCATACTTTCATTTTAAAGGACCGATAAATTCAGGTACCTATGTAATTTATCATAAATTCCTTTATTTTCATATAAGTAATGTGCCTGATAGCATCAGATCCACAAAAATATTGTCAATAGTAATTATTTTTATTCTTTAATTTGTGATAAGACCCTTATTTTCTCTCTTATATTTGTTTATGTACATACATACATACCTAAATACGTACTCGAAATAGTTCACTTTTCTTTCTATTTTATGATTATTTTATATTTTGTGGTATAATGTATTTTAAATACAATATGCAATAGCTAACACGCGTAATTGAAATAATACAATGTTTGAAACTGTCACTCCATAATCAACTAGAATTATGAAAAAAATTATATTTAATTTTTAGTTCTACGTACTTAAATTTTTCGCAAACGCTGCTCAGATTCATCAGTATCGCTTTATGCTGAGCATCGTCAGAATGGTGAACAGTAGTGATGACGACCATCTATATATAGATTCAAAAACAGGATAACAATAATAGGGATGGAAGGGGAAATTCCAAGAAAAATAAAATACCCGAAAGACATTAAGGTAAATATGTATGTAGATATAATAAAAATACAAATGAAATGAAGGAATTAATATATGTATAAATATTGTATTATAAGGACAGCAATTATATTGAATAATGGCTAACAAAAAAACCCGACATTAACTATTCTAATGGTAATAATAGCGGAGAAGTTACTTAAAATTAAATATATATTTTTTTTATAATTCTAGTTAAAAAAAAATACACTTTATTACTAACACGGTACAAGATATCATTTTAAAAAGTAACAAATTGATGTATGATCCGATATATCTAAAAAGGCCTCCCTCTATGTTTTCCGTTTATATATGCATAATCCAATACTACGAAGATACCCGAACCTCCGATCGGCTTCCTTCGTAATACTAATCTTCATGCTGTAAAAGATTGCCTCTACACAGGCAATACATCGATATATCACATCATCTTCTGTTTCACATTGGCCATTTATTCGTATTTTTTTGAGTCGTTCTCCTCGTCCTCATTCGCCAAGGCACCTCTCTTTAGATGTTGAAGTGCCACGTTGTCAGCGGTCTGTCTGGTCTTCTGGCCTACACTTGGATGTCCATCGCTCTACGTATACATCAATTTATGACAAATTTGTATTTATTTTATTTTTATATATTTTAACATTTTTTTACGCTTTGAAATTCATTGTTTATTATTTTAAATAAACAATGAATTTCAAAGACTATTATTGTATATTTTGTTTGTTTAAAATGATTTTATTTACCAGCCAGCCGATGACAGGTCGTAAGCCCTGTAGGTGCCTTGATTTCCCGGTTCTCCTACATTAAATATATTCCAACTTCGTCTCTATTGAGATAATTAAAAATCTGTTAAAAAATATCTTTGACTCCCGACAGGGAGAAAAATCCAATGTTTGCGCATATGCAATAATAAAAATATATTTGATTTTATATACTTATTTTAATTAGTAGTCAACAGTTATGATTCTTCTTTTTCCTGGCCCCTTCCCGACTTATCACGGAAGAAATTTCTAGGTATTTGCCAATTAACTTGTTTATTGTGGGTACGAGGTGCAATAAAGGGTTCATTAGTACCTAATTATTAATTTATATTGAATATTACCTATCTTAGAGTAGAGATGATGAAAGATATAAGGTAGACTGCAATAATTGATTTTATCATTGTTCCAACGTACCTTCAATAAATAATTGATTTTATTCAAATAACCAATCTCTTAACTTTTGACAATAAATTCAAAAAGAAAACTACGAAATGACTATACAACCGCTTTTTATTAAATTTAATCTTCAAAATCGCTTCTTTCAATTTGAATCGAATTTCAATTCCAACAATTGCTTAATTAAAATCTTTTGTTTTAAATGAAATATTGGAGAGAGAGAGGAATCATTGGAGAAATGGAGATCTTGGGAAGGAAGAATGGGGATGGTAGGGGTAGAAGTTGGAGCCAAATCTGGTTCCCATTAAAGTAATGAAGTGTCATTTAAATAATTTTTCCCACGGGATTTTATTAATAATGACTATCCCAGGGTAGGGGTGGGTTGGAGAAGGGCTCAGGGCTGTTGATGAATTATGGATCAAATAAAATGAAGATAAATTTGCCAAAGGGAATACGGAATCAATTCAACTTGTCCTGACCAAAACAAAATTTAATGACAATCATGATAATTGCTATGACCGTGACTTTGTGTAAACACAATGATAATATTATCG
Organism: Molanna angustata; assembly: GCA_963576475.1. Classification (NCBI taxonomy): domain Eukaryota; kingdom Metazoa; phylum Arthropoda; class Insecta; order Trichoptera; family Molannidae; genus Molanna; species Molanna angustata. Next base: position 42,019,772 of record OY754969.1, on the reverse strand, counting down.
TTCTACGCAGTTTTTGCGTAACAACTATTGATTTATGCGACTCGCAGTATTTTATTTCCACTCTTTAATTATACGTTCTATTAGTATCAATTTTAATTATTGAGACATCGAGTTGTTTGGGTAAGTTGGAAGAGGTTGCCTTATTAATAAATGCGTTACAACCCTGTCGAGCCTTGGCCTCATGCAACTTTGCCTCCGACGTACAAATCCAGTTCTCTGCCGACATCTTCCAACTAGCCAGCTGAGGAAGATGCGGAGCATTCCCTCTTACTTCGTCCTGGGTCTTCCAACTACTCTCCTTCCTCCTGGATGTCCATTCAGGTGTCCAATCCATCTCAATCTGAGCATTTTTAAGTGTATGGATATTTTTGGGGCCTTATACCTATGTATACTTCTTCCTCAGCCTATTTCCGTCCACTCCTAGACGAATGCCTCCTCCATTTGCCTACATGTTTCCCTGTCTTCTGTATCCTGAAATACCATATGTACGTACATTATTGTACTGACATTTATTAGAGAATACTAAATACTATTTTACAACCTCTGCCTGCATGTTTCCCTGTCTTCTGCACTCGGCAATATCATGTGTAGGTACATTATTTTACTGACATATATTTGAGAATACTAAATACTATTTTACACCGTTTGCCTGCATATTTCCCTGTCTTCTGCACCCTGAAATAACATGTGTACGTACATTATTGCACTGAAATATATGTATTAGAGAATACTAAATACTATTCTACACCCTTTTCTTTAACTTCTTTCGTCTGTCTGTCTGTACTGGAACTTTTTAATCGATTTTTAACTGATTTCTCGACCAGTTGAAGCTCTGAAATTTTCAGAAATTGTGTATTACCAGGATGAAAATACATGTTTACCTAAACTGTTTCTAACGTGACTATTTCATTTGATATTTTGATGAAATTGAACAATTTAGTATTTCATACAAAGCTATACGTTCGCGGCTTTATTTATTTATTCAATTTTGGACATAATATAAACAAATATAAAGGACACTGGCGGGCTTATTGCCACTAGCAATTTCTTCCAATCAACCAGATTATAGTGACAGAATTATATAGGTACATCAACAAAATATGAGAACCAAGTCTACATGTTTCAAGAACAATGTTCTCTTCCTCAGGACACTTAGTGAAGAAGAGAACATTGTTCTTGAAACATGTAGACTTGGTTCTAATAAAAAGTGGTTAATGCAATATTATTTTATTGTTATTAACAAACGATGGAGCCACAAAAGAATAATTTCGCGTTTTATAAAATATGAGAGCTAAAAAAAAAGAACATAGAAAATATACATTATAGTAAAAAAAAGGATTGGGAAAGAACAAGAAGAGGAAATTGAGATCAGGTTTTTAGGGATAAATATTCCTTCTTTAGTAAATATTACGTAGCAAAGGGAAGGAAGGAAAAGGAGAGGGATCAGGTATTTTCGGAGAGATATCCCTGTTTTCATTAAATTTGAATTTTATTCAATTAGATGCCACAATAATATGTTACTGTTTTTACATGTTTTCAATGTAAATACAGTAAAAATAATAATTATACTCCTTAAAACATTATTTAAGGAAAATTATTTTATGAATAAAATTATTAATTGAGTTGTTTAATGTATTATGCTAGTGTTTAATCGATTACAAATTGCGTGAAGAAAATTTTGAAAGGGTTTGCCCTCATTTTTTTAGTTAAATTGTTATGCTTATGCTAACACCATCATCATCCTCAGCGTTACAACCCTTGGTGGGTCCTAGCTGCCTCCAAGAATCTTCTCCAAACTGCTCTATTATTGGCTGCCGCTTTCCAGTTCTGCTGCCCCATAGCCCGACAATCCGCGACAACGCCGTCCAACCATCGTAGCTTAGGTCTCCCTACGCTTCTTCTACCTGTTGGGTTGTTAGTCAACACCAGTGGCGACTGATAGATCGTATTTTTGATAATTTTTGGTAGTGCATTTTTTTCCTGAATTAATAATAAATTAATTGGTATTTAATCGATATGCGTTTACGTATATCTACACAGATATATACGTCTACGTTGGTATATTATGGATAAAAATGAAATAATCATAGTATAAATAATATACATATTCAAAATATTTTACCTATTTGTAAAAAAGGTCAATCCTGCGCTGTTTCTATTTGGCAAAAACTTCAATCACTCGTTTATTATTGATCGATATCCACAATATAATTGTGTTCTAATGTCAACAGTATCTAAGTTAGATAATTTATTGTATTGCGTAAATGAATTTGTGAAGTATTATGTTTTTTTAATTTCTCGGATAATTGAGCCAAATCATTAACACCTTTAATAATCCAACAATCCAAGTAGATATAGTCGCCATCGAATAGCAAACATGGAAAACAAAATAAACTATTTAATTTGTCACAAACACATAACCATGATGCTTTATCATAAAACTGCATTTTAAAAACACGAACGAAATTCTTAGTTCTAATTTTGCATTGTTGTTTAATATTTAACATTGGTCTTGGAAGACCTCCACGATTTATTTTCAAAAGAAGACTTATTATTTTTCATGTAAAACACATCTATTAATTCACTCGTTTTTAAATCTATAAGATATCTGAACTATACACAAATATTTATTGATTTAGATTATCTTGTAAAAAGCGATGATATACGATATAAACAAAGTTTGTTTCAACTGACTAAAACCTGACAAATTACTCTAATTACGCATGCTCAATGCTCATGTATAGTGTTTACATTACGAAGAAAAAAGATAACACGGGAATATTCATGTTTCAATAATAATTGCGAACATATTAAAGAGAGCGAGATAGAGATATACATTCTAAGTACATCTAAGATATGATAATTTGGTGCGACGCACGAAATTTGTGAAATGAATGCATTGCTAGTAAGTACTAGTATCTCTTTCTCATCTAATACGGTACTATCTCTGTCTGTTCATACATATGCTATACAACAGACAATAATATCGCACGCCGTACTAAATAATATTTGTATTGTGGTAGATTACATAATATTATATCGATCGCGAAGATATAAAGTATATGGACAGCGTTTACTAAGTAATTATTATTTTTAGAAAAATAACAGTAATAAAGTAAAGCGTAATACTATTTTAAAAACATATTTAAATATTATTTTTTACAATATATCATTTAAAAAATGGTAGTGCAATTGATCCAACGCACTTTATATAGAGTCGCCGCTGGTCAACACCCTTTTTGGGAGCTCCAGATCATCCATACGGTGTGCATGACCCAACCAGCTTATGTTAACACCGCAGTCGCTTTATTGGTTTCACATGACTTCTTTACATAATTGGTGCTCAGTGATCCAGATGTTTCAAATATGACATTCAGATGGCACAAATCTTGAATGTTATGCGGATCTTTGTAAGTCTATAAAAGCATTGAGGACCAATGACTTCATATCGAAAAACGTTTCTTAAACCAATCTATCGATAACAGACTCTTCATAGGTATGTATCATAGGATAGGATCTAGTTATAAATTTTATTCTGTCATAATAATATATCACGCCAATAGTAGAGTATACTGATAGGGAGATAAACGGTATGAATTTTATGAAGCAATGAATATTACAAGAAGCTTTGAATTTTCTGATAACGGTTATCAACGTATAATAATATAACATACCAACCTACTAATGGTGTATAGTGATATGATTTATAATAGGCAAGCCCTCCCATACAACGGTGAGCAAGCAAGGAACGAGCGTGACATCTTAAGGACTCACGCGCAAAGACAAATCATTAATCAAATTTAGATTTATGACAACCTTATGTAATATTAAGAAATATATAAGTGTCTATGTAACTACTTACGAAATCATTACCTAGTTTTATTGTGTCAATCACTGTCCTAAAAACTGCTTTGATAACTAATTAAAATTTTTCATACTACACAGCGGACAATTTGGAATTCCATAGCGGTTCGGTAAATTTTTGTTTATTACTCCTCACTAACCCAAGGGGATATCGTGGAGAGTTATGATTTCGCAATTTTTAAGGATATTTTTATATAGTTGATAATATTATATATTATCAACAATTCGTCACTTAGACGAATGTGTGGTAAAACGATGTATGATAGAATAAGAAATGAGGATATTAGACGAGAATGTATGATTGAAAGAAATATCGTAAGTAAGATGAAAATAAATGCCCTTAGGTGGTTCGGCCACATAGAAAGAATGAGTGATGACCGTCTGACAAAAAAAGTGTACAAGGCTCATAAAAGAGGAACGAAAAGTAGAGGTCGGCCAAGAAAAAGTTGGCACGATCACATAAATGGGATTTTGAAAGATGGTGATGTTAGAAGTAAGAATAATAGAAGAGCGTGTATGAGACGATGTATGGACGTGAATGAAGCGAGGAATGTGTGTCAAGAGAGAGGAGTCTGGCGTTCGGTTCTCTCTGCCTACCCCAAATAGGGAAATGGCGTGATGGTATGGTATGGTTATCAACAAGTATCATGCTGAGATTGTCTTCTGAAAGTTTCATCACAATGTATATGTGTGTGTGTGCTATGTACTATGTGCTCCGTGCTATGTATGGCGTGTTTATTTAACTTTATCGATTATGAACTAAAGCCTTTCAAATTTTGCATTTTCGTATGCCTACCTAATACTCGTTTAGACCCCATTAGATTTTGAAGGATATCTGAATAGTGCTTCTGATTTTTTTTAACTAACAAATATATCAAAGTGACCGCAAACTCAGGAAACTTAATTTTTTTATTTTCAAATTAGTATAAAGGCATATCACTTTCATAAAATAGCATTGGTGAATTAACAAGTTTTTATAAAAAAAAATATTTAAATAATAAAATATTAAACAAAGTCATTCCCTGAAAATGTTGAATATTTTCCATACAAAGTTTGAATACTTTATAGAGTTAATTGTTAGTGAGGGGTTTAGCGTTGACCACAACCCACTCGTTTTACTAAATTATAGTTGAGTCAAAACAATTCATTTTTAATGGCTGTTTTGTGATATTTCCTTCCTTATTGAATATAGGTATGAAAAAGTTTAAGTCTGTCACCTGGGAGTCGTTGCGTTTAGCAGTGCGCATTGCGCATCGTCTTTCTATAGGCGAAAATTGCAGATTTAGTATTAATTTGGTGATAAGTTTAAGTAAAGATTTTTTTAAAACTAGTTGCATGTAACACATGAGATCCAACTGTCGATAGCGATAGTATGTATAGTTGATGAATAAGTACCAAACTATAAACCCATAAATCCAAATTATTGAATATTTTAGGATATTTTATTTTCTATACAACACATGTAGATATGTATGTCAAGATAGGACAGTATGGAGGTCAGTCCTTACTAATAATTTAATTTTCATTTTTTATAGAAAATTAAATTATTCAGTTGGGGTGTTTCGGCTTTTTTCTATTTGGAAATATAGGCAGTTAAACTCATAAATTTAAAACGAAAAAAATATTTTTCTTAATAAAAAATGTTTGAAAAACCCTGGAATTTTTTTGGAAAACCCAATTTGAGATTTTGTATTTGTCTATGTTTACACCAATTTTCAGCGTTCTAGCTTTTATGGTTTCTGAGATATATGGAAAAATAAAGTAAAAATTCAAAAGTTGATTACCCCTGACTGAAACAAAAATTCAAAACTCTGAGTATAAAAGTTTTGTAGGCCTATAACTATTTATACATTCTGAAATTTTGGGCTCTGTGAATTGAGCGGATCATAAGTTATAAGGGACACACAAACACACACACACACTCACACACACACACACACACACACTCACACACACACACACACTCACACACACACACACACACACACACACACATACACACACACACACACACACACACACACACACACACCCTCACACACACACACACACACACACACACACACACACACACACACACACACACACACACACACACACACACACACACACAGACACACACACACAAAACTCACATAAAATGTTTCACTCCTAATTCTGAGTTAATCCATGTATGGGAACGTATATGCTGCGAGGCCTCTAGTTGGTGTTATTACCATGTAAAAAGTCATACAAAATGTTATTAGCATGTAAAAGTCATAAAAATGTAAAAACTACGCCATACAAAATGTTCCTTCGTTAATGTCGATTCATTCAGAGAATTGAATTCTCATGAACGAATCGACAGTTGGATTAAAAGTAAACCGCTTTTTGATTCTACATGGATTTTACTATGGGCGATAGGTCTATATCGCCTTGTTAGGGCATTTACTAGCTTATGACTATTTTGACAAATTTTACTTATATTTATAGATTAATTATGTAGGAGGAGCTTACAGGTTCTTGTGATTGGTCATTTAAAACTATTGATATTATACAATACAAAAATGAAATAAATTTACTTTACTCTGGTTGGTTGAGACTATTTATTTTTTGATCAATCCCTATTTAGATAATTAGTGAAATTGAATATAATGAATTTATTTATGGTAATGGCTGGTTTTTTCGGTGTAACAGTTCATGGTAGTGTGCCCTAATGGACATTATAGATATAACTTATAATGGAATATCTACAAAATAAAAACTTCGTCAATCATTGTTTATTTTTGTTTTATCGATCATAAAATAGTCAACGTTTTTTAAAAACATACAGTTTTACGTACTCCAATTTATTAAATTTAATTACTGATATCTTTGTTTTCCAGACATTACAGTAAATCTAAGTTTTTATTTATAAGATTTCACCGTTTTGTTATAAAAGCGCTAACGCAACACATTATTTAACTCGTAAGTTTAATTCAATGTTATCTAAGAACTTTTTTTATATCCTAATGTGTCCATTAACTTTATTAAGTTGAAAATATATCTAGCAATTGAAATTGCCTCGTTATTTTTGAACTATCCAGATAATTTGCCATTTGACAAAGTTAACTTCCCTTGAACACGCCAAACAATCGTTATGATATGGTATATCTGATTTATTTTTTTTTACTTTGGCGAAATTGGATTATTTTCAATGAAATTGTTTTTCTTTCAATGTGGATTTTAATATATTGAGATTTTTGCTGACAATTAATCTTTGTTATTTCACACTAACCATAATATTTCATTTTAATACAATACCAAATAAAAATTAAATTATGTTTTCCTTACCATACAAGGTCACAGAAAATTGCCGTATACGATTCCGAATGATTCTATGAACGATTATTGTAATTTTTCAAAAACTTACTGCGTATTTAACTTGCAAAGATGATGTGGATCTCTTCAAAGTAGAAACAGTTACTTTCAATTGTGTTTCTCAAAATATTTTAGATTTAAAGCACCGACTTTGAATAGTGCATCAACTTTTTTTTATTTTCATTGTTTTTGAGTGTCAGGCAGACAACAGGCAAATACATTTAATACATCTCACATAGTTTGGCAGAAATGTTCACCATCCATTAAGGGTGACGCGTCTGGTATGTTTCGTGCTTCCCACGATAAGGTCAAACACACACGCACACTTGTCGCTGGTTACCCCACATCATGTGATATTCTTTTTTTTTTTTATTTGGCTTTTCAACAGACTACACATACAATAAGTAACAATACAAACATAATACAGGGATAAGTCCAATTACAGAAAAGCGCAAATTATACAAAAAACATGGTTATATTAATTCAACAAGTAGGTACCTAATTAAAACGAAATAAAAATTTAAAAAATGCATATTTTACAAAATATATGTTTATATAAATTCAATTATACAAAAAACATGGTTATTTCCCGAAAATGAAATAAAATAAATAAAATAAAATAAATATAAATTCAATTTTCCTAAAAATAACCTTCTTAAAACAAAATAAAAACAAATCAAAAAACAAAAATAATGAAAAAAAATATGATTGGTCACAGGAAGGAGGAAAGGGAAAATATTCCCTTATGGTATCAACATAATATACCTAATTAATAAATATATCAATTGAATAAATTTGTTTTGGTCTTGTTCATTGAGTTAATTAGATAAGATTCAAAATATAATTGAACAGTCAAATATTTGAGCCTATCCAACTCACAATGCGTCCAATATGTCTATGTTTTGTAGTAAACTATGTAAAGAGAACCCAACATGAAGTTCTGGACCTTATTTGCTCTTGAGATTAGTCAGTGGCTTCTTCTGTAATAATTAGTTAACTCCCTTGAGCTTCAATTGAAAATCCTGCCCTAATGAGAGGACACATACAATCTCAACACGCTTCCTAATTAGTTTTAGGATGTTAAATATCCTTATAAAAGACATACGACATACGAGTATTTCAAGACAATTTCAAATTACTAATACCTACATACATACCATCACGGAATTTCCCTGTTTGGGGTAGGTAGAGAGAACCGAACGAACACCAAACTTGTCTCACATTTCTCGATCCATTCTTACTTCTAACGTCTCAATCTTTCATAATTCAATTTATGTGACCGCGCCAACATTTCCTTAGCCGACCGAATTTTATCAGCCTCATTTATTTTTTTGTTAGACGGTCATCACTCATTCTTTCTATGTGATTAAATCAACTGATGGCATATATTTTCATGCTTCTTAAGATATCTCTTTCAGCCATACATTCTCGTCTAATATCCTCATTACTTATTCCATCATTCATCGTTTTACCACATATTCGTCTGAGTGACCTCATTTCAACTTGCACCGATGCACCAAGTGCCCCCATCTGGGTGGGTCCTCCTTCCTCGCGTCGAGGTTAGCTATCGCACCTGGTGATGTGGGTGCGATGGCTCTTTTGGAATGTCGGGACGCCTCTGTCCTGGCCCCCTCACCTATTAATCTAAGGCTTAAGACTAAGACAGTAGTTTTAAGACAATTAGCTTGTAAGATGTATAGTTATAGTATGATGCTAGTTATAAGTAGTTATAAGTACCTAGAAATTAAGATTAGTTTTAATTAGTAAGATGCATTAGGTAGGCTTCATCCTTGAATGAGGGCACTGAGAGTCTATAATTTAGCAGGCGGGGTTTGTTGGGGGGAGCCCATCCGGCAAACTCCGAGCCCGCCTGCGTAAAAAGATTTGCAAGTAAGTGCGGGTAAAGAGGTGCTAACGCGCCTGAGATACCCGGGTAAGCGGTGGGTGACTTTCAGTTCAGTGCACCGATGCACCGTTCACTCTATTACCTGCCGTTACTCTGAAACATGCTTCCTAAGTGAAAAGATTCATAATGTGGATGACATTGTGGTAGAATAAAATATAAGAAGCTTTAGTTTGTAAGAACAAACGAAAAATTACCTATGAGACGATTCATGAATGAGGCAAAAGAATCGGGTCAGTGTGGGGTTTGAATCTCTCTCCCTACCCCATTGTGAAGATGGCATGATAATGGTATTCATGTTTAGTTTTATTATTTAACAAAAAATAGGCGAAATTAAATAACGTCGGGAATTAAATTTGTTTAAAGAAATTAACTTTTACGTAAAAAATGTTTTACTCGCCAGTCTGCAGATACAAATTAATAATATACCTACTCCATTCATTTCTCCTAATGCTATTAGCTGGTATCTTCAAAAGAGAAATTGGTTTCTCTTCTCTTGATGAATGTTTAGAATGGCATTGCCTTCGTAGGCCAACATTAAAGATATTACAAAATTTCAATACAGATAATTCTCCGAGATAGAATATCTCCCTGACATAATATTAATATTAACCATCGCCATAATAATATATTCTGGTTTTGAACGTCTCAAATTTCAACTACATAAGATTATGGTTTATTTAAAGCAAGTAAATTTTAATTTTTATAAGTGCGGTTGACTATATCAGAGTATATAAAAGTAATTTGTTATACAGTGGTTCTGTATAATACAAACATTAAAAAATATGTGTGATATAACGAATATCGTAAAATTTAATGTCTTTAACAAAAATGATACTGTTTCACAAATACGTTTCTTGAAAAATGAAAATACTGTTTCATTTATGTAGATTTGTTGTAAAACTGATTAATTTGAAATTTCACTTTTGATTTGATGTTAATATTTATTCAAATAATAAACATTATACTTTTTTTCTCTTCGCTTATCCATGGGTATAATATAGTGGGGGGAATATGAATTCGCTATTTTGAAGGCTATTTTTTTATTGCATATTATCAACTAGTTTCATGCGGAGTTTGTATTCTGAAAGTTTCATCACATAGTCACACAAAGTCTTATTTCTAAACTGGTCGGCGAGTTCTCAAGAGTTCTCAAGGCGAGTCCGTACTTACAATAATAAAACATAAAATATTACAGCAAAAATCATAAAATATAGTACAATAAAATTGGGTTGTGGCCTACGCTGTACTCCTCACTAAGTCACTTCACAAAGTATTCATATATTGTATGGAAATTAAATGAGTATTCAATATTCAATTTATTTATTTTATTTATTTTATTTATTCTTTCTTTCTCACAATACATGCATATATATATATATATATATAAATTGATCAACAACGCCCCACTTGGTATTACCTGTTCTGGGGCTGCTGTTAGGTATATTACAGTATCGTCAATTTGAATATATACAGCAATATAATTTACACATCATAAATATAAACACAAAATACAAAACAAAGAAAACGACATAGATAACAACATAATTTAAAAGTACAACATAATTTTAAAAAGTAACTTAATTATTTTAAAACATCAATAGATTCACATTATGAATTCACAGAATAAAAAACAACCGAATATAATAAGTGTAGTAAGACATATTAGGGGTCGGAGGCTATGGGTGAATACTCTCCTCTGCATAGTGTCTGCCTTTTACTAATAGCCATTTCTTTATTTTAGTTTTAAAGGAATGACTTTTTTTTGTCTCTTTGATTCCTTTATCGAGTTTGTTGAAAGTTCTAGGAGCAATGACTCTAAAACGTCTCTGTCCAAACGAGGTTTTCGTTATAGGCACAAAAAAGTTAAGATCATCTGCTTTCCTAGTGAAACGCGTTTGTTGGCTTCTACTATGCAGAGTTATATTTTTTTGGAAATGAACCAATGCGGCTTTCAAAAACAGCTGTCTCGGATCAAGGATAGGAAAGATCCTAAACAAATCGTCTGTAGGGAATTCAAATATTCAAATGTTGTATTTAAAAGAGTATTTGCAAAAATTGAAAATAATCGAAAATTGAATGAGAACTTTAATCTATAATCGTTAGAACGTTAGTTATAAAGTAGAACAAACAAGCCGCGCCCACATAATACTTAGCGCATAGAACATAGCACATATCACATAGCACATAATATGTCTGACTATCTAGCTAACAAGTAAAAAAGAGCCTCGCTCATACCTTTCGCGGCTATTTATACTTTACGTCTATCTCTGTCATACTGTGTTGTCTCATTCACTCATTCCAATATTACAGATACATTGTGATGAATCTTTCAGAATACTATCTCAGCATTACACAACCTTATGTGCGTCGTGTCAGTTGGTAAAGCAACGGTTTCTATACAGTCATCTTAGTTTTGATCCCAGCAGTGGAGAAATTTATATAAAATTAAGTATTTCTCACTCGATTCTTGCTTCTGGAAGGTCTAATTGGTTAGAAGAAATTGCCAAATGACAATCAACTCGCCCCTATTTTCAAATCTTAATTATTATTCTTGTTATGTTTGAATTAAATAAGATCCTTCTTAGATTAAAAATTACATAATTGTTTCGGAAAGGCACACCAACTTTCAATAAACTCTTCTTCCATTTAATTAAAGATTTTTATTTTGTTTGTCTTACAGTCGTCTTCAAAAAGCTGTACAAATTTTAGTTAATACATTTCACTGCAATGTTAAAGACACGGAATATGAAAATTAGCTCAAACATTATGAGATTATTCTCCATTGTTTTCAATATTGTATTTTGATGGCGTGTTATGTTACATTACATTCAATATTTCCATCATTAGATATCCTCAATTAGCTGCTACTTACATTATTCCCTTTCTCCATTATTATCTGTTGATGTTAATTTTACATCTACCAATTGTAATTGTTAATTATAATTTCCATGGGATTATAATATTTTGATTAGCAAATTCTCATTAAGTCGGATCAAAAGTTATAGAGGGGGGCACGCACACATTAAATTTTAAACATTTACTCAAAAACATGCTGCAAAGCTATTTGTGAGTAAAAGTTAAAGTTACTATTATTTGACTTCAAAGTTGGAAAAATCACGCAAAATGTATAACTGGCTAAACAAAATCATATACTTACATGGATCTTGGCTTGAAACTATGTATGTCGATATTTATTTTATTTTTTATTTTTATTTATTTCTTTACAAAAATATACAGTATATATGAGATACAAAATATCTTAAGATAATATAAGCTTATTCATACATAGTTAACATACAAAGTAAATATAAGTTATTTCATTTCAATAAATATCAATTTACCACTTCACTGGTGCTTACATAGTTTAAGCCATATCTTTTTGTTTGTATCTTTGTTACTAGCCCCCTCACTAGGCATAGCCTGTGCTAAGGTGAGCTAGTTTTATGTTATTGTCTATTACGTTGTTTATTTATAGATACATTTACATATAATATAAGTACATGTACATACATACGCTACGCATTCAAACGTATGCATCTTTCTTTCTAAATACAATACAATGCTATAAGAATTAATTCACTTCAACAAAATGTCAGATGGATTATTCACTTGTATTTCCTGGAACACAACCAATAGTTCATTCATTCATTCATTCATACCATCACGGCATATCCCACAATGTGGGGTATCCAGCGAAAGGTGTGCGGGTGTGCATTGCCTTATAAAAGGGAGCACAACATATCTTTGTATATCCACACACCAGTCTCGTCTCACCTAAAAAAGGCACTATATTCAGAATGGGTGGTGAACCTCATTGCTGAACTATGTGAGATGTTATAGTTGCCTGTTGTATTTTCGATTACCCGGCTCTTACGGGACACTCGAAAACAATAATAGAAAAGAGTGGAAGCACTATTCTAAGCCGGTGCCTCACAGCTTGTTCACCCCAGTATATCATTATATTCCTAGTTTAAAGACCTGGGTCTCCCCAGAGGCAAAATAAAAGAACTCCTGGACAGGGTGGTAAAAGCAGCACTATCCGCATTCCATTGGATTTGGTTGTGCAGGGGAGTGGGGCATCAGTCGGAGGATAGTGGGGGAGTGGGGCATCAGTCGGAGGATAGTGGGTGAGTGGTGAGCACGACTCGAGTCATAAAGGGGCCCTTCAATCCCGCATACATGGTCGCAGGCCCATGTGGCTCGCCTATTCCGGCCGGCACTCCAGTCGTCCGCGCTCGTGGGCCTGGATTCGTGAATCCAGTGAAACCACAATTGCCTATCTATTTTGTATCTTCTCTTGAAAGATTAGGTTAATTAAATATTAACCTAATCTTTCAATTAAATTAATTAGGTTAATTAAATATTTCTAAGCAGATAATTAACACTAAAAATGTATAATGTTCGTACATAAATTTCAGTCCATCTTGGTGGTATGTGTTGTGAAGTGTCGCTTCGTAGAGTTAAATTTTAAGCCAATTGAATTTGATAACCATTTTGAGACAGACTTCCGCATCTTTTTCATTTTGAAAAGTAAACGTAGTCCTTTAGGACCGGATTTGCTATCAGGGAAGCACGCTTCAAAGGAGGTATTATTCAAAAGTATCAAATACGACAACCCTAATACCATTGTCAGAAATTGAAATTCAGTATATTTTTAATGTCACTCTTATCCAAAAATAGATTTTACAACTTTGTGAATGAGATTATTAGCATTATTTACCCGATGATACAGTTTCAAATTTTTATTAAAAACTTTCGTCACATATTACCACGTTGTACATTAAAATGTCCTGAGGGTAAAAAATAAGTAAATGATATTCTTATGTGTTACGTACCATACATAGGTATGTATAGGATAGCATCAAAATCAAAAATCGTTGCTTTATTTTAGTATCTGAGATAATTAACGTTTCGCAATTTGTAAAATCCACTCCGATCTGCTGAATGTACAACACTATCCATACCTATCCATAATACAGAATTTCTCAGCTCTTCGTTCGAAGTACAATCAGCAAGATTATGGAATAGCCTTAGTCCGGATATTGCGTCGTCTAACTCACTTAGTATTTTCAAGAAAAAACTAAAGAAGGAATATTTATCCTTGAACACCTGATCCCGATTTCCTCTCCTGTCCTTACCATATCCTTTTTATTGCTATGAATTATAATTTTTTTTTTGTTAAATAGTATTTAAGTGTTATACGTATTTTATTTGATTTCTTTTACTCTTTTTTATTTGCTGTTGTACATACACAATGTTGTCATACTTTGTAATCTGGTTGGTTGGAAGAAATTGCCTAGTGGCAATAAGCCCGCCAGTGTACAATTATATTTGTTTATATTATGTACAAGAAGATGTATAAATAAATAAATAAATAAAATGATCACATTTATAAAGCGATAACAATTCAGTTTTCTTTTTTGGCTATACCTACATATTTACATTCTTAATTAAGGCAATTGAAACTAGGCCAAACGATGTATACTGAAAAAGAGGATCAAAACTAGTTGCATGTAACACATGAGATCCAACTGTCGATAGCGATACTATGTATAGTTGAAGAATAAGTACCAAACTATGTATAAACCCATAAATACAAATTATTTAATATTTTAAGATATTTGGTTTCTATACAACACATGTACCTAGGTATGTATGTCAAGATAGGATAGTATGGAGGTCAGTCCTTTAATCCTACCCAGAACATGAAAACAGCATGATGGTATGTAGGTATGTATGTTTGGAGATTAGTATCAAACAATTAAGTCTTCTTAGATATTGTGTGTAGGCGACTGCCATACAAATTGTATGAAGCAATGTCGTCACTAAATTCAATTTTTATAAAAGTTGTTAAAAAAAATTTATTTGACCTAATACAATGTTAATATTTTTTGTAGAAAATTAAGTTATCTAGTTGGGTGTTTCGGTTTTTTTTGATATTTAAAAAAATGGAAATACCTATAGGTAATTTAACTCATAAATTTATCATAATAAATATTTTTCTTAATAAATAACCAAAAATTCAAAATTCTGAGTGTAAAAGTTCTGTAGGTCTATAACTGTTTATATATTTTGAAATTTTGGGCTCTGTAAATTGAGCGGATCAAAAGTTATAAGGGGACACACACACACAGACACACGAAATGTTCTACTCCAAATTCTGAGTAAATCCGTCTATGGAATATATATGCTGCGAAGCCTCTAAATTTCTGTTGACTTCAAAGTTGGAAAGGCCGTGAAAAAAATAGACCCTGCATACAATTCCTTCATACACGCGTCCTGGATTTAAACTGCCTCTTCCTTCAAGAGAATTTCTTTCTCTTGAACGAATCGACAGTTGGACAACATTGAGTACTATAATGTGAACTCATTAGTGCAGATCCGACGTTGTTATTTAGAAACATAGACGAAATATTATGATTTTTTTTATATGGCTATATAATATACATATATTAATTCTATGCATTAAAAGCATTTTCGCCAAAATGTCAGATCCGACATTTTTATCAAGATAAACAATTAGGTACTTATTTTTCATAATATAAGGATGTACTACACAGGATCTAGTTAAAATAAAGAAAATACATTTTGTATTGTACATAAGCAACGCGACTCCGTTGAGGATAAGAATTAAAGTCTTTCCTTGATGGATAAATGTATTTTACATCCATTTATACCACCCATATGCCCACACCACTATGATGCTCATAATAAATCATTACTATGTAAACATTGCGGGGTAGGGCCGCCCAACACGATTATGACATTTTAATACGTAAATGTTTGTGACATATTTCTATCTTGCTCAACATGGATCGCTTAGTGAATTATCACAAACAGATGGTAGGTATTAAAAACGAGTAGTTTGTGGCCAACGCTATACTGCTCACTACTATGAGTTTGTTAAATTATTTTTAATTTAAATATTTTATTATGAAAACTTGATAATCCTTCAATGCCATTATATGGAGGTTAAGTGCCTTGTTGGAAATTTGAAAAAAAAATTATCAAACTTTTTGTTTCGTGAGCTTGGGGTCACTTTGAAACGTTTGAGATAAAAAAAATAGTAGCACTGATCACATGTCCTTCAACATTTAATGGGGTATAAGCGAGTATTATATTAACAAATTTGCAAAATTTAAAAATAATCGAATTGATTACTTAAGTTTAAATTAAAATTAGCACGCCGTACATAGCACGTAGTTCAAAGCACGCACACACACATATGCATTGTGATGAAACTTTTGGAATACAATCTCAGCATGGTACTAGTTGATAATCTGCAATAAAAATAGTCGGTATTACGATAATATCCTTATATGAATTTATCTATTTTTTTTAAATAATCAACGCGACTGCTCTTCGCCGATATCGCTTCTCAAAAAACGTCGTCTGAATTAACGTACATACACACTATCAAGGCTTGTCCCACAATGTGGGGTAACCAACGACAGGTGTGCGGGTATGCATTATAGTATGTCCGTAAACTAATCTCGTCTGATATAAAAATACTTAATTTTATTTTCAGTTATCTAGCTCTTACGGGATACCCGGAAGCGAAAATATTAGCAAATAGTGGAAGGACTATTCAAGCCGGTGCTTCACAGCTTAGTCTGATTTCACCTACTTTCAATTTAATTTTTAATTTCAGGATGCAAAGAAGTGTTTATTATTTTTTATTCGTTATTTTAATGACATGCTATCCTATAGGACTCGAATGAAACTTGAAGAAATACTTACTTACTTACTTCACGAGTCCGAGTACTTCATCACTAGTCCATCCCACTCCAGAATACAGCAACCGTAACGGCATTGTCATTAACCATCTTCAGGTCCTCTGAGTCGCACCTTACTGTTTTATCTTGACAGATGAGGTGTTCGTCAGTTTGTGTCTCGCCGCAATTGCAGGAGACATCCTCTTCCACCATTATACTCCACCTGCGCATGTTCTCTTTACATCTGGTGAAACCGACGCGTAATCTATTAAGTGTCTTCCATGTCAGGTAGGGTAGTTGGTGTCCCAGTCCCAAACTTTCCGGCAGGTCGACCTGATTTCCACCGTGCCCAAGATCTTTCCTTGCCCTATCTGGTAGTAGTTTTAGGGGATATGTAATTGTAAGAAAGCTTTTTCTTGATTATATTCTAGATACTTGAAGAAATACCTAGGTATTTACTTCTTACACATTGGTACAAGTAGGTAAATAAGGCAAAAATGACCTTATAAGTCTGGCGCAATTCAGGGTTGACTTCTATGCAAAAAATGCATTGTCACCTCAGATATAAGAATTGTAGCTTTCATTATTTACAAAAAACCAATTCTCTCAATAGATGGCGTTACAACAAAATAAATACAAAATAATAAGATTGTTGTTCATTATTTCACCCATAGATGGCTGTAGTAAAATTCCTTATTTTCAAGCGAAAAGATTTTCAGTATTACAATATATAGAACTTTCAAAATTGAATTGATAGGGATCTCATTAAAAAGGCATAATTGGTGAACGTTGCGCAAGCGCATAAAGTGATCACGTAAACCAGCCGATGACAGGTCGTAAGCCCTGTAGGTGCCTTGATTTCCCGGTTCTCCTACAATAAATATTCCAACTTCGTCTCTATTGTGATAATTAAAAATCTGTTAAAAAATGTCTTAAAATTCGTTTGTAATCTAAAAATTTGAACAAATGACAAATACGTAATAGACTTGAGTATAGTCTGCCTTATATAACTTCGTTTTCGTTTTTTAAAAATATCATTCTTACATGAAATAATATATTTCTAAGATCAATTGTGGTAGATTAATTTTTTCCATCCAATAATATCAATTTATATTCGGGGTCTACGAATATAAATAAAACCAATCAATTACACTTACATACATAATATATAAATTTGTCTGATAAATGACCAACGATATTTTGAGTCTGGAAATAAGCTAAGCATGATTGGTCCATTTATCATGCTCACTTGAGCTCCAAGATTGCACGAACTGACAAATAAATTGAAAGAGCACATATACGTAGGAATGTACTTAAGTATGTACAATTATGATATTTTTATGTTAGGCACCTATACGATAATTATGTCATTTAAAAAGAGAACTTTAAAAGAATTACATAGAGTCCAAGAGGAAGAATGTTGCCTTTGAGATGTGGTGTTGAAGACAAATATTGCATATCCCATGGACAGTTAAGAGAACGATCTATGAACGATGTGTCCAATCTATCTGTAGCTCTACAACCCAGGTCGTGCCTTAGCCTCCTGCAGAGCCCGTCTTCATGACTGTCGGTCTTGTGATGCATTACGTCAGTTATGGATACCGATGTTGTTTGCATCCTTCACAACTTCGTCCAGCCATCGAAGTTTTTGCCTTTCAATTCTCCTTCGTCCCCCTGGATGTGTCCAGCTCATCTTAGTCTCCCGATTTTTGTTTCACTCAAGATGGTAGGATTCTTTTTCATATCATACAGTTCCTAGTTGTACATAATTCGGCACTCTCCATTGCCATAAATCTGGCCGTAGATCATTCTCAGTACCTTCATCTCAAAAGTTTCCAGGACTACTTCAACAGTTTTAGTGATTGTTCAGTATTCCAATCCATATGAGAGTACTGGCCGGATAAGAGAGAGACAAGTACCTAATTAATTTTCAATTTGAATAGAATAATATTATTTCTTGTACTACAAGGGCATCTACTATTTCTTCAGCCTGTTGTCGTCCACTGCTGAACAAAGCGCTGCTCCATTCCTCTCAAAGCCAACAGATTTTGAGCTATTTTTTTTTAAATAATGAATATATATTTGTATCTTTGTACATGTATGTGCTATAGGTAAACGAAATCGGTCATGGCAGAATTCGAACTTGCGACTACTGTATTACTAACCCAACAGGTTAACCGCTCTGCCACCATAAATCTAATTCCATCTATGTTCCACTTGTGCATCTATTGACTCCATCTCTTAAGAATTTTTAAACCAAATTTTTCTCTGCCATTGACCGATCTGGTACATAAAGTATTTGATTGTGCATACTATTTTTTGAAAGAAAGAAATAATGAAGCACAAAAGGGTGGTGTGGTTCGACCAACTCGAAGCAGATCTGAGACTGGCAACTGAACTTAACGATTTCAAAAAAAAAAAAAAGATAAAATAGACTTAGGTATTGACTGATTTGTAAATAATATTCACTTTGTTGCGTTCGAATTATTTGAATTAATTCTTACGCAATAATACCTACTTATAAAATGTTCGCAGTGGGTTTTTATTTTTTTCTTAGGGCCAAGATAATAATTTACTGCTCACATTGTGTCGAAATAATTCTTTCAAAACTATAGAATGCATTTCATTTATATTTTAAAATGTCCAACTGAATAGATCTCCTGATTTATTGCATTTCTATAGTCATGTAACAACTGCAAATCCATTGAGCACCATTCTTTCTAAAGATATAGCCAACATGTGCATCCTTCTTTGTCTTAAAATGCAACAAAAGAACATAATATTTGAAACGGAAGACAACCAATTCACATTTTTTTACAAGTCTCCAAAACGTCTAGTAATAAGATATATTGCCCGGTCGAGGCTGACTTTCTAAACACATGTTGGGTTGGTCTACGCCAGGGTATTTCATACTTAACACGCCCCAACCAAGATTGTAATTGGTTGTTATCTCGAGGACAATAAAGGACAAACAATGGTGTCCTTAGGACAGCCTACTCGTAGTGACCAATGATCGAGGCTCTGACCACCTCCTACAAAATTCGATAGGAAGACGTTTCGAGAGTTGAAGACAGTCAGTCATGAGTCAGTAATGAGTCAGTCATGAGTCGGTAAACTGGAGTCCACCAGTGGAGTGAGTCCACAGACAGATGAATAGTTCTCATCGCCTTGTTCAAAAAAAAATTAAATTCAGTTTGTGTAGCAAGTGACGGACGGGCATCTGTGCCTCGGCAGATGTCTCCTACCTGCCTAAGTTAAAAGTATTAAAGACAATTTAAATATACAGCGCACACTATCAGTGTTATTTTTTTTCGTCTTAAATTTCTTACATTGTTTTAAAAAGTAGACACCATAATTACGACGCGTCGCGACGTCAACATTCACACCACGGGCAGAGCAATCGAGCGACACAACCGGCGATACCTACATACTTTCGGATCCCTAGCGCGCCTCTACCTTGCATAGGTATATTTCACGGCCGCTAGACTCCTCATCCAGAGCCCAGCGACTCCTGCCTTAGAGTCCAGCGCTCCACTGAGACAACTGAATGTCTCTGGACGTCCCGGCGAAGCTTACAGCGACTGCCTCCTCGCCAGTCCAGCTTCACGGAGCCCCTGCTCCAATCCGACGTCCTCCACGATGTCAGCAACCCCTGCCTGCGAGTCTGCTGCATCCACGACGAGCCAAAGCCGCTCGTATCTCATCGCCTCACCACAACACGAGCCAAAGCCGCTCGTCTCTCGCCTCAACATCCTGCCACGCGAGCCAAAGCCGCTTGCACCATCTGCCAAGCCGACGTCGCTCGACCAGCGCCTCATCTCAGCACCAAACAAAATCACTCGCCTTAACACGCACCCACTACACAAAGCACCGACGTCTCAATATTTTTACTGCTTTCATTTTTTTTTGTACTTAGTTTTAAGGTTAGGTACTAACCCAGTTGCATAATTTTTTTTTACAATATACATGACCCCTGGTCATATTTAAAATAACCTATTAAGTATGTGTTTTATTCCTCCACAACTCTCACCAACAATTACTAACTGTATTGTGTAAAACAACTTAATACCCTCCTACAATTATTATTATTCTTTTCTCTCTTAAATATTTTTTTCTTCTTAAATAATTAAAATTAAACTATATAATATTTTTTTTTTAAATTACTAAAGGGGGTGTATTAAATGGCGCCCAACGTGGGGCCTTGGCTGATATGTTTATCAGCGGACACACGCCCTGAGATGTCAGTTACCTACTCAATATCCTGTTTTACACAATACCTATTCACATATCAGATTAATTGTTGGTCGAGGTGGAGGAATGAAAATTGTCTATTTAAATGTGTTAATTGTTGAGGTATTCGGTTTAATTTTTTATCGGTTTTCTTATTCTTATTAGTTTGAACACGATTTTATTTGACCTGCGGTAATTATCGGTATTGTATAGTGTTGCATTTTTATTGTAATCGTATTTAAATTAACGTGCTTTCTTTATCGGGGTGATCTATCTAAAATTGTATTTATCATGATTCTAGTATTTTACTTGCTTTATTTATCGGGATGCTAAATTTTAATTAATTTTATCGTGATGTTATATACCTAGTACCTACTTGCTTTATTAGCCGATATTCTCTGTTATCTACTCGAAATTATATTCTCATTGATTTTGTTTACTCTTGCCTTTTTCACAAATGTAGACGCATTGAAAATCTCGATACGAATTGAATAGAGAAACCTCTTCAAATATCGTAGAAATGATATTAGATAATTTTTATGCCAAATTTTTTTTAAGCTTGTGTTTCCCTTAAACACAGGTTGTAGGGTCCCGAGGGATCTTTACGATATAGTTTTCTGTAAATAAACATGTAAATATTAGTTTTAAGTGTAATAATAAGTTAGGCTTTAATCATAATTAATTTTAAGTGTCTTAGGATCTAGGAAAATTAGAAAAAAATATTATTACGAATTGAATTATCTTAACATCATTTCTGAACCAAATATTTGCGTAAAATTCTAAACTACCAAGTATGTATTCGCAAACTTCAAACGACTTCATGCATATCTTTGCCAACGCCGCCAACGGCACGCGACATCGCAATAATTGCAATTACCTACGTGCAGCGAGAGTAAACTATACCTACCTATGAAAAATGCGAAATTAATCCTTGATTTCACTTACGATTATTATTTTAATTGTGATATAGAACTTTGTACATTTTAATTTTAATATCGCTTGTCGAGAATAATGGGCACTTGTTTCCGCAATATTGAGGGAATAAAACTCATTGTTGAGTATACGCTGTCGCATATTGCCTTTCTGGTACGTTACGGTAAATTGGTGGACACTTGGACTAGTGTCTCCTGTTCAAATCTCGGGTAAGGTAGTGTAGATGGATGTCGCACGTTCCGAAATATGACATTTTGGGTCTTTCTCTAGAGGCGAATCACCACACGTCGATACAATGAGCTTTGTTATATATTTAATCATGCGGTTCAAGCAAACCATATCGTAATATTCTATATAAATAATGTTACCAACCCTTTTCTCTTTATAATAACATCACGATTATACATACCTAACTATTCGTAAGATCGTATATGATATCAATGTTTTGTGTAGCAGACGAATGATCTTGAACGTTCTCATTAGGATAATATTTAATGTAGTGGAACTTTTTTTTCCATACCGAATACCTCACAATATATAGTGTTTCTTATTTTGTTAATTTTAGATTATAAGTTAGATTTAATTGGCAATCCTAAACAGATTGCCTGGCGCCCAGCAATCAAATCATTCTTAATCAACAATCAAATCATTCTTAATCAACAATCAAATCATTCTTAATACAATCAAATCATGCTAAATCTCATCTCCATGCACATCATCTAATTTGAAACATATTTTCATGGTATCACAATAATGTTCATATTCATTTTTTTTGAAGAGTAATTATTTTGACAACCACAGTGGGGGAGTTTGTTGCGTTCGAATTATTTGAATTAATTCTTACGCAATAATACCTACTTATAAAATGTTCGCAGTGGGTTTTTATTTTTTTCTTAGGGCCAAGATAATAATTTACTGCTCACATTGTGTCGAAATAATTCTTTCAAAACTATAGAATGCATTTCATTTATATTTTAAAATGTCCAACTGAATAGATCTCCTGATTTATTGCATTTCTATAGTCATGTAACAACTGCAAATCCATTAAGCACCATTCTTTCTAAAGATATAGCCAACATGTGCATCCTTCTTTGTCTTAAAATGCAACAAAAGAACATAATATTTGAAACGGAAGACAACCAATTCACATTTTTTTACAAGTCTCCAAAACGTCTAGTAATAAGATATATTGCCCGGTCGAGGCTGACTTTCTAAACACATGTTGGGTTGGTCTACGCCAGGGTATTTCATACTTAACACGCCCCAACCAAGATTGTAATTGGTTGTTATCTCGAGGACAATAAAGGACAAACAATGGTGTCCTTAGGACAGCCTACTCGTAGTGACCAATGATCGAGGCTCTGACCACCTCCTACAAAATTCGATAGGAAGACGTTTCGAGAGTTGAAGACAGTCAGTCATGAGTCAGTAATGAGTCAGTCATGAGTCGGTAAACTGGAGTCCACCAGTGGAGTGAGTCCACAGACAGATGAATAGTTCTCATCGCCTTGTTCAAAAAAAAATTAAATTCAGTTTGTGTAGCAAGTGACGGACGGGCATCTGTGCCTCGGCAGATGTCTCCTACCTGCCTAAGTTAAAAGTATTAAAGACAATTTAAATATACAGCGCACACTATCAGTGTTATTTTTTTTCGTCTTAAATTTCTTACATTGTTTTAAAAAGTAGACACCATAATTACGACGCGTCGCGACGTCAACATTCACACCACGGGCAGAGCAATCGAGCGACACAACCGGCGATACCTACATACTTTCGGATCCCTAGCGCGCCTCTACCTTGCATAGGTATATTTCACGGCCGCTAGACTCCTCATCCAGAGCCCAGCGACTCCTGCCTTAGAGTCCAGCGCTCCACTGAGACAACTGAATGTCTCTGGACGTCCCGGCGAAGCTTACAGCGACTGCCTCCTCGCCAGTCCAGCTTCACGGAGCCCCTGCTCCAATCCGACGTCCTCCACGATGTCAGCAACCCCTGCCTGCGAGTCTGCTGCATCCACGACGAGCCAAAGCCGCTCGTATCTCATCGCCTCACCACAACACGAGCCAAAGCCGCTCGTCTCTCGCCTCAACATCCTGCCACGCGAGCCAAAGCCGCTTGCACCATCTGCCAAGCCGACGTCGCTCGACCAGCGCCTCATCTCAGCACCAAACAAAATCACTCGCCTTAACACGCACCCACTACACAAAGCACCGACGTCTCAATATTTTTACTGCTTTCATTTTTTTTTGTACTTAGTTTTAAGGTTAGGTACTAACCCAGTTGCATAATTTTTTTTTACAATATACATGACCCCTGGTCATATTTAAAATAACCTATTAAGTATGTGTTTTATTCCTCCACAACTCTCACCAACAATTACTAACTGTATTGTGTAAAACAACTTAATACCCTCCTACAATTATTATTATTCTTTTCTCTCTTAAATATTTTTTTCTTCTTAAATAATTAAAATTAAACTATATAATATTTTTTTTTTAAATTACTAAAGGGGGTGTATTAACTTCATTTTGTGTCAATAATACTGTGAATATATTTTTTTTGTTTTAAATGGTAAAGGGAAATGTGTTTTTTTTTACATAAATTAATAATAATACAAATAAAAACATAAATCTAGATGCGAAACGTAAGCTGCTTTACTAGGTTAAAAACCTGTTCTGAAGAAGTTTATAATTTAATATATTTAAACGATTTTAGTGCGCATATGCTTCCGTCATTGTCAGTTAACCTGTATTATTTAATTGATTAAAGTTTTGTCTGTATGTTTTATTAATTTATTTATTTTATTATTACATTCGTTTAGGTTTTTAGCTTTTTCAACTCCAATGGGAGTATATTGAAAACCTTGAATTCCAGGAATTGAAAATATCTTTTGATTTAGTTCTAGATATTTGTATTTTGGCTTATCTACTGAGATTATTATTTGTGATTTGTAATATATAGTTTTTATTATTTCTTATATGTGGACGAACCAAATATAAAAAGAAACAAACATAGAAACTAAAGAGGAATGGTTCAACTAATATTTTGTACCAATTTATCTTACACACTCGGGTGTATTTAACTTTCTTCGTTGTTTGTAAACTGAAAGTCATATATCATATTATTATATAAGTTAACTCGCCATTTTCTGTAGTTTATCTGGAGGAGCTAGGCGAAGGTGCTAGGGGAACATGAAGGAAGCTGGCGTTGAATTTAAAGCTTTACAGAAATCCACACTTGGTAAGGTGGAGAATGTAGGTTGCTCACCGCCTAATAGTGTATCACCTAAACTACGTAGTAGGTACCTACATATCTATCTACATTATGTGTGTGTGTGTGTTCATAGGCGAGGCACTTGGCAGACATTTCAGTAATGGGGTAGTTTCATTACACCCGACTCAGCCCGGTAAAGTTACAATCGAGTTTCGATAAGTTTTATTAAATTTCCTGTATTGTTTATTCAATTAATTGTTGTTTCCGCAGACAATTTGTACAAAGGGAAAAACTTTTTTTATATTTACGTTATACTCTCTAATTGATTCCTTACATTTATTTTCATTTCCAATAAAGTTACCGCGACATAAGATTTTTGGGACATTTTTTTTTAATACAACGTTGTAATTCCAACATTGATACTAACGAAACATTCGTGTTATATTATTTCTATTTATTTTGGAATCATAGGTTTTTGGGTTACCAAAATAAAAAAATATAAAATAATTTAAATGAGATCGCCAAGACGAATTTGTAATAGAACAATGTATGACAGTATACGAATCGAGGAAACAAGGAAAGAATATATTTTTTTCAATGTAGAACTCCATAATCAACTAAAATTATGAAAAAATATATATTTAATTTTACGTTCTAATTAAATTTTTCACTTAAGCGACTCCCATTTACGGGTATCGCTTTATGCTGAGCATCGATAAAATGGTGAACAACAGTGATGAAGACCATCTATATATATATATATATATATATATATATATATATATATATATATATATATATATATATATATATATATATATATATATATATATATATATATATATATATATATATATATATATATATATATATATATATATATATATATATATATATATATATATATATATATATATATATATATATATATATATATATATATATATATATATATATATATATATATATATATATATATATATATATATATATATATATATATATATATATATATATATATATATATATATATATATATATATATATATATATTGTGACGTTATTTTGTATTTACACGTCACTATTTAATAATTTTAATTTAATGTTTATAAAAATGTCTTAAACGAACGCACTTCGCAATATTGGCAATATTTCTAAAAAAGTTGTAAGGCGAACACAGCCGTGAACGGATTAGCTAGGCGGGTCGAAATATCTATGCCTTTCTTTTCAACGCTGACAGCCGACACGAGGTGTCATCGTTCAACTATGGCCTACGCAAAATTACCCGACAAAGACTCGAAATTTAAATTCAAAGGAGGCTGGGTAAGTTCTCTATCTAATTTCATCGATCCTCGTCTATATAAAATATCTGGCATGAGTCACGTCCGCTAATTTAACTGAATTCTTGCAGGAAATATAACCGCCTCCTTTGTCCTTTGCTTCTTTGTTCCTTGCTTCCTTGCTTCTTTGCTTTCTTCTTTACTTTCTTTATCTTGTTTGTTCATGCTGTCTTTTCATCATTCTTCAACATTGGTGTACTTTACTATGTACACCATGGATGACTGAAAATGAATAATTTTAAATATCATGGTTGGGGCATGCTCATAATTGCACATCATGACTTGATAATGACTAAAACACCTGTAAATTGCACTTCAAATCGACGTAAATACTACGATGGTAGTTCTCATCACAAAAACTGTACCTGCTGATCATCTTCAAGAAGATGGAAATTCATAAAACTGTTTCATTGCTTGGTTATTAGAAAAAAAAAACATATGAAATACTGATATCATTTGAAAATTTAGTTGAATCTGTTTAATTATGTCATGTCTGATATTTCTTTTTATAATACACCACATGGTCTAGAAAAACATTTAAAAACTTGTAAATTGTAATTTAAGAATTAAATTATTTTATTAAAATGTCAAATATTTAGCTTAGTTCAGGTAACGTAGATAACTGTATCATATTTAACACTCCTTGCCAACCATGATAACAATAAATTGTAATTTCTTTTGTACTTATGCGTTTCTTTCATCGCTCAATCTTACCCACATCATATCTGACTCAGCTTTCATGTTTTCCTTGCTGTTGTATTGAACAGAAAATTCTTATTTGATACTTAAATATATTCTTTTTTTTGTCTTAATCAATAAACAACACGCTCTGAGATACTGAGATATTTGCATTATTTTATACGAGTCTCATTGCAATATCGCTGACTGCTGGTGGTAAGGTTTTATGGTGAGTATACTTTTAGCTTCTCTTTTTTCTTTTCTCATACACCACCATACCCTTGCAATTGTCGGCCCAAAGTGGGGCAGGATTTTTTAAAAAATTGAAGAGCGCGGACTATTAGGATTTAAATTCCATTTGTATTTTTTATTTTTATTGATTATAAGACTGGCGCCCATTTTATAACTTTTTTTAAAGTCAGATGTTTGTGTGGGACAGATTAGTGTTTGTAGAGAACGTAAAATTGATAATTAGTTCGTATACTTTGTGGTAGCGATTCCTTTCCTTCCTTAAACCCATCCTTAATCTGAGGACTGCGCAGAATCCATCGTCATGAAAGCCGAGCTGTGAGATTATATTCAGGAGATGACCAGAAGTCAACCAAACTATTTCTAGAAAGTGTGGAAGAGCCCATTATGACCAGTCTTATTCGAGAAATACCATTCAAGAAATCTACTCAATCAGGTTGTATTGTAAACTAATAAATAATTAAATGTCGTGAGGACTATAACATAAAAATTCACTTTCTTTTCAGTACAAAACTTGAGTTGTCATCAATTATTATTAATGTCTATTTTTTTTGGAAATCTATAAATTGATTAGAATTATTTTTCTGATTTCATAATTAAAATGTCACATTTTAACTGAACATACATAATGAGGGTATCAAATTTTTATAATTGAAACTGTCTTCAAAAAACATCAGGTTGTATAATTTTAATTTGTCGTTGGACTGTGCTAAATGTTATTTCATGTTTGGTTTGCATTTTTAATGTTGAATACCTATGTTATAGATAAAAAAATATGAATCTTTATAAGCGTTGTAATTTCCTTTTTGCTAACATACAACATAGTATACATTTTTCTTGGGTCGGTCATAAAATTTGAACTTGTAAAAAATAATTATAAAAATCATATGTGGGGTAGAAATTAATTAGAAGATTGTTGTGGTAATTACCAAAAGAAGTCTGTCTGATACCTGCATAGAATCAACATTGTTGCATGGCAGTTAATATTTTTTCTTGTAACAAGTGAAAAATAATCAATGTCTTTTTAAATAATGATATTATTGATATAATACTCTTGGTTAATAATAAAAAGTTCTCTTAATTCATGTTAAATCAATATAATTAAAAGGAAATGGTGTTTTAAAACAATTTGAGTTTTTATTCTCTGTTAGGGACATGTGTTTTTTTTCTCAATTTTTGATGTTAAAAGTTCAGCTATGTTGTATAAAATAATAACTGAAAATGTTCTTTTAAATTGAATCTCAAATCAATGTGTGCTATAGGGAGTTTTGTTTATGATTGTAATGAATATGCAATTAAATATTTTCACTTTTACAGATGGAAAGTGTTGGTGAACTCTATGAAATATTTTTTTGGAATGCTGAATTTGAATCTGCTGTATAATCACAAAAAATCAAGGCTCGGAGAGATGATATTTCTATATGGATTTTGGTCTATTTCTTATTTAAGGTATTCCATGTTTATTAATTTGGTCTGACATAAACTTATGATGTAATATTGTCATCTCTGAGAATGATTTAGTTTGAATTTACCAAATGTAATGTTGCTTCTTGATGATAATAACTTCATTTTTATATGGAAATGAGTCTTGTTTCTATTATGAATAAATTGTTTAATGTTTCATATTATATTTATGTTGTCTAATGTGTGGTACACAGTATCGACCTACAACAACATGTTACGCTGGTTATTCAATAGAAAGTAATGTCAATAATTCTGAAATGTTATGGAACTCATCGTTCAAATGATAGAATCTTTTATGTATAACAATACACTTTTTGTATAATCTATTTGACATTTTACTGACTATAATCATTGTAGTTTATTTTAGAAATGATTAACAATCATTAAAATTAATGTCGGGGATATAATACTGTTTTAAAGTTAAAATAAATGAAAATTAATTATATTCTTTTGTCAAAAGTGTAATTAACGCCATCTATACGGCGGGAGGAAAACTTATGTAGTTGCATGACTACTCGTGCTGCAACTAAATAGTTGGTTCTGAGTTATGAAATAATTGTAATTGTTAGATATGATTGTATATTAATGGGAATAAAGCACGGCGTATGCTAATATGTTAATCTTATAAAGGAACTCTTCTTTTTTTTTGTAACTGTCATACACATTACAAAGATTATTGTTTTCGGTACGAATAATTAATCATGTTGTATCAAATCATCCTATATTGTGAGTAATAAGCTGATGTTATAAAATCATTCGTACGTTTCTGTACTTTCTTTTGACATTTCCACAATATAAAAAATCTTTAAAAATGGAACGTATAGATGACGAATCTTTTAACTCGATACAATCGTTGAAGTATGAACTGAAAAAGCGAGGCATTAAACCAGAAGGAAAGTTTCATATGTTACGCGTCCAGGCGCAAACATTTAATTGCACATATAATAAATTGAATAAACTGAAAAAACAAAAAGCCATGGATATTGTGTCATCGGAAGAATCGGATTTGGAATTAGAACCAAATAATATCTCGGAATCAACAAAGTATTTAAATATTCAGGATGCTAATCCCGTAAAGTCTCGTAAAGCGGATCCTATTGATAATGTATCGTTGCAACCAGGTGCGAGTAATAATTTCTGTTGTCGAAGTAAAGATTTCAAGGTATCGGGTTTGAAAGACCTAAATCTGAGGTATGATGGGAGAAATGATGTGCATGAATTTATTCAAGATTTAAATTTTTTACAAAGATCTCGATTAATTCCAGATAGTCAATTATATCGTGCTTTCTCTGACTTACTGACTGGAGTAGCTAGTTCTTGGCTAAAGGCTAATTATGAGCAATTTTCCTCATGGTCACAGTTGAAAAATGCCTTTGTTGAAAGATTTAAACGTGTGAACGCTGTTAGTATTTATCAACATAAACTTGCTATGCGCAAACAATTACCAAATGAAAAATTATCTGATTATATTACGGAAATGCAATTTTTAGCTACTCGACTGTTGACACCCTGGCCGGAACGTCAATTATTGGAACTTATATATAACAATGTGAGACCGGAATTTAGAATTATGTTTATTTCATGTAATGTAGAAACAATAGATCGTCTGATGCAAATGGCGAAAGCGCAGGAGGGTTTTCAATTACAATCTCCTCTTGAAAGCTCATGTAATAATAATAAATCAAAAAATTATACTGTTAATCGACAACAAAATTCATCTTTTCCTTTAGCTGTGGTTTAAGATACACCACAAATAGTATGCAAAAAATGCAAAAATGTAGGACACCATTTTCGTAACTGTCAAATTATTAAACATCCTATCTGTTTTAAATGTAATAAACAAAATGTATGGACGAGAGATTGCTGTGGTGTTGTACTGCCTCCACAAACTGATTCTTATATTAATGTCTCAAAAAATGCTTCAAATAATAAAAAATGTAATTCAAAAAACGGGCAGGAACCCAGGGACGGTCCAGCTCAAAGTTAAGTTATGCTGATCCCGTTGCCTGGGGAGAATATTTAAAATTTGTGAAACTGTTTTTGTCTACAGCCAATGTCGCACCGGTTATATGGGCCCGTAATGATGATAGGAGACCATTTTTAAAATTTTATATAAAAAATGCTCTATATAATGGATTGCTTGATAGTGGTGCGTCTGTCTCATGTTTAAATAGTAAATATTTACAATATTTTATTAATCAAGGTTATGTTGTTGAACATATTAATACTCGTATTGCTACTGCAAATAAGCAATTTCAGTCAATTACAAAAATGATCACCTTACCTGTCACGGTTGATGGTCAAACTGAATTAGTTAAATTTTTTATAGTTCAAGATTTGTCACCTGATTTTATTTTAGGTATAGATTGCTGGGTACAGTTTAATCTGGCCCCAAACTTATTTAAAAATGTCTTTATAAAAGTTAAAGAAAATAATGTTCATCATGTTGCCTCTATAAATACTCCTGAAAATTTATCTTCTGAGCAGCTTAAAAGATTGCAAATTGTTATAAAAGACTATGAAAATATTTCATTCGAAAAGAAAGGTCTTGGTAGAACCCACTTAGTAGAACATAAAATCATAACGACGGGACCACCTATCAAACAAAGATATTATCCGATGTCACCTGTTCGTTTGAAACAATTGGAACAAGAATTAGATATGATGCTTGAACTAAATGTAGTACAACCCTCTGTTTCAGCATGGTCGAACCCCGTGGTCATGGTTGCGAAGAAAGACGGGACTGCCAGGTTCTGTTTAGATTCTAGGAAGTTAAATGAAGTTACGGTAAGAGATTCATACCCATTGCCTCATATACAGTCAATTTTACAAAACTTAAATGGTGCTAAGTTTATTAGTTCCTTAGATTTAGCTAAAAGTTTTTGGCAAGTCAGGTTGGAAGAGTCTTCCCGTGAAAAGACCAGTTTCGTAGTACCGGGACGAGGTCTATTTGAATTTGTAGTAATGCCATTTGGTTTAAAAAATAGTAGTGCTCAACAGCAGCGTCTGTCTGAACAATTATTTAATTATGAATTTGAAAAATCTGTATTTGTATTTGTTGATGACATAATCATTATGTCACCTGATTTTGACTCGCATATTGCAACCTTAAATGCTGTTTTAAAGAAGTTAAAAGATGCTAATTTGACTATAAATTTGAAAAAATGTGAATTCTGTAGAAAAGAATTAAAATATTTAGGTTACATTGTAGATGGTCAAGGTTTACGTACAGACCCCCAAAAAATTGAATCCATTGAAAAATTTCCACGTCCTAAATGTGCAAAGGACGTACGTTCGTTTGTTGGTCTAGCATCTTATTATCGTAGATTCATCAAAAATTTTTCAACCTTATCAGCGCCATTAACCAAACTCACTGGTGGTAAAAAGGGTGTTAGTAATTTTTCATGGTCTGATGAAGCGGAAGCCGCATTCATCTCACTCAAGCAAGCCTTAATCACTGCTCCAGTGCTTGCAAATCCTGATTTTTCTCTTCCCTTTGAGTTACACACTGATGCCAGCACCATTGGTCTTGGCGCAGTGCTGTCTCAGATTCAAAATGGTGAAGAACATGCTATTGCATATTATTCCCGTACTCTAACAAAAGCTGAAAGTTCATATGCTATTACTGAACTGGAATTACTCTCAGTGTTAGAGTCAATTAGACACTTCAAGCCGTATATTGATGGTGCACAATTTAAAGTCATTACTGATCATTATAGTCTGAAGTGGTTGACCACTTTACAGAATCCATCTGGACGTCTAGCTAGATGGAGCACAGAGCTCTTGCAATATTCTTTTGTGGTAGAACATCGTAAAGGGAAATTTAACGTAGTGCCTGACGCTTTGTCAAGGATGGAGGTAGCTGCTTTGTCGAATAATGACGCTGAAAACATGGAAAATTCAGAATCCTCAGAGGATCCTTGGTATGACAGAGTTCTTAAAAACTGTCAAGATAGGCCGCAGGAGTTTCCTAATTTCTGCGTACGAGATGGTAAATTATTTCGCAATTCTAAAGTCAAATATGCACTTTTACAGGAGTTCTCTTGGAAAATTGTACCCACTAAGTCACAAAGAATCTCAATAATTAAAGCTCATCATGATGATGAAAATTCTGCTCATCTGGGCATTTTTAAAACATATAAAAAAATTCAACTCATGTATTACTGGCCTAAAATGTTCATAGATGTCAAAGACTATATAAATAAATGTGTTAATTGTAAAATGTTTAAGCACTACCAGCAAAAACCTGTAGGTTTAATGTCAAATAATAAGAAGGTAGAGAGGCCGATGAAAATGTTATCGTTAGATTTGGTGGGGCCCATTCCTAGATCCAAAGCTGGAAATATTTATATTTTTTCTGTGTTGGATGTCTTTACAAAGTTTATTTGGTTATTTCCTATAAAAAAAGCTAATGCTGAGTGTATAACGAGGGCGTTGGAAAATCATATATTTTTGCCACATGGTGTTCCTTCTGTTATTATAGCAGATAATGGCGTACAATTCACGTCAAATAAATTCAAAGATTTGATTGCAAAATATAAAATTCAAAATTTACATTATACTGCTCTGTACAGTCCGCAAGTTAATACGGTGGAGCGATATCATAGGACTGCAATCACAGCCTTAGCTGGTATGGTACACAATCATCAGCGAGACTGGTGTCAGTACATCATTCCAATATCAACAGCAATGAATGGTACAGTAAATATCTCAACGGGATATACACCTTATTTTCTTTTTCACGGTCGTGAACAAATTCTGTCAGGTGAGATGCATCAAAGGTATCAACCTGGACCCATCTCAGTAGATGACATGCAAATAGAAAAGCCCCATGATTATGCTGAAATGCTAGATGAATTAAGAATTATTTTTTTTGAAGTTCAGAAGAATCTTATGTCAGCCTTTAAACGCAATGCCACTTTGTATAACAAAAATAGGGTCGAACGCTCTTATAATGTAGGTGACTTTGTCTACCGGAGAAATTTTGTAAACTCCAAAGGCGCTGAATTCTTTTCATCAAAATTAGCTCCACGCTTTGTTAGAAACAAAATTATAGCAAAAATATCACCTGTAGTTTATACATTAGCGAATGAACAAAATAAGTCTGTAGGGAACTTTCACATTAAGGATCTCTTAAAACCAGATTAATATTAAATTTTTTTGATGTCTGTATCATCAGTATGATACAACTGTATCATATAATTTGTATGTTTTCATTGCCAATACATGACATCCATATCTGCTTAATGTTATTATCATTCTCAGGATATAATGTGTCAGATGACCAAATTAATCAAACATTGATAAATGTTTACACTGTAAATATACTGGTTTTTTTTATAATGAGAAATTTCTCGAGGAACATATTGGCACTCTGATGGCATATGTTTAATATGATGGGTTCCTCGACAAATTTAAATTTAATTATATTGTGGGGAATGCTGTGATGGAGTATTTCTTCACAATATTGAGATGTCATATACTTTTGTTTTCATTCAGATGAGTTAGTTCTATTTTTATGTCAAAATTTGTAGAGCTACATTGTACTTGCTTTTTTATATTAAAATGTTATCCTATATTGTTTAGATGTTGGACTATAAAACTGATATTTTCCAAGGAAAATTGTCTAGTATATGTCATACAGATTGTGTTGATGGTAAATATGATCCTGAATGAAAACCTAAGTATATCAATTTGATAAAAGTTTATATCTAGAGCTCCTTTTTGTTTCATGTAGGTTACTGTATAATATGTAATGTTCTTGTTTATGAATACCAATTTCATATTGTAATATGAAATTGATTGTTATATGTCATGGTATAACTTAAAATACTGAAATGCCACTATATTCTGTTTTTTTTATTACAATAATAGGAAATTTATTTGATAATTCACTCATTTTTCTACCATATAAGAGTTATATCTATGGTATCACGTGCATGGAATGCCATGGTCTTCTTCCAGATAACTGTGTCGACCAACTCAGTTATCGTAGACTGCATCTGGAGATTTAGTTTGGTCAACTAGATGTCTGATGTAATCAAAACGAAGAGACACTGATCATTGTCTGTCACATGAAATACATGAGGTGACACACTTGGTGTGCGATAGAAGAAATTACAAATTGTTGAACGTTATCAATTTTCTCAAATCTTATCATTCTGTAGACTATTTTTTTATAACCTTGCATGGACTAGTGTCCTTAATCATAACAAAGAGACACTGTCACATGAGATACATGAGGTGACACACTTGGTGTGCGATAGAAGAAATTACAAATTGTTGAACGTTATAAATTTTCTCAATTCTTGTCATTTTGTAGATTATTTTTTATATAACTTTGCATGTACTAGTGTCCTTAATCATGACGAAGAGACACTGTTACATGACATACATGAGGAGACACACTTGCTGTGCAATAGAAAGAGTTACAATTTATTAGACGTTATAAATTTTATTAAATTTAGTCATTAGATATTACATTTCTGATGTTCTGTCTAGCTGATGCTTTTATGTATGACATATTGGGTAATCTATTACCAAACCTGATCTCTAATACCATGATATATAACAACATTTTAGATAAGATTGAATTCTGTTATGATTAAAATAGTGTAATGCAAATTCGATACTGGACTTATATCACATTCTTGAAATATTAATTTTGAAATTGCATTATATTATTATTTGTTATGGAGAAATAAGATGCTGGTATAAAATTTCTTTTGTTTAATATAAAAATGTTTTTCATCTGGGATCAAAGTGGATAAATTTTATGCATTTATCTTCCCGATGAATTTTCTTATCATGGGTAAGGTGTTTATAGGAGGTACTCATGATAACTGATGTTTATAGTTATTGATAATGATTATTAAAATAATGATATTTTACATTTGCTATGTCTGACACATAAATCTTTCATAGACAAATTTACATGTTAGCTTTCACATTTCTTGGCTTACAATTAAGACTTACATGTATGATACTGAGCTAAGCTCACAATTTGATATGATGACTATGATGCTGTTTTAACTGGGAAAATATTCTGAACTTTAAATTTTCCCTATGATGAAATTTTTTTATCGTGAGTTAAGGTGTTTATAGGATGGACTCACGATAACTGTATCACGCTTGAAGATACATGGTATCTGAGTGATTCTGTTTCAACATGAGAGCCTCTTCCGCAGATTCTAGCTCACAATGAGAATTAGCACAAATGATAGCTAATCCAAGCTCACAATATGGAGACAAGACGAAAAGCTAAGATGGGGTTTCCTTAGTTTTCCATTGATTAAAAAATAATGAACGCTTCTCGGGAGTGTCATTGAAGGGGTTAAATAATCAAACGTGAGTGGACTGAAAACGTTCACCACCAAATCTGTAAATACTGTATTATAATTGTTATTACGTCTGTTTTATGAACAGAGGGGTTTCATTTAAATGAATAGTAATCTTGACAGCAAGTATGTCAAAATTTGGAATTTTTATTTAATATGAAAATTTTCTGTTTCAGCTAGTTTAAGAATTTTATATATTTTTATGGTGGATAATTTTTGTTATTGTTTATTATGTAACTGTTCCAGATCTGCCACCAGTTGTTTAAATGACAGGGATATGTCGTTATCAGCGACATAGACTTATGTCATTTGAACTCTAACATTTTCCTTATCCTTAAATTGTAGGTGTTTTTCCTCGCGGGATTCGGTTGAGTTGGAGAACATGGGACTTATGCCAGTTATATTTACTAATTTCTGTTTTTCAAATTTACTATCAAAACATTTTTTTTCTTTTTTTTGTTAACAGAGGAGGTATGTGACGTTATTTTGTATTTACACGTCACTATTTAATAATTTTAATTTAATGTTTATAAAAATGTCTTAAACGAACGCACTTCGCAATATTGGCAATATTTCTAAAAAAGTTGTAAGGCGAACACAGCCGTGAACGGATTAGCTAGGCGGGTCGAAATATCTATGCCTTTCTTTTCAACGCTGACAGCCGACACGAGGTGTCATCGTTCAACTATGGCCTACGCAAAATTACCCGACAAAGACTCGAAATTTAAATTCAAAGGAGGCTGGGTAAGTTCTCTATCTAATTTCATCGATCCTCGTCTATATAAAATATCTGGCATGAGTCACGTCCGCTAATTTAACTGAATTCTTGCAGGAAATATAACCGCCTCCTTTGTCCTTTGCTTCTTTGTTCCTTGCTTCCTTGCTTCTTTGCTTTCTTCTTTACTTTCTTTATCTTGTTTGTTCATGCTGTCTTTTCATCATTCTTCAACATTGGTGTACTTTACTATGTACACCATGGATGACTGAAAATGAATAATTTTAAATATCATGGTTGGGGCATGCTCATAATTGCACATCATGACTTGATAATGACTAAAACACCTGTAAATTGCACTTCAAATCGACGTAAATACTACGATGGTAGTTCTCATCACAAAAACTGTACCTGCTGATCATCTTCAAGAAGATGGAAATTCATAAAACTGTTTCATTGCTTGGTTATTAGAAAAAAAAAACATATGAAATACTGATATCATTTGAAAATTTAGTTGAATCTGTTTAATTATGTCATGTCTGATATTTCTTTTTATAATACACCACATGGTCTAGAAAAACATTTAAAAACTTGTAAATTGTAATTTAAGAATTAAATTATTTTATTAAAATGTCAAATATTTAGCTTAGTTCAGGTAACGTAGATAACTGTATCATATTTAACACTCCTTGCCAACCATGATAACAATAAATTGTAATTTCTTTTGTACTTATGCGTTTCTTTCATCGCTCAATCTTACCCACATCATATCTGACTCAGCTTTCATGTTTTCCTTGCTGTTGTATTGAACAGAAAATTCTTATTTGATACTTAAATATATTCTTTTTTTTGTCTTAATCAATAAACAACACGCTCTGAGATACTGAGATATTTGCATTATTTTATACGAGTCTCATTGCAATATCGCTGACTGCTGGTGGTAAGGTTTTATGGTGAGTATACTTTTAGCTTCTCTTTTTTCTTTTCTCATACACCACCATACCCTTGCAATATATATATATATATATATATATATATATATATATATATATATATATATATATATATATATATATATATATATATATATATATATATATATATATATATATATATATATATATATATATATATATATATATATATATATATATATATATATATATATATATATATATATATATATATATATATATATATATATATATATATATATATATATATATATATATATATATATATATATATATATTTATTTATTTATTTATTGTTAATACAAAGACAATTTTACACATTTAGGTAAGTAACGCCCCACTAGGCAAAACCTGTTCTGGGGCTGTTACTTTTACAAATAAGGTATACAAATTATTTACATATAGAGGATACAAAATATATAAGGTGCACAAATGTTACATTCAAGTTATAAGAAAATGATTACAAAAGAGTAAGAAGTAAAGTTTTAGATTAAATAAAAGAAATGATTAAGAAGATTAAGAAGAAAGGAAATATATGAATAAAAGTGAATAAGTCAGATGTTAAGGATGAACAACCTCCTCAGCATAGAGCCTGCCTGAAGAAATCAGCCATTTTTTTATATGAATTTTAAAGGAATTGTGATGTGGTGTTTTCTTTATGTCATTGTCTAGTTTATTAAATATACGTGGAGCAATAAAATTAAACTGTCTTTGTCCAAATGAGGTCTTCATAATTGGTACAGTATAGTTAATGTTATTTGCATGTCTAGTGGTTCGTGTTTGTTGGGATCTGTTGTGTAAGGTTATGTTTTTATGGAAATTTACAAGTGCAGCTTTGAGGTACAGCTGTCTCGGGTCAAGTACGTCAAACATTCTGAACAAATCATCTGAAGGAAATGATCTCGCTCTTTTGTTTATAATACGCAGTAAACATTTTTGTGCCTTTTTAAGCGGATCCATGATTGATTTAACGCATCCTCCCCATCCTACAATTCCATATGATAAAACTGATTGTGTGAGGGAATAATACACAGTTTTCATAGTTGATCTGTCCAAAATATTTCGAAGGGTCTTATAAAGGTGGCCCAACTTTCTTATCCTATTAGAAAGATCATGAATATGGTCTCGCCAGCAGAGTTTATTATCTATTATAACTCCCAGGTACTTTATAGTGTTCGTTTTTGTAAGACATGTGCAATTACACAGATCCGCTGAGTGACAGCTATGAATTCGAAGTTTAAGT
Source organism: Molanna angustata (assembly GCA_963576475.1). Taxonomy (NCBI): domain Eukaryota; kingdom Metazoa; phylum Arthropoda; class Insecta; order Trichoptera; family Molannidae; genus Molanna; species Molanna angustata. The sequence continues at coordinate 41,980,572 of OY754969.1, read as the reverse complement.
TCGGGATTTGTTTTGGGTTGACCAGCCTCCGTGGGACTAAAAGTTAAGAACTTAGTTTTGGAAACATTCAAGGAAAGTAAGTTATGATCAAGCCATTTTTTAACAGTTCTTATGCCGACTTCGGCTAGCTTAAAAGTATTATGCCATGTTTTAGTCTTGAACAGTAGTACAGTATCATCTGCAAAAGCTATAACTTGGCCCTCCAATGGCAAGTTACACATTTCATTCACGTAAAGGAGAAATAATATAGGCCCAAGAACACTTCCTTGAGGAACCCCATAGGTAATAGATTTCGGTGTACTTTTGAAACCCTCAAGCGAGACCACCTGTGATCTTTCAGAAAGGTAACTTTTAAACCAATCATGGGTCACGCCTACAAAGCCAACACGCGACAATTTATCGAGTAATCTATTGTGTGAAACAGTATCAAATGCCTTAGCAAGATCAAGAAACACAGCAAGGCACTTGAATCCATTATCAGTATTGTTGGTAACATAATCAGTTACTGCCAATATGGCGTCACTTGTATTCATATTCTCTCTGAAGCCGTATTGATTTTTAGACAAGATATTATGTTTTATTAAAAAATCAATTAATCTCTGCTTCACAATTCTTTCGAATATTTTGGAAAAGATCGTAAGGAGCGAGATAGGTCGATAGTTAGATATATCAAGTTTATCGCCTTTTTTAAAGATGGGTTTAATGATTGCACATTTTAACGCATTTGGGAAAATACCTTGAGTAAAGCTGTGGTTAATTATATGCATTAGTGGGGAGGCAATTAAATATTTAGAAGATTTTATTATGTCTGTACTAATCTCATCAATACCAACAGATGATTTGTTACATAGCCCGTTAATATTTTTAATTAATTCATCTTCGCTAGTTGGAGTCAGATATAAGTTAGGTCCGGAAAGGGCAGTAGAATGTTGATCCTCTACATTACTGTCATTATCATTTGAATTTATTTGGGAGGCCAACCTTGACCCAACACCAACAAAGTAATCATTAATTACATCAGCGACTTTTTGAGGTTCTTTTTGCAAACTGATAATGGAATCATTAGTTTTGAGTTCCTCAATGGTGTTTAGAGATAATTGAGTATTTGTAGCCTCTCTAATAAGATTCCACGTTTTTTTAAAGTCTGATTTGTTTTCGTTTATTTTTTGTTTGTAGTATCTTTCTTTCGTGGATTTGATTAACTTGTTGCATAGATTCCTATATTTCAAGTAATTTAGATATTGAATAGGGCTGTTCGAGTTTTTACTAGCTTTATGCATTCGGTCTCTTCTATGTATGCAAAGGAGGAGGCCGTTTGTAATCCATGGTTTAATCTTTTTATATTTATGTGAACATTTGTTAATAATAGTTTCTGAACTATTATTAATATGTTCTGTGAAAATAGCTAGAAAAGCTTGAAATTTTAAATTTGTGTCTGAGTTGCTATAAACAGAAAGCCAATTTTCTGATTTAAGGGAATTTTCAAGTGAGTCATAGTCAGTTTTTCTTTTTGTGAGGCTTTTCTTTTTGTACAAATACTTTTCACCGTCTGTCAGTTTGAGGAATAAGGTGTAGTGATCCGTGGCAGTGTTCTGGTATATGATGGGGTTGCAAGATTTATTAGACCTGCACATAATATGGTCAATACAGCTTTTTGACGTGAGAGTTACACGAGTAGGGCTATTGATTAGTGACTTAAGTCCATGGGAAGTCAGTAAGTCTAGGTAATCGTCTGCTTGGTTATGTTTGTTGTTATTCAGGATATTTATGTTCAGATCTCCAGTCAGAATTAAGTTTTGTTCATTACGATACAACGAAAGTATTCTATCAAGAGAATTCAAGAAAATTGTCAAATTTTGTATTGATGGTGATCTATATATTCCTATTACTCTTATATTATTTTTAAGGCAAACGGTGATACAATTAGCTCCAGGCAATTCTATTTCATTAGTATTAAATGGAATGTCGTTTTTAATATACATTACTACACCATCATTTTGCATTTTGTTGATTTTAGTGTGTATCGGGACATAACCCGAAAGACTTTTGGTCAAAGAAATGTCATTAAGTCGACACTCAGTTAGTACAATTAAGTCAAAATTAACTTTTATGTCATCTAGAATCAGCAGGAGTTCATCAAAATTTTTGTTAATACTTCGTATGTTCAGAGTCAACATCTTAAGAGCAGATTTACCAGAAAGTTCATTATGACATAATTTTATGTCTGAGGTTTCTACCTCATTTGAGTGAAGAAAGTTATTCAACATTTCTTTGTCGAACATGGTAAATATATATTGCTATCAAGACCTTGCTGTGCGCCGCAACTGACTCCAACCGAGAAGCTCTGAGCAGGGAATCGTCCTCCAACCAAAAACTCTGACCAACACTAATATAATGCGAGAGATTTTTGTAATACATGTAATAAATTAATAAGAGTATGCTGTTGATCACATTGCAAGCATTCCCAAGAATGTTAATTACATTTATAAATAAACAATTACATATTTCACTAGGTAGAACAAATACAAGCAAAATTATGAAGCAAATAGAAAAAAAATGATATTGTATATAAGTGAGAACACGTGCATACGAGGTTATAGAACTGCAGATATACACATTTATAAATAAATAATAAGAAATTTCACTATATAGAATAACTAGAAGCAATATTACATAACAAATCGAATTAAAAATTAGGTTATGTAGTTCATTTGCAATGTTTATGTAAGTGAATATATGTGGTTCAATTACATACAATGTTACAATGGTGTAGATATACAGTTTATACGAATACAATGGTATAAAATTGACAATATGCAAGGTGAATATGCAGTAACATAAATCATACAGAGTTAAAGAATGATAGGTATGTGTGTGTTTGCCATTATAGTGGAGAAGCAGTCATACAAGGGTTGAGAGAAAGGACTCGTGGTTGACAAAAATCGCAATAGCATCGTCATTTTTCTTAACAAAGACACGCCCATGACTGACCCATGCGTATTTATATGATTTTTCCTTTGCTGTCTTCTTCGCCGCCATTAATAGTTGTTTTGTAGGTGCTGAGAGGTGCTCATTTACATATATGGGAGACGGAGTAAGTCCCATATTTAAATCTGATGTCTTTAACTTCAAGCTAGGTTCAGAAAAGATCTTATTATGTTTTTTCACAGCGATTAAAAATTTATTGCGAAGGATTTGACTGTGGAATTTCACTATAATCGGTCTAGGTTTGGATTCAGATTTTTTTCCCAGAACACGGAAAATTGAGAAAATGTCTTGAGATGTGACCTCACACTTAGTCACGTCTCCGATACTCTGTACTATTGTTGTGAGATCCTCATTGCTTCGTTCCGGTATCCCCTTTAGCTCAAGGTTACATGATCGCTTCTGTTGTTCCATGTCCCGTACCTTTGCCTGCAGGATGGCTACTGTATTTTCAAGATTATTAATTTTAGTGCATATATTTTTATTGTTCAATGTCAATTCTTTAACACTCTCATTCAAGTCTTTCTGATTAGCAGAAAGGAATTCAATTGACCTTTTCATTTCCACATTTTCCTTTCTGATTTCTTCCTGTTTTTCGATATATGTTTCAATTTTTGAATGATACGCGTTAATAATATTTTTGTACTCTTGAAATTCCGTGTAAAACTGTTGTAAGAAGTTTTCTTTGTTTGTTTCAGTGTCATTTGTATTTTTATTTATTGTTAAGGCTGTTTTTGGTAAGGAGGGAGTCATGGAGACAGCCTTAGAGGACGTAGCAGAGGGTGATTGAGATCTAGGATCTTTTTCCTGACAGTCTTTACATTTCCATTGGTCCCTGTACATTTTACTCATTTTTTTAAAGTTTTCTATTGAGGTCCCCATACAGCTATGGTGATAAGTGCAGTAACATCTGCTACATTTTAAGCTTTTCTTGGGAGAGATGTGGTTTTTACATTTGTAGCAGTCCATTTTCGATCAGTATATATTTAATAATAAATTATTTGGTGAATAAATAAACCTTAGATAAACAACACTGATAGGTATGTATGTAGTATGTTTATATGAGTGGGTAGAGTTCAATAAAATTGCATGTAAATATATGAAGAAAATGTTATTTTTGTTGATAGTTCTTGTATCACACAAAATAGAGTATAGACCCCGCGAGGTTTTTTGTGCAGAATTTTATGTATTTTCTGATAGTATAAGAAAAATCTTTATATACCTTGAATCCTCAATGGCACTTCACAAAAATGTTATTTTAAGAATATAAATCGGTATATCTTCTATTGTCATCAACTTAAGAAAGTGTAGAAAATTGATCTTTGTATAGTTTTTTTTATAGATTTCACTAAACTAAAAAAAAATTCACTCGGAAAATTTTTTGAAAATTTTTCTACGGAAAAGTCGGATTTTCTTGCTTCCCAGTATAGATAGAAAAACGTCGCCGCGACAATTTTTTCGCGGGTTGACACCCTTGATAATGAGCCGAATATATTTTTTTATTTCAGCGATCAGGAGTGACGTAGTTAACAATTTTCCACAAATTTTTCTATCATTTGAGTTCACATATGCAACAGTTTTTCCAGTTCACAAAAAATCGAGGAAACAATCACACCACTGTAGAGTTCGAGAAATTCTCTATCAAAACACATAAAAAACCACTTGAATATATAAAGTTTTCACAGTAAAATCAATTTTAGGAACGGAGCGCAAATTAACACAACAAATCTATATGAAATACGAATTTAGTATGAATTTAGTACGAGTTTAGTACGAATTTAGTAATTTAGTATATATATATATATATATATATATATATATATATATATATATATATATATATATATATATATATATATATATATATATATATATATATATATATATATATATATATATATATATATATATATATATATATATATATATATATATATATATATATATATATATATATATATATATATATATATATATATATATATATATATATATATATATATATATATATATATATATATATATATATATATATATATATATATATATATATATTTATGTTAACTTTTAGGTTTTCACGGGTATAAGATGAAAAAGAATTTTCTGGGTTAACCCGTGTCAGATAGTCCTGAGAAGGACTGTTTAAGACCTGACGTTTCGCCCGAATATCATCGGGCATTGTCGAAGGAACGCAACGAAAACCGAGCGAGAACGAACGCGCGCGAAACACGACCGCACACAACTAAGGCTTTCCGTCAAGTGAGAAGCGCCAGTCTATGCATGAGCGATATTAAGGCAAACGTCAGGTCTTAAACAGTCCTTCTCAGGACTATCTGACACGGGTTAACCCAGAAAATTCTTTTTCATATATATATATATATATATATATATATATATATATATATATATATATATATATATATATATATATATATATATATATATATATATATATATATATATATATATATATATATATATATATATATATATATATATATATATATATATATATATATATATATATATATATATATATATATATATATATATATATATATAGATTCAAAAAGAGGATAGCAATAATAGAGAAGGAAGGGGGTAATTATAATAAAAAATTAAATACCCGAAAGATATTAAGGCAAACATGTATGTAGGTATAATAAAAATACAAATGAAGTGAAGGAATGAATATATAAATATTGTATTAAAAGGATTGCAATTGTATTAAAAATAATGGTCAACAGAAAAACCCGACATTAACTATTCTAATGGTAATAATAATGGAGAAGTATTAAAATCTATGTGCATCAATCAAAGGAATGTTGCAGTTGAATTTCACTCTATTTATCTCTAATATTTCAAGTTTGTCTAATTTTTTACCTTTTCTTAAACTATGTATAAGATTTATCCCAGTTTGTGAGTTAAACGAATGCTCACTCTCAAGTAAATGTGTAGCAAAGTTCGAAGTGTCTTTTTTCAAACGGAAACACGCAAGATGTTCTTTAAGGCGTGTATTTAAAGATCTACTCTAATGTTTGACCTACATATATACCTGAACATGTATTGCATGTAAGAGAGTAAACACCACTACGGTTTAATTTATGATTTTTTTTATTACTGTTATTTAAGAATTTACCTAGTGTATTGTCAAACAAACATACATACCATCATCCTGTTTTCATATTCGCGGTAAGAAAAACAGACCGACTTCCATACTATCCTATCCTGATATACATACCTATGAACATGTTTTATATGAAAAACAAAATATCTTAAAATATTTATTAATTTGTAAATAGTTTGGTACGTATTCTTCAATTAAACATACTATCACCATCGACAGTTGGATCTCATATGTTATAATACAACAAGTAGGTATATGATACAAAAGGTACTATCTAAAGTCATAAAGAGGTATTAAAATAAAAAAAAAGTTTTAAATTGCATTTTTCAAATCATTAATTCGACCATTTTTTGTGCAGATTCTCAAAAATAGTCTTCGATACGTTGACGTGACCACTGGTTATGTGTCTGATGAATGAAACGTGGATAAGTACCCATTAGATCCTCTGTCGATAGTTTGATGGATGGAGTCGGTGTCTGGAGGTTGTGGAACATCTGTGGAGAGGTAGGCAGACCCACCCTTCACTGTCTATAACCCTCCCACAACCCGAAGCCAATGGGCGGCTAATTGGGGCGATTCTCTCTGTCCAACCTTGACTTCGGACGGTATTATAGATTGATGGACTTCCCTCGACCACTTCTCAGTCGTTAAACCAATCGACCCCCTGTATTAACAAACTTCTCTAACGATGTCAATTTTACTATGCAAACGTTGTTATCTGTTGTCGATATTCTACAATATTATCCAACTGTCGATTTGTTCACGAAAATTTATTTCCCTTAACATATCGACAAAGTATATCAAGCCAAGATACGCGAGATTTGTTTGCAGGGTCTATATTTTTCACGGCTTTTCCAACTTTGATGTCAAAAAACAACTTAGAGGCTTCACAGCATATACAATATACATACATACATACCATACCATCACGCCATGTCCCTTGCGGGGTAGGCAGAGAGAACCGAACGCCACATTTTTCTATCCTGGCACGCATCTTTCGCCTCGTCGATATTCATGCATCGTCTCATACATGTTCGTCTATTGCTCACACTTCTAACATTTCCGTCTTTCAAAATTTCGTTCACATGGTCGTGCCATCATATATAAAAATAAAAAAAAATATAAAAATATGTAAACAAAAAATAACCTAACAATAAACAATAATAAAAAGATAGTACAAAAATAATAATGCAATATAACTTATTCATCACTGACTGCATTATACAACAATAATATAATTTGCTATTTTAATATGAAAATAATTAAAAATTGGTAATATCAAGAGTCTTCACCGGTCCATATGCTGGTAATTCATTTGTGCTTATACATTGTAGATATGACTGTTTATTCTCGATAAAAAAATAAATAAATCACAGCATGGTTAAAATGGCGTCACGGGTCACATGCGACAATAATATATCACGGGTGTTACATGCGACAAAAATATGCCAGTGAAAATGAAGGTTCTAGTTTGTAAATCAATAATACGACCCATACTGACATGTGGATCAGAAACCTGGATCGTTCAGAAACCTGTTTTCCTAAAGCATATTCGTACCGTCCAGACAAAGGAACTAAAAATGCTTAGATGGATGTGTGGGGTGACTATGTAGACTAGTGCGCGATATATTCGAGAAGCTCCAAGAAAACATACAAGATGGTGCGGACATGTTTGTAGAAGACCAGCGGAATACATAGGGAACGTAATCCAAAACTTAAAGATCCAGAGAGAGACCAAAGCGCAGATGGAAAGAAGTGGTGAGGCAGGATATGCTAAACAACGGAATTACCCCAGAAGCTGGGCAAAATCAAGGACAGATGAAGCGTAAGACAAGCAGATCCTACCACCATGTGGGATAATTGCTTAGGAAAAGAAGAACATTAGCAACATTCAAAATTTGATTAAAGCGCGCGCTCCTACTTTCTTTTTCTTAACCAACTTAATTCCCATTTGTTTTCCTATTCCTTTAGTTAGACATATATCCTCTCCTTTTTTTCCTTTCCCTATTCTAGTGTTGTATCTTTGTATCAGGTTTCATCTAAGATTTGTTTAATCGTCAATATTGTGTTTATTTTTATTCTTTTTATTTTATTTTTTTAGTATATTAATGTTATATGTTTATAGTTTAATGTAGTAAATGTACAAATTCACTTTCATCCATTGAACAATTATTGTAACATACGGTTGTCTGGAAGAAATTGCCACTAGGCAATAAATCCGCCATTTTTACTGGCAAATAAGTTACGTGCAGTAAGTTTTAAATAAATAAATAAGATTTATATGCCCTCTTATGTGATTTGAGTGCCTATCAAAACTTTGTTATGTTCACACACCATAATATCTATTATGTATGTATGTATTTCCTTGCTACAACTTGTAGGTACTTGTGTAATATAGACATAATGAGATAATAAAGTTTGTTCTGTGAAGATATTTACCTTCAGGCACTTTAATTATAACTTTAACTTGACGTTCAATACCTTAAACAGGTTATCAAACTTCTAAGACTTCACGCACTCTACAATATTTTGTCAACAATGACTTATTTGAATTTACGCAGACCAAAGATATTCCTTACTATATGGAATTTTATGTTTTCATATTTTACTCAGACAGTGATAATCATGCACTTAGAAAGAATCGTTTTATAAACCAGAATTACTATAAAAAGAGTGAGTTGTCGCCAACGCTATACTTCTCACAACGTCACAACCATGTCACTCCACAAAAAATTCAATTTTTGTATAGATAATTTTCAGTATTTTCATGAAATGAGTTTGTTAAATTATTTTTGATTTAAATAATTGTGAAAATATGATAATTATTCAATGCCATTTTGTGGAAATGATGTACATTTTTAGCAATTTAAAAAATAAATATATCCAATATTTTTATTATTTCATATGCGCAAACATTGGATTTTTTTCACTGTCGGGAGTCAAAGATATTTTTTAACAGATTTTTAATTATCTCAACAGCCATGGCTGTAGTAAAAACTCCTTATTTTCAAGCGAAAAGAATTTCAGTATTACAATATATAGAACTTTCAAAATTGAATTGATAGGGATCTCATTAAAAGGCATAATTGGTGAACGTTGCGCAAGCGCATAAAGTGATCACGTAAACCAGCCGATGACAGGTCGTAAGCCCTGTAGGTGCCTTGATTTCCCGGTTCTCCTACAATAAATATTCCAACTTCGTCTCTATTGAGATAATTAAAAATCTGTTTAAAAATATATCCAATTTTATGTTTCCTGGGCTTGGGGTCAGTTAATAAAATGAGAATCAAAGATGGAATCTGAGTATTTATAATACAAATTTGAAAAGGATTAAATAGAATAAACACGTCAAACATAACACATAGAACAGAGCACACACATACACACACACACGCACACACACACACACACACACACAAACACACACACACACGCACACACACACACACACAAACACACACACACACACGCACACACACACACACACACACACAAACACACACACACACACACGCACACACACACACACACACACACACACACACACACACACACGCACACACACACATAAAACTACGAAAAAAATAGAAATAAAAACAGGAATAGAAAAGGTGTGAGAAAATCCATGTCTCACTTGCACATGTCAAAATCAGTGGTCAGTAAATATTTTTCCAATTTGATTAAAAATGGTAAAATATATATATGAAAATAGATGTAAGTATATATTTTATGTACCTAATGTATGTATGTTTGTATGAGGCCGATGAACTTGTTCAGCGCACATCTGAGAATGTTTTCGTTTTATAATTTATTTATTTATTCGATATCTCACACAGGATTTTTTGAGAAATGATCTATTTGGATTTGCAATCAAACTATGGGGATTTGTTCAGTGCGCACACGAGAAGGTTTTTGAATTTAAATTAATAAATGTATTCATTAACTAATTTTTTGTACCCGGCGTTGCTCGAGAAGGTTATGTGAAGCGATATAATATGCTAACGTATTAAGTTATAATGTTTGCATAACACCAGGCGTACATTTAGCCATATTTTTTTGTATTTCTTAAGAGGGTGACTGCTGCCAACGTACCTATTTTTTCAATTTGATATACCATCATTACAACTAAACGAATCATTTTGAAAAAAATAACCAAGATAGTTTGGATATTAATAAAGAGAAATAAACCTTAACTTTTTGATTATGTTCTGTATATATTCTTGTAAAAAAATAATAAGCATACCCCGATTTTAGACTATCTTATATTTCTAAAAAAATATAAGGTACATATAGAGCAATATTTTTTTTATAGATTAAAGAAGAACAAAATACCTGGAAAAATATGATATGATGTTGCATTAATGCATCATGTTAAGTAAATAAACCAATAAAACTTTTATTACACAATGGCGCTGAATGAAAAATAAATGTTTTTTAGGTTTATTTACTAAACCTGAAGCATTAACGCAACGTCACATTATATTTTTCTAGATATTTTTGTCTTCAAATATATTACTCTACGCCTTTTAGTTTATTAAAAATATAAGATAAACGTTGAAAATCGGGGTATGCCGTTATTTTTCTACAAGAATTTATACAGATCATTATCGAAAAAGTAAAGATACATTTTTCTTTATGAACACCCAAACTATCTAAATTATTTTTTTCAAAACGATTTGATAAGAAATAATAATGGTATATCAAATTGAAAAATAGGTACGTTAGCAGCAGTCCCCCCCTTAATTACACTTTTGCAATTTTTGATTTTGATTCGAATTGATGTCATTATCTTATTGCCATAGTATACATTGTATTTTATATTTACATTACTTCTGGTTGATAGGAAGAAATTACCGTATAACAATAAACCCGCCAGTATACAAATTATATTATGTAGGTATGAGAAGTTACAAATAAATAAATAAAAATAAATCTAAACTTATCAGGGATCCCCATACAAAAAGAATTCATCAAGATTGGGTCATACCAACATACATTGAGTTCTGTGACATACCTTGAAACGCCTGGAAATTGTGTCGAACTGATTATCAGTCTAATCCGGGGACCAAGAGGGCGGAACAGTGAAACACCCATTATTATTTTAATTAATTATTTATTTGGGTAAATAAAATTGTTTTTTATTACACCAACAAGAATACAATTTCTTTAATCTTAAATCTAAATACAATCTTAATCTAAATAAGTGATCTTAATCCTACCTTATTCTAATCTTAATCTAATCTTAAGCTAATCTTAACCTAATCTTAATCTAATCTTAATCTAATCTTAATCTAATCTTAATCTAATCTTAATCTTATCTTAATCTAATCTTAATCTAATCTTAATCTAATCCTAATCTTAATCTAATCCTAATCTTAATCTAATCCTAATCTTAATCTAATCTTAATCTAATCTTAATATTATCTTAATCTGATCTCAATCTTATCTTAATCTAATCTTAATCTTAATGATATATTTTATTTCGATATAAAAAATAAAAACACTTTCTTACACCTAGTATAACCAATAAGCATATTTACAAGTTGATAAAATTAAAAGTTTTCAAAAACTTTTTTTTTGTTTTCCAACTGTCGATTTGTTCAGGAGAACTTTGTTCTCTTAACATATCGACAATGTATCAAGCCAGAATACGCGAGAATTGTATGGAGAGGTCTACTTTTTTCATGGATTTTCCAACTTTGAAGTCAAAAAACACCAACTTAGAGGCTTCGCAGCATATATGTTCCATACACGGATTTACTCAGAATTCGGAGTAGAACATTTCGTGTGTCTGTGTGTCTGTGTGTGTGTCTGTGTGTCTGTGTGTGTGTGTGTCCCCCCCCCCCTTATAACTTTTGATCCGCTCAATTTACAGAGCCTAAAATTTCAGAATATATAAACAGTTACAGGCCTACAAAACTTTTATATTCGGAATTTTGAATTTTTGTTTTAGTCAGGGGTTATCAACTTTTGAATTTTTATTTTATTTTTCCATATATCTCAGAAACCATAAACGGTAGAACGCTGAAAATTGGTACAAACATAGACAAATACAAAATCTCAAATTATTTTTTTCAAAAAAATTCCAGGGTTTCTCAAACATTTTTTATTAAGAAAAATATTTTTTTTATGATAAATTTATGAGTTTAACTGCCTTTATTTCCAAAACTTTTACAATTATCGAAAAAAGCCGAAACACCCCAACTAGATAATTTAATTTTCTATAAAAAATATTAACATTGTAGTAGAAGATCTCAATTTTTTTTTAACAATTTTTTTAAAAATTGAATTTAGTGACGACATCGCTTCATACATTTTGTATGGCAGTCGCCTATACACAATATGTAAGAAGACTTAATAGTTTGTTACTTCATCTCCAAACATACATACATACCATCATGCAATTTGCATATTCTGGGTAGGAAAAAGGATCTTCTTCCATACTATCCTATCTTGACATACATACCTACATATGTTGTATAGAAAACAAAATATCTGAAAATATTCAATAATTTGTATCTATGGGTTTATAGTTACATATTCTTCAACTATACATACTATCGCTATCGACAGTTGGATCTCATGTGTTACATGCAACTAGTAATAGTATTTAAGTGTTAGTATTTTCTTTGATTTCTTTTACTCTTATCTATTTGCTGTTGTACATACATAATGTTGTAATACTTTGTAATCTGGTTGGTTGGAAGAAATTGCCTAATGGCAATAAGCCCGCCAGTGTACAATTATATTTGTTTATATGATGTACAAGAAGATGTATAAATAAATAAATAAAAAACAAGAAAATATTCAAATTGACACAAAAATACAAAGGAAGTCCACAATATCTTAAAAGAACTTTTCCTTTATGTATTCAACACTTAGGTGACGAAAAGCAGGTATATTATAAAAATGTAGGACATGTAGGTATTTTATAAAGATAATAAAAAATAAGAATCGCTCTAAGAATCGACAATTATGATTGAAAGTTCTAAAAAGTGTATTGTTTGACCATCTAAACAAGTTAAAGTAAAAAAAATAACAATTATTATGAAGAAATAATTCACTTAATTCTTTACTAATGTAGCAACTTCTTCTATGTGAAAGAAAAAGTTTATCCGTACCTAATATTTCTCGAGAATGAGATAATTCTATGAGTATTTGATAAACTACCACTACGAGAGTCCACACATTAATATATACATACAATGTACAATCTTCCTTTATATTGGAAGCCTTTTTGTTACATCTCTCATTTAGAAGTTGGTTAGGTTCTCCAAGTGCTAATATAACAGTCTGTAATTAACGTCTCCCAACAATTTTATTGATCAAAAAGTAGCCCAATATGATATATAAAGGAAACGAACCATTTTTATACCAAGTCAGGTTATAACCTTCGTCAATTTATCAAAAAAATCAGAAGCAGAAAAAAACAACGATTTGGAAAATAGAGCACATATTTTGCTGTTTTATATTTCATTTGTGTATTTTAGATTTTTTTAATTTTAAAGGATATATGTAGGCTTGTAGACTATCTTAAAAATCTGTCAAAACATCAAAGGATATAAGCTTGTAGACTATCTTAAAAATCTGTCAATACATCAAAGAAAATTTAGAGTAATTACATGTTTTTTTTATCACAGTGAAAAATTAATAAATAAAAGTATTTTTTCGCAAATTCGATTTAATATTTAAAGTGTAAATTATTGTAAGTGATGGATAACCTTAAATTTATTTTAGACCTTGAAAATGCCGAGTCACCTCGATGAAAACTTTCTGATTTTTTTTATATGTAATTCATTTATTTAAAAAAAGCATTTACTCTAATTTATGGGTCAGATCCTAGATTCGAATCCTACGTCGACCGATTTCGTTCAGCTAAAATACCTACGAGTCCTGCAAGCATTTATACATGCAAGCATTTATACTTAATCAGGTAATTCATGAGGGTGTACAAATATTTTTTTTTTGTTTTATATTACTTCTCGGACAACTAACAGGTACTATGACAAATATTGATTTGACGTGCACCCAATAACAAGTGTCCACATTCTGGAAGACTTACGGTATTAATCGTCTCACAGATCCAGACTAAAACACACTTAAAAACTGTGCCTCCACCGGGAATCGAACCCAGGACCTTTGGATCAGCAGCCAGATTCCTAATCAACTGAGCCACGAAGGCCGACGAAAAAATTATGCATATAACTAAATAATTTCATAAAAAAATATTAATATTTAAACAAATACCACAGACAGCGCCGTGAAAAACATCAAATTTTAATGAAATTACCGACAAAATATTATGATTATTGATTATGACACATCGAAAGTAATATTGACAGTATTCAAATGCATATTGCAAAAATATTTATATTTCTATTATTCCTTTATTATAGTACTGTTTAAAATTCTTTTATTGCAACAGAGCGAAAATACCTTTAAATGTCAAAAAAAACAAACTACGACGTAAATGACAGATTTCTTAGTGTTGTCAAATGGAAAAAAAACTAAACATTGCCAATTCGACATAAGTGCCACCTATTATAATTTATAGTTATAAAAAATCATGTTTTTTATTTTCCCTTTATTATATTAATGTTTAAAATTCCATTTTGTGAATCTAAACCATTCTGGGACTCACACAAATACACAAGAAAAATTTCATCAAAATCGGTTTAGCCGTTTAGGAAGAGATCAGTGACATACACACGTACAGAATAATTATATATATAAAAATTGTCTGCAAACTCTGTCAATGTTTTTATTACATTTATTTACTAACATAGACATCTTAGTAGATAAATATAATAAAAACTATTTATCTAATTTATTTATATAGTTTTTAATTTTCATATATACCAACATATGTACATAGGTACTAACAGAGCGATGGCTCATAGACTTTTAATACTCCGATTGGCTCACAGAAAATGTAGCTATATACATATAACTGACATGTTTTTTCTTTCTTTCTTATAAGTTCTAGAGGAGATATTTAGGTATGTAGGAGATAAACAAAATAATATTTGAAGGCGGAGTAAAGACCATTAGTGAGATCGGCCGTAGAAGAATCGATTCGGAAGTGATAACTTAAGAGATAAATAACAATGAATTCTTAGAGAATGGATTGCGAAGTAATTATGGCTTCGCCTTTGAAATAGGTAGATACCATGTGGATTGTGGATGCTTTATTGCTTAGCCAATGAAAACTTTTATCTCAAGTCACAGTTCGGGATACCGTCGACGTTTAATTATGTAATTTGAGAAAGTTCAATAAAAAAACAAAATAAGACTATCTGTCTGAACATTATTCCAGAATTATACTGATTGTGCTTCAAATAGAATCAAGATAGAAAAAGCGGTACGTGATATATTATGTATGTATTAAAAAAAATAAAAATAAATTTTTTTTGTTCAATGTGTCACAAAATTAACAATCAGATATTCGAGACGGATTCATTTCGTTTGGGGATAAGGTAGGACCGCAAAAAAGATGTAACAGCAAAAAAAAATATCCAGCATACTATGAATCATACTATGAAATTATGAAGTTGTGCACCGGTTTAGAAAAGTTTTCCCAATCTTTTCTCTTATTGTTTTCAAGTTTTCCGTTAGATTCGGGTAATCAAAAATACAACAAAAACATTTCACATAGCAATGAGGATCACCACCACCTTTGCTAAATATATTAAAGTGCCTTTTTTGCTCCTTTTTTAAGGTAATGCACACCCGCACACATGTCGCTGATTTTCACACACTGTGATATAATATTCCGCGATAGTATGAATGAAAAATTAAAACAATGAAACTAATTGTCGTTAAAATTATTTGCAAAGTGTTTTTTTTTTTAATTATGATAGCATTGTATTGTTTCAAGGCTGAACAAAAACCAATCGATTAATTGTGTCAGTTTATAACTATTTGTCGTTATCAAAAAAAGGAAATATTTTATAATAATTTACATATTTATTTATTTATTTGACCTCCGACAGCTGATTCTTGTAGATATGTGAAATATGAGTAAAAGACGCACCCAAAAGCTAATTTCTGAATTCTCTTGACGAATTACATACAAAGATACATAATATAATCATATAGCAGGTACAATTTCGCAAATTGATACAGATTCTTTGCTAAAACAAATTTATTTAGATGGGTCGGTGGCAGAGCGGTTAGCGCGCTAGGTTAGTAATCCAGTGGTCGCGAGTTCGAATCCTGCCTCGACCGATTTCGTTCACCTATAGCACAAGCATTTATTTGCTTATTTTAGGGAACGTAGGAAGATTTATATGTACTTGACTTGTTAAACAAGGACATATTCATTTTTATTAAAAAAAAAATTACTACTAGGAGTCGAATCCTCTATTTTTCGTTCAAGAGTCATATATTATGTTCAATAACTTTATCACAAACGCCGTATTGGGGTCAACGTTTATTTGTTTGTAAATATAATTATTATTAAATTGATTCCAGTCTCGTTTCAAGTTAATAGCCCACAGGCATAAAGATATGAAAGTAAAATTATCGTTCTTAATATTACAGGGTTTCAAATATTATTTGAGTGGCCTTATATTTTAAAGTACAACTTAAAACTTTGTAACTCGTAATAATAATCATGTCACAAAGTCAATAATTATTGAAATTGAAAAAGTTTTCGGAGGCTTTAAAAAGGATTTAGTGTACGTAAACCCTTTTCGCAAAACGGTGAAACTCACCCTGTCCGCATTACGATTTGGACTTTGATTGAAATTTTATATTAATTCCTTATTTTAACATCTGAAATTTCCATCTCTTGAGGTACAGAGTGGTTGGTATATACTTCCACCCTCTTACAGAACGTTTAACACTTTTCAGAAAAAAATGTTGTGTATGTGAGTAATGAGTCCAGAATATTATTCAAATTGACTTTCTTCACATAAAAAATATATTTTACAAATACAATATAAAATCCGCTGTTCATTCAAAATAACGAATGCATCCGACGCATTCGGGAATCTCCGTTGACACGAAGATATATCACATACAACATATTAATAATATGAATAAAATAATATTTATTTAGATAATATTTCAACCGTTGGAATCAAAACCATCCATGTTTACCCATATCATAGATATAATTATTTTCTTATGAAGTTCTATGACATCTTTAGATCGCTACTCCCACCACCACCCGCTCCGCATATGGGGACTGTCAACGGCCCCTTCGCAGAACGCTAGAATGAATGACAAAAAAAACAATGCATGGCACGAAGAGTAGCTCATGGAGCCCTCTAGATTAGCAATCTCGGCACCATGGTGCAAAAAGAACAATCAACAAGTGCGAATTGAGATTCACACTTGCGGACTGTCGGCGACTTCAGATCCATATATATAGGGCATCAGAGAAGTGACCAAGATCTCTGGAAACAGAAAAGTCAGTGAGAATCTTCGGATAATAAGGCACCGTATCTATGGCAAAATCGTTTGAAGGCTTTGTAATTGTTCTTCGAGATCACTAAGTCCGCATGTCCAATGGGACCTTGAAGAGGCCCACGGACAGCAACGAGGAGCTCCGATCTGTAAGAGGACACAATTGGGTGGGAACACTCCCAAAGGATGTGATCCGAAGTTTGGTCCGGACATTGACAAAACTGACATGAGGAAGAGGGAGCAATGTTGAAGCGATGGAGATAGCTTTTAAAGTTACCGTGTCCTGTGAGAAATTGAGAAGTCCAAAAGTCTGGAACAACCCAAGGAGATTTCAGTCGCGACCTCACGTCAGGAAAAAATAAAAAGGTAACTCTACCAACTAGACAGGTCGTCCAGCGGTTTTGCCAAATGTTTAGTAGAGTGTCGCTCACGTTTCTCTTAATTGAGCTTCGAGACATTCGACTTTCAGGGGGGTAAAAAGAAGTGTCACCGACGACAGAAGGACGGCCTCGCAATAAATTAAAAATAGTACCTCTACGTTGAATTTCAAGATCAAGGGGGGTTAAGCCTGTCAAAATTGGCAGGGCTTCGGTGGGGCTTGTTCTGTAAGCTTTGGATAGTGCAATGAGAGCGAATCTTTGGCCTGAAAGCAAGGTTCTTCGAATATGCTGAAACTCGCAGGCGTTAGACCAACAACCTGCCGCATAGCAAGCGATGCCAAGATAAACGGCTTTGTAGAAAAGGCGGGCGATAGGAAATTGCAGACCCCAGCTTGCTTTGGCGAGGTGTCCTATTTTAATGAAAGCAAACTTAGCCTTATCTACACATGATTTGGCATGATTTTTGAAACTCGGTCCCCTTTCAAGAATAACTCCGAGACAGGTGACTTGGTCTCGAAAGACAATATTAGTTCCTAGAAACTGAATGGACGGCCGTCTGCGAAGTATGCCCTTAAATACCAGGCCATAAGTCTTGTTTGGAGCGAAGCATAGCTTGTTTTTTATACCCCAGTCAGAAACAAAGCTCAGCGCTTGGGTGGCTGAGTTCTCGATTGATCTGCGAGAATCAGCACGAATCATAATGTAAGCATCATCAGCATATGCTTGAATTATACAGTTGCTCGGAAGAGGAAGATCCAATAGATCATCGAAAAGAATGTTCCAAAGAAGTGGATCGAGAACAGAACCTTGAGGACATCCAATGCTTACTTGTCGCTTATGAATAAATTGACCCCCAGGAAGGACTATGTGGCGATTTTCGAAGTAGCTCTTAACAATAAGGTATAAGTTACGAGGAATATTTCTAGCCTTAAGTTTGTGCAGCATGAGCGGCCACCAAGCATTGTCAAACGCACCACTTATATCAAGCGAGATGGCTACAACATATTTCTCATTGGAGCACTCTACAAAATCTATCATCTCGTTAACAGCGTCAACGGTGGAGATGCCGGGACGAAAACCAAATTGGCGTCGGGATAGCGGACGATAATTAGTGAGATGTGACTCAATTCCATGGCAAATCAATTGCTCGAGAACTTTACCTAGAATAGGGAGAAGAGTAATGGGTCTGTATGATTTGGGATCCGTACTAGAGCGATCGCAACGTTTGGATATTATCGTCATGAGACCTGTTTTCCAGCAATCTGGAAAACAGCCTTCATTTAGACATCGGTTGAAGAGGACAGTCATTTCAGAACGAGCTAGACGCCAGCATCTCTGTGCTAGAGAAGAATCAATGCGATCTAAGCCTGGGGATTTATTTTGCTTAAGGTTCTTGATAATTAAATCAAGTTCCTCAGCAGAAGTTGGTGGCGAAGGGGATGTTAGAGGAATAGTTTTTTGAAGAGTACGAACCTGTTTGTGAAAATCGTTATCAGTCAAAGGATTGTCTTTTGAGACTAATGCATCCAGGAAAGCAGAGGCAGTATCATCAATGGATGAAGTCATATTGCCATTATTTATACGGATTATACATGAAAGAGCTCCATTGTTATCTCGTTTTGATGAAACACATTTAAACACAGCACCCCAAGGATCCGATACAGATACCTCAGAGACCATTTTATGCCAGCTTGCGGTTTTAGCGCGAATTATCTCTTTTTTGTAACGATTGTGGGCCTGTCTGTAACTACAGTAAAGGCTTGAAATAGTGAAACCTGTGTAGTTTCGACTACGACCTGTTCGTAGGGCTCGACGAGAGCGTGATGCACATTGCTTTAGAGCGTCAAGACCGGAATGCCACCACGTATTTGGCATTAGCTTTCGAGGTATTGATCTGCCAATAGTTTTTTCAGCACATGTGACAATGCTATCAGTAAGGGCGGATGCCATTTCATGTGTTGTCAATAGAGTGTGATTGAAGTGATCAAGGAAGCGAGAAAACTCAAAGTCAAAATCAATCAAACGATTAGACTTGGTGCGAAAACGTCCAGGAATTAGAGAAGGGATGTGCTGTTCAACTAAGGATGAACGTACAGAAAATGTGATAAGTTCATGGTCGCTGCAAGAAGCGTCCACATGGACACACCATTGGCTGATTTTGTCTGCAATTCGGGAAGAGGCAATAGTAACATCGATGTGACCAGAACCGACGGTACTAGAAAAAGTAGGTGGGCTAGTGGGATCGTTAATGACTGAAAGAGCATGCGCTGCTATGAAATCCTCGCACAATTCACCGCGTTTAGCTTTTCTGGAGCCCAGAGATACTGAAGTGCACCATAAAGGGGATTCAGCATTTAAGTCACCGCCAATCAGAATGGAAGCTCCACCTAGATGATTCATTATACTGTCCAACAAGCACACATGTGGTTCGATCGGGTCACTAAATTTGAAGTAGGTTGATACCAAATACATGGATTCACCAAAAAGAGAAACTTCAAGCACGACTGTAGTGCTCGAGGAAAGATGATCTAGTAAGATATAGGATATTGCAGAATTAAAAATAATTATTGATGCTAGAGGGGGCAAATCAATGGAACAGCAAGTGGCAGAAATTACACGGAAGTCTGAATCCGTCCCATACATAGAGCCGTCGCCAATGTAAGGTTCCTGAACCAGACAGATATCAAGATTCAGTTGATGGGCAAGTTGCATAAGCTCCAAGGAGGCAGCACGACGTCGGCCCAGATTAAGCTGTCCGATTTTAAGACCGGCTGATAGGGATATACTACAGGCCATAATCAACAGTTAATAGGGCACGGCTCAAGAAGCCTGAAAAGCTGGACATTGATCAGAACCGGATTTGTGTGATGCTGGTTTTTTGAAAGAAGTACAGACTGCACAAGTAGGTGGACTGTCTTTTACGGGACATGCTGAGAAGTCATGCTCACCAGAAGCACAGTGGCCGCAACGCGGGGGATCTTTGCAATACTTACTTGTATGCCCATACATCCGGCATCTTGAGCACACATTTATAGGTATGAAGTCTCGGACCTTACACACGCTCCATTCTACATAGACTCTTCCGAGCTCAATGAGTTTGTGTCTGATCGCTGGCGTAACTTCAAAAACCCTGTCACACGTAGGTCCAGTGCGAGGTCCCATGAAGTGGCTGAAATGTGTATTCTTTACACAATCTTCCTGGCTTACTCCCATATCTGGGACTGACGAAAACGCCAGAGCCAAGAATTCTTCGTAAGATATATCCCGAGGAACAAAACTGAAACGTACTCTAGGGTTCCGTTTTGGAGCTAACCGAGCACTCAGATTCTTGGACATTTTTAGGGCCGGCGCGTTTAGGAGCTTAATGGAGTCAGAAGCAGAGGCCGTGTTGACTACGATTCCATTGCCTCTAATACTACGCACACTGGTGATCTGTGCGCCAATCCTAGGTTGCGGCTCTTGAATCGCAATCCTAGGTTGCGGCTCTAAGGGCCTAGGCAGTAAAGGCGGGGGTGGGCGGCCGACGCTGTTGCGCCCTCGTCAATTCTGTACTTAGAGAAGAGCAGGACGAACGCCTTTAGTCTCGCTCGGCAGTGACTCGTCAACTGTGGCGAATGTTGTTGTGTGGTTCGGGCACACCGCCGGCGCAGACGTCGGGTCAGACATTCTGTGTTGACAACTAGACGTCATATCTGACAGGTGATGATTGCGTCGGATGCCCCCGGTGTTAGCCCGCGGAACCTTCGGACGCCAACACGAGGACCGACGCGTCGGGATATAAGCCTAGGTTGCGGCTCTAAGGGCCCAGGCAGTAAAGGCGGGGGTGGGCGGCCGACGCTGCTGTGCCCTCGTCATTCTATACTTAGAGAAGAGCAGGACGGACGCCTCTAGTCTCGCTCGGCAGTTACTCGTCAACTGTGGCGAATGTTGTTGTGTGGTTCGGGCACACCGCCGGCGCAGACGTCGGGTCAGACATCCTGTGTTGACAACGAGACGTCAAATCTGACAGGTGATGATTGCGTCGGATGCCCCCGGTGTTAGCCCGCGGAACCTTCGGACGCCAACACGAGGACCGAGGGGTCGGGGTACAAGCCCCTCCGACTTGAAACGGAGTGTACTTAGCGGCCGATTTCGAGACCAATCGGAGGCCCTGACGTGTGTGGTTGGACTCTCGGGGGCAGTGGTTGAACCCGATGGATGGTGGATATTTTGTGTTTGTCCGATGTTGCGGCTGCGTCCGGTGGTGAACAGGGCCAATGAGCTCTATAGCGTCGCCGGCGTGGAAGTGGATCGCGATCCCCCTCGATGTGCGCCAATCTCGCTGGGCTTAATCGTGGTTTTTAAAACTCTTTTTGTTTCGATGGAAGATGATATATCTTCTCCAGTCGGGAAGATACATACTGCAGGCTTGGCTGGTAGAGCGGGAAAACCAATTCTTGTTATTGGTGGAGGGCCGTTATGGCCAGCGGAACGTGAAGCAAAAGTGTCAGTTGCTTTTGGAGCAATATTATCTGCGATTTTATGCATAACGGGTCGCATCTCCAGTTCAAGCATATCTATTTGGCATTGTAGACCATGTTTTTCCTGGTTCAAAGCACGAATTCGCTCATTAAGCACAGCTTCCCGTCCAAGAGATTCAGCCATACGGCTGTCATGGCGTCCAATTATCGCAAGGAGGACCTGAACTTGTCGGCCGACAGTCATCTTTAGATATTAAATACGGGTGGTTTTGTTTCCGCCTATTGACCAGACTTGGCTCCCCTGGAAAGAACTAGCTCCGAATGGGTATTAAAAACAGCCACAAATGAAACTATGTACATTGGGCTACTATCTTTCGAGGCAACTATCCAAAAGATGAAGAGTTGGTCGTCTATATTTTTTTATCCCTGGAAAATTTACGAGAAATGAGAGGACACACACCTGAAGAAATCAGAAGAATACCAATATCTGCAAAAAGTTTGTTGGTTTTCTTATGAAGAAATAAATAAATAAATGTATATATGTCATACAAACTATTTACAGCATGCATTTAGTCACAGAACTTATAACAATTGCAATATGTTCTTTGAGAACCTCTCTAAATAATCATCCCTGAATGTCTCTGTGGCTTCTGGTGAGTAGTTCTGTCGCAAACTCTCCTGTTTATCTTTCAATCAAATTACTAATATCCTTTCCCTATAAATCTGCCATTAGAAATTACAAAGGTGTGTTTATTACAAAGGTAGTAGAAATTACAAAGGAATGTTGAGAACTGAATATTCTTGTATAACTTATTATTAAAATTATGATTACAAAATAAAATAAAAGATTCAAATAAAATAATGTTAGTTGTGTTTATATTTTATGTGTAAAGCTCGCAGTAATGGAGGGACTCACTTGTAAAAGACACTAAAGCTGAGTTTGTGAAAAAAATCAATATCATTCCAATGCCAATAAATTTCGAACGATATACTTTTTTTATATTGAAACGTCTGTTTTGTTTACGTCCGTCGAGTTCCTCGACATTGTGCTTCTGGATTAATATTAAAGCTTCTCCTCTCTGTTTCCTTAATACCTCGTCCGCAAAAACAAAGGCTCAAATCTAAAGATTCTGAAACAATTCTGTCAAATCTGATGGCGTTCATTTCGCCTGCCAGAATCACTTTGGTGTTATTACATCTGTCAATTCTTTTGACGGTTTATAGAAAAAGATTTGTGACACAAACGTCTTAAAATGTAATAAGTTGATATCATCGTCTATATCAAAGAAATGTTTTTATCTATCCTTTGAAGATGTCTCTGAAGTTTCGAACTTTTGAAAAACAGAGACATCACAATGGACGAGTATTTCAATATAATAATTTTAAAAATTTCTCTTTGAGTGGAGCAAAAAGTTAGCGTGACCAAATACATGAAAGATATTCAAAAAAGTGAAAGAATACACAGACCTGAACGAAATAATAGTCAATATCACATATTACGTTCAAAATGTTTGCTCAAAATGTAACAATAATCTAAACGCTTTATATTTCATTGAATTCATAAATGATTTTTTTTATTCTTGGCAAACCACCTTAGAGAGAGTGCTCTTTCCTTTGATTCAAAGCAGAAATAGAATTAAAGTGAAAACTTGTTAACTAAAACTGCTAATTGTTCAGTTAAAGGTAATTTAATTAATGACTGTGTGTGACTTAAAAATTTTGGATTGAGAAATTTTAATTGGAGTTGTATTAAATGTGTTTATTTAATCAAAGTATAGAACGTTGTTATTAGCAAATCGGTTATGGCAATTAAAAAATAAGTGATCCAACGTCTTTTACTCCTGAACACACTCACACATTTGGGTATTCTTCTTCTTCTTCTCGTGTCATGTCAGGTCCCCCCGACGTTTACGATCACCACAGAGAAAGTCTTCCTGTACAGTGCTTAACAGCTCTTCCACAGTTCTCATACCGATCCGTTTCTAGATGTTTCGAAGCCAGGAAAGTTCCCCTTCATAACAAGTTGAAAGACGATATATTTATTCCCTCTCAGAATGTGGCCGAATTACAAAACTTTGGTGAATAATTCGAGTTGGCAATAAAATATGAATTAAGCACGTACCTAACCAATAGCTGCCACATCATCTACTTATGATCTTATTCGTCGTACAAATCCATACTAAAAACACAGTGAAGAAATGTGTCTCCACCGGGAATCAAGCCTGCGACTTTTGGTTTAGGAGTTTTTAGCCTGTCGGGGCATTAATTTAGCCTGTCGTTAATTAAAGCTAGTATTTTAAGCTTTTGGAAATCGGGAATTTAAAATTAATTTGAGACAAGCAGTGAAGGATCAAACAGAGAGAGATAGAGAGAGAATAAAAAAGCTAGGTTATTCACGTGTATGTATGTATATTTACAATTCACAATTGAATATTTAAATTTCAAAATAAAAACTTATGTTTTAATTAAATAGCAAATAAATATGATTAAAAATTGAACAACTAAGAAATGATAAATTTTCACGGTAGATTTTGGTAAATACAATGAAATATCGAGCGCTATAATATGGCCTTTTCAGCCCCAGGGAGATGATTAAATGAGTACGTGCCAGGTCAATGTCCACCCTGGTTCTCGAACGTTCCTCAATAGAAAAGTACCTATTGTTATTATTTATTTATTTAATGATTGATCGCTCAAAGCCCTTTACAAAATTAAATATTACATGACACGGCATAAACAAAAGAAAACAATTTATAAACATCTAGACATAACAACGGTAGCAGAGGATATATAAAGAAAAATAAAAACATATAAGAGGGGTGAATTAAACAACGAAGTACATACATTAAAAACCAAAGAATAAATTAATAAAAAAAAACTCAAATAAAAAATACTATATAGCATGAACATAAGAATATTACTGACTGAATAATATAAAAATGAATGGTGTGAACTACCTACATACTTAGCCACACTGAATCAGAGAATGCTGCCAGATGTGACTATATATTACATTATTGAATTAAATAAAATAAAAATCAAATGTACAAAAATATATAAAATGTAAAATATATAAAAATGTAAAAAATATATAAAAATTTAAAAATATATAAATATGTAAAAATATATAAAAATGAAACAACTGACTACACAATCATTTGAGGGTATGTTTTTGAAAATGTTTTAATAAAGTAAATTTATATTCATTAAAAGAATTGAAGAAAGGTTGTATGACCAAGTCAAATATCTAACTAACTGTTCCACGATTGTTGGTTTAAAAATTAACATGCCTCTCTTTTATCCAGGTAACCATTCCATAGTCTTTTTCCCATCCTGTTACCCTCAGCCTCCATTTCTCGACATTATGTATGTATGTATGTTGATATCTCACCAAGTAGGTATGTATGTACGATGTACAAGGAGATATGGAAATGAAATTTTTAGTATTCTGACAATTCCAAATTATCATTGGCATACGTGATAAACAAAAGATACGTGATTCTGAAACATAACGAGAGTAGGCACAGCGTGTCACAGTCACCAGTCACCAGACGGAGTTGCTCTTTAATAAATTCATTCAAAATGCGGAAAAAATACATTTCCAAAATGATGTACTTCTGGGTAACGTGATTATATTAAGTAACCAATGATTCTATTTATGTTTTTCATCAGAAATATTTTAAAAATTACAATAATCAAAGGACTATGTAGGACAATAATATCAAGGAAACGAAACATCAAATAAAAATAATATTAATGGTATAAAAGATATTTGATGTCTATTTTCTTCTTTTACTAACGATTCCTTTTTTATCACGCCTTTTCAATTATTCGAAAAATCTTTCATATTATAAGGGTCTTATAAAACAAAATTGAAGACACACTTTTCTTCATGTTGAAATGAATAGTAAAAAAAAATTGCACCAGTCCGTAGATTATTAAATTTACAATCATACTGCCAATGTCAAACGCAGTTATTTTATAGAGAAAACAAATTAAAAAAAAAAACATAGATAATCTATTGTGAAAGGATATGAATGGTACTTTACGAATTACACTAATTCTTAAAAATTAATTATTAATAATTTAGATAAAAAGTCGTTATCAAGTAAGTCTGGTGTAAACAGGCTTAATTGGTAAAACAGCGCAGAAATTCCATATAAGAATAAAATAATATATTCCAAATCAGATCTTACAAACCCTTCAAATAGCCCAAAATTGTAATTATGCTTTATTATTCACTTGTCAGAAGTCAACTGGAATATTCGTCGGTTGTTTGGAATCCTTGCTTAATAATAACAATGCATTGAAAAGATTATTTATCAAATATTTAAAATACAAATTTGGCGACAATAATAATATTATAGTATTGCAACCGCTTGGCATTAGACGTAGGAACAGCGATTTAATGTTTGTCATACAGTTTCAGTGCTGGCAACCCGATGTTTATTATAAAACGAGTGGGTTGTGGCCAACGCTAAACTCCTCACTAACAAGTCATTCTATGTATAAAGTATTCAATTTCTGTATAGAAAATTTTTAGCATTTTCATGAAATGAGTTTGTTAAATAATTTTTTATTTAAATATTTTATTACGAAAACTTGATAACTCTTCAATGCCATTTAAAGAGATGTGCCTTTTTATCAATTTGATAATATATATTTCGATTTTTAAGTTTCCTGAGTTTGGGGTCATTTTGAAATATTTGAAAAGCACTATTCATACATCGTTCAAAAACTAATGGGGTCTAAGCGAGTATTAGATATACATATTTGCGAAATTAGAATAGAATCGAATGAATATTTTAGTAGTATAATTGATAAAGTAAAAATGAACACGCCGTACATAGCACACTGCACATAGCACATAGCACACAGCACATAGCACACACACACACAGATACATTGTGATGAAACTTTCAGAATACAATCTCAGCATGATACTAGTTGATAATCTGCAAAAAAAAATTGCCTTAAAAATTGCGAAATCATAACTCCCCACTATATCCCCTTGGGTTAGTGAGGAATAAAAAACATGACTTACAATATATTTTTCGTTCATCGTCTCACTAGGAAAACCTATTCTGAGACGGGTCACTTATAATATTACTGTTTAAAATATAATATATATTTTCCAGTTCTAGCCAAAATAACTCTGGCTTTTGAATTTATTTAATGAAAAATACACAAAAATAACAAGAAATTAATACATATAAACCAATGTTCATTAAAATGAATAGAACATAATATGTATTAAAAACATTACATGAATTTTCTTTCTTAGAAAATTCATATATAGTTTTGAACACCTTAGATATAATATTTAATTACATTTACACTAAAAGAGCCGAAATTTGATTTCGGTCTTTATTCAGGACCCAATTGTGTACCGATCTATTATATAATATATATACTCCGACATAGTAACATCTACCTTTGTCTCTTTTTGAAAAATATTGTAGGTATATTCTTGGAGCTGCCATACCCATAAATACAATTATTTAATATTTTAAAATATTTGGTTTTCTAAACAACACATGTAGGTATGTATGTCAAGATAGGACAGTATGGAGGTCAGTCCTTTTTTCTTACCCGGAATATGAAAACGATATGTTAAGAGAACAAAGTTCTCCTGAACACATCGACAGTTGGATAAGATTTTAAATGTATTTATTGTATTTGTATTGATTTTGTCTACGGTATTATGAACTGTATAACTACAACATACTAAAGATTTTATTTTTTATTAATTTGTCTCCTACTCTCACACTCTCTTGAATGTTGTTTGTTATCAAAACCTTTATAACTTCAGTCGATCGAAACAATGTGGTCGAAATGGTACCATCTTATTCCCTTTATGTAGCCTCAAGCAACCGTATAGATATTTATTTTCTGAATTAGAATTTAGACGAGATTTGGTTTGAAAATGTAAAGACCCCGTGTAATATTTTAGACGCATAGCCCTAGAGCTTATTTTAATTTAAATATACCAAACTATTTTCCACCTACAATCCTAATTCCAGAACTTAGCTGAAATTGGCGTGGCATGGTGGTTATGCGGTTTGCGCGCTGAGCTCACTACTCTGAGGTTTCGGATTTAAATCCCCGAATCCAAAAATACTAACATTTCCCCAGAATTTCCGCCCTAGTGTAGTCTTAGTAAAGATTCAAATACAGACATATTAATTATAATTTGTACCGAGGTTTGTACTGAGGGTGAGATGAAGATTATCATATCATATTTAACAAAGTTGTTAACCTACATTTCAAATTACAGTGACTTAAACCAAATGTATTATTTTTTTTTAAATAATTCAATAAACAAGGTCTAAGTTTTAGAAACATTGTTTATATTCATAAACGTAGTGTTGGATGAGTCTTATTAATTTACTTCTTAATTTCATTTAATCTTGTTATTTTACTTAATTTCTTGATAATGTCGAGTCACCTTGGCGAAAACGATCGGTAATAGTAAATCAAATTTTGTGGAAAAATACTTTGTTATATTTTATTCGTTTATTTTAAAATGGATTTCCACTCTATTATCACAAAAAACAACCAAATCTTTTTCAGATACATCTGTATTTTTTTATAAAAAAAGGTTATTTATCCACGACAATTGACTAAGAATTTCCGTCCATAAAAAAGGTAAAAGAGATTCATAAAATTGTCATTTTATGTAATTCACTCGACGAATCGAAGGTTTATTTGTAATTGACGCCAACTTCAAAAAGCGATTTGATGTTAATAAATATTATTAACCTATGTGTTTTTTAGTCATATGAGTCTTGTATTTGATGTCAAATTTAATGCAGAAATTGAAATTGATGCAGATTCCTCGAGAACCGAAAAACCCAGAATAACCTATCACTTCTACAAAATATAGTTAATAACTGTTTTAATGCTTCCTAAATAATAAATAGTAGGTAACAAACAATTTCATGAGCCAGGTAGAACAAGCAGACACTCAACATTATTTTCATATACCACGCTGTAGTACTAATGATAGAATTAATTCATGCTTTCCATACATTTGTAACCAATTAAAACTATGAAAAAATTATATTTAATTTTATGTTCTACTTAAAAAATTTAAGTAGAACATAAAATTAAATATAATTTTTTCATAGTTTTAATTGATTATGGAGTTCTACCATGAAGTGACAGTGTCTAATATTGAAAAAATCATTTGTAACCAGTATAATACAACGTTTTATGATACTGATATATTCATTCATACTTTCATTCATACCATCACGGCATATCCCACAATGTGGGGTAACCAGCGAAAGGTGTGCGGGTGTGCATTGCCTTATAAAAGGAAGCACAACACATATGTGTATACCCACACACCAGTCTCGTCTCACCTAAAAAGACACTACATTCAGAATGGGTGGTGAACCTCATTGCTGAACTATGTCAGATGTTATTGTTGCCTGTTGTATTTTTGTATTTTTGTACTGATATATTCAATAACACATATTTTTGTACTGATATATTCAATAACACATATTTTTGTACTGATATATTCAATAACACATATTACGCAATTTAGCAGGAGTATATCGGCAATGACACAGTGATACCGCATGACGCATGGAAAATCTGACTCCTTTATCCCTCCCCACTCCCCCCAATTCTTACATATCCCACTATCATTTGTTTATAGTTTTAAATTATTACGGTCTTCGTTAAAATTGGACAATGTTGTAAATCGCTGAAGTACAAATTTAAGAGTTTTAATATAATATATCATCATGGATCTCATGATCAGATCTTGACCAAATTAAAATGGGACCAATCTGACGATCGAAAAGACACCATTTTCAATAAATGAAAAATCATTGAAATCGGTTTAAATTTATCGCTGAATATACATGAAAAACAAAAGAATTTATCGTCGAATTGATAACTCCTCCGTATTGGAAGTTGGCTAAAAACAAAATATTTCTTAAGAAATATAGTATTAGAATTACTATACGGAATACGAAATTCTATATCATTTAGGAATATCTTGAAACTGAATTTCTATTGAATCATGAGATTTTACTCTTAGAGTTCTCGCTCTTTCTCCTTTAACAAATCAACCGACTGTCAATTATTTTATTCTACGTAATTTCCAAGGTAGCTGCAACGTTATTTTGTGCAAAGTGAAGTTTTTATATAGGTCACGTCGCGCGTCGAGTCTATGTCATATAGGGTAGAGCTTACTTTTCAGATTCTTTAAGAGTTCGAAGTTCTCGGAACATAATTTTCTACACCTTACTCGTGCCACGGTCGACAGAATAAAACCACCATAATATTTGTCACGGCAAATCATTGAACTAGAAATTTTGAAACATTCAAAATGAACAAATTTTTCTAGGCCCTTATTGGGAAAAATTCCGACAAGACCAAAATAATATCCGACAGAATGTAAAAGGTATTGTATTAGGTATATGAAAAAGGAATATTGGATCGAAATTTTCACTTCATTATCCGAAGTACCTACTTGTTTACTGGGAGATTTTACCCTTGGATGGGTCCTCCCATATTGACCTGACCATTCCGTCTGACCCCAAATATTCTGTTCGGTAATATCATGAGAAAACAATGGATTTTATCAATTTTCATAAAAATGAAGTTCCTTTTTTTGTTTTCACGCGCAAAGAATTGTAATATAAGCTTTTTTGTATAGGTGAATTGTGTATACTTTGATCTTATTGTTTTTATGGTCGTGAAAAGGACATTGAGAATTTTAGTAAATCATCAATACATTCGGAGTTAACTTTGAGATACATTTTGAACAATTTTAGTGACTTTGTCGTTTGAAGCGATCGCCACGACAACAAAGATGTCATCCTACTCTAGGAAGAATCGGTGGTGTAAAATTTTCCATCTTTTCTAGTCTTTTGTGAGGCTCAACTCCAACTTTTCCAGTCTCCATGGCCCACCTTATCCATTTAGTGATCCACGCAGAGTGGTCGTACCAAAGAACGAGTACTCATCGTAATAAAGAAAAGTGTAAATATATAGATTTGAATAATTTTTAGTATAGGTTTAATTTTCAATGGACGATAACACAACACAGTATATTATTTTCGTTTATTATTTTTAAATCATCTGCCCCTCTAGACAACGTGTCATTTAGTTCAAGAAAAGATAACTCATTGTATTTAAGTGATAGTTGTCACGTGACTGTCAACTGTCACTTCCATACATTGAGTTATCTTTTCTTGTTTCTTTCTTGAGCTAAATGAGACGTTGTCTAGGGCGGCTGGTAGGAAAAATTGTAAATTGTATTTTTTCATATAAAAAATCACTTAAAAGTAGGTACCTACATCTTCTTCTTCCGGTGCCATGTCAGGAACCCCCAACGTCGGCTATCACTCTGGCAAATCCCTCTCTGTCCTGTGCTGCCCGGAATATCTGTTCCACGGTCCTGAAGCCGGTCCATTCCCTAATGTTGCGCAGCCAGGACATCTGTCTCCTTCCAGTCCCTCGGCGACCTTCTATCTTGCCCTTCAGTATAAGTTGGAGCAAGTGATAATTCTCCCCCCTCATTATGTGACCCAGATATGTGATCTTGCGGACCTTTATTGTGGGCAAGAGTTTCCTGGTTGTTCTGGCTCGACTTAAGACTTCTGAGTTCGTAACCAGGATTTTGAGCATTCTGCGATGCAACCACATCTCAAAATCTTCCAGCCTGTTCATGGTGTTAACCTTCAATGTCCAAGTCTCACAGCCATATAGCAACACAGACCACACATAACATCTCATCATCCGCTGTCTCAGGTCCATATTGAGCTTTTCGTTGCAGTAGAAAGATCTCATTTACTTACATAGCAGTTATTAACATTGTACATACATTTCAATTTTTAATGCATTTTTCATACATTTCTTCTAGACTGCTCTTCTCACACCACCGCCCATTCTGCTTATGGGGACTAAAAACGGCCTCTTGTATAACTTTGAAAGAACACAAGAAGAGTCCGGAGCACTGTAAAACCTTGCGGATACTGTACTTAAAGTGCCAAAGAGAATTAATTATGTGCGCACTCTTATCTTCAGTAGACTATTTAAAATTGTGGTTTCACTTGCAATGCACTTCAAATTAAATATTACGAACAAATCCACTTGTCATATCTTAATAACACCAGTTGACTTTTGTTTGATTTTATTTTTAGAGTGGATACAAAATAAAATTTCAATCTCAGTTCTTACTTCCGAGAACTCTTATTCAAATATGTAAGACTCTAACTAAGGTAGATTTTGACGAAAGATTTATTTCGCGACAGAGATAATTATAATGTAATCTATCGGTGCCTACAAAGCTAATCCTAAATCCACCGTTATTTCAGAGAAAAAAATCATTATTTTTTTTAAGTAACGCTTAAAACTGAAAGAAGTCATTGGTGTTTTTTTTTTTGTTGTTTAAAAGGTTCTTATGTTAATGGATTCCAATTTCAGAAATAAGGCTTATTTTTAAGAAGCTCGTTATAAAACCACAGTTATCCTTATAATTTTTTTAATGTGCTACTTTCAAACAAAAGTGAGCGTCAATAAAAACATGGGTAGGTATAATAGGGATAATAGCACGCATGTTTCAAATATTCTAACATATTATTATGTAGATCAACTAAATATTGACTTAATAAATTTAATCAAGTACCAGTTTAATAAATTTAAGTAATAAATTTAATCAAGTACCTAATTGAGGAAATTCTGAATTGGAGACCCTATCATAATAGAAGAGGTGTAGGGAGACCACAGAGGAGATGGACTGACGACATTGTCGAATTGGTGGGACATGGGTGGAAACAGAGCGCCCAGGATAGAGAGAAGTGGAAAACTCAGGAAGAGGCCTTTATCCAGCAGTGGAGTGAAAGGGGCTGAAGAAGAAGAAGATGATCTAATTGAGGTATTTAAAAAATATGTATATATACATATGTATATCTATATGAACGATCCAAAATTTTTCTTATTCACTTAGTAATATTCCTCATTAGGAATTATTATTTATGACATCAATTTTTCATTTAAAACAATCGATCTTATCAAATGTGTTGTAAAATAATGTATGATAAAATAAGAAATAAGAATGTTAGACGAGAACGTATAATTAAAAGAGATAGAAGGTACCTTATATAAAAATTGACGACCGTTTCGGCTTTCATGGCCATATTTTACTGAATTCTTGCTCTATAATCGGTCTAGGTATATATATTATTATTACAATGGTGGTTGCATGAAATTATAATCTAATATTCGCGACTAGCATAGAGCTCAGGATTCAAAGAAGTCTTCACACATACTTAGATACTATCATAGTTTTATACCACTATATGGGGTGACCAATGACAGGTGTACGAATGTGCATAACCTTTGTGCTCATAATTAAATGAGGTGCCAAGTTATCAATTTAACTGGCCATACACAAACAGGAAAATACTTCCGCTTCACTTTGAGCGATAAGAACTTTAATAATGTTCTATAAATATACGACTGACAAAGCTGCTAGTTGTTAATAATTTCAATGAAAAAGTTCAATACAATACCATACTCTCTCTTGCTCCTGTTAAAGGGATTTTGATTGAAGAAATTTCATTTCACAAAGTGACGGGAGTTTTGATTGATATATGTAAGAGAGAAATCAGAAAGCGATGACATGCGCCAAACTTATTAGATATTTTATATAGATGGTCAAACAACGGAACTCGATAAAAAGTTTATTCGAGAAATGGTAGATTTATCAAGTGTCAAACGTACATACCTATTCTTTGAAACTAAACACGATTCGTGAAACCTTTGTGTGGAGAAGTTAGAAGCACTAGCAAGAAACAAGAATATGCTTTCAATTTTAGCAATAACGAAATCCAAATCTTGTCGGAAATTTTTGCCAAATATTCACCATCGAAATCGTAACCCACAACTTTTTATTTTTGAAATAAAATTATTTTCTCGGAAAATATCCATAATTTCAAATTTTCCACTTCTTATTTTAAATGGTGCTCAATTTAGAATTGATGAAAAATACAATTTCATTTATAACAAATCACTCATCATCAAAAGTCTTAATCCTGCGGATTGGTTTGCAGATGAAGTCTACATCTCGCTTTCCACTTCTCTCTATCCTCTGCAGCCCTCGTCAGCTCAACATATGTGGCGCAGTTCAAGTCCTCGCACACCTGGGCCAAATGCGCCCCCTGTGTTTAGTCCCCTCAACCATTCCCTCCATTAGGTCATGTAAGAAACCCTCGTGACGCAAGATGTGACCAATCCAGCGAGCACGTCTCTCGGAGATGGTTTTGTGTAGGTGCCTACCTTCTCCAACTCTGTTGAGAACCTCGGCATTCGTGATGTGGTCCCTCCAGGAAATTCCCAGTACTCTTCTGTAACTCCACATCTCGAAAGCCTCTAGTCTATTTCCACTATGCACCACGAATATGTTATAATAAAAGTAATTAAATGAAATTAATAAAGCGCCGTTTAGTGATACAAGATCCCTCCAAGGGCGCTGTAGATTATTTGTTGGCTACAAAACATGACAGTCTTAAAAAGTCTACCAAAGGTGTCAAATGTCAATGCTCTAAGCTCTTCGAATGTCAAGGGGCAATTTATTCCATTTTTAAGGCCATTTTACACTGACACTAAGCCTCCTTATTGATTTTTTCCAATTCTTTTAAAGAGACGGTACTCTGATCCAGATGATCTCAATGTATGGCGTCTTCCTGGTGGAACATTCTTTAGGCACAGTTATCCAACTGTCGATTTGTTCAGGAGAACTTTGTTCTCTTAACATATCGACAATGTATCAAGCCAGAATACGCGAGAATCGTATGGAGAGGTCTACTTTTTTCACGGCTTTTCCAACTTTGAAGTCAAAAAACACCAACTTAGAGGCTTCGCAGCATATATGTTCCATACACGGATTTACTCAGAATTCGGAGTAGAACATTTCGTGTGTCTGTGTGTGTGTCTGTGTGTGTGTGTGTGTGTGTGTGTGTGTGTGTGTGTGTGTGTGTGTGTGTGTGTGTGTGTGTGTGTGTGTGTGTGTGTGTGTGTGTGTGTGTGTGTGTGTGTGTGTATGTCTGTGTGTGTGTGTGTGTGTCCGTCCGTCCCTTATAACTTTTGATCCGCTCAATTTACAGAGCCTAAAATTTCAGAATATATAAACAGTTACAGGTCTACAAAACTTTTATACTCGGAATTTTGAATTTTTGTTTCAGTCAGGGGTTATCAACTTTTGAATTTTTATTTTATTTTTCCCTATATCTCAGAAACCATAAAAGCTAGAACGCTGAAAATTGGTATAAACATAGACAAATACAAAATCTCAAATAAGTTTTTTCAAAAAATTCCATGGTTTCTCAAACATTTTTTATTAAGAAAAGTATTTTTTTTATGATAAATTTATGAGTTTAACTGCCTATATTTCCATTTTTTTTTAAATATCGAAAAAAGCCGAAAAACCCAAACTAGATATTTTAATTTTATATAAAAAATATAAACATTGTAGCAGTACATCTCAAATTTTTTTTAACAATTTTTATAAAAATTGAATTTAGTGACGACATCGCTTCATACAATTTGTATGGTAGTCACCTATACACAATATCAAAGAAGACTTAATAGTTTGATACTTCATCTCTAAACATACAATATACATATACCATCATGCTGTTTTCATATTCCGGGTAGGAAAAAAAGACTGACCTCCATACTATCCTATCTTGACTACCTAGGTACATGTGTTGTATAGAAAACTAAATATCATAAAATAATAAATAATTTGTATTTATGGGTTTATAGTTTGAAACATATTCTTCAACTATACATACTATCGCTATCGACAGTTGGATCTCATGTGTTACATGCAACTAGTTGAATATAATATGGAGCCAAGTCGTTCCGAGCCCTAAACACCAGCTGGCATACCATATAGTCCAATATAGAATGAGCGAATGGATTCGAAACGAATTGTTCATTTTGAATATTTGGATTCAGAACCATATATCATTTTTAATCTCAAAGTTCTAGGCTGACGACCTTTTTTCATCATTCAAATTTATGGATATATGGCAACCTTAGCGTCCAAAATCCAGCTGACCCTACACTTGATCAATCATATATTTATTTTTTTAAATCGAATTCATGAAAGTAAACAAAAAGGAAACAAAGAGCAAAACATCAGGTAGTTATTGGATTCCGGAAATGAGTCCTAAATTTGGGCAAAGATTTTATTCATACATTGCACCGCATATAAAACCTATAACAAATGAAGGTCAATGTTGTCCCTTGCGTCCCTTCAGTATGTACCTCTCGTCACTTCAGACCTCTTATCCCTTCCACCCCGTCAGTGCCTCCTACCTTCCTTCAGTTCCTAACGCCTCTTCAGTTCCTCCCTCTAAGGAAAAATTTTAATGACAATCAGGTTCGTATTCCT
The DNA here is from genome assembly GCA_963576475.1 of Molanna angustata. NCBI lineage: Eukaryota > Metazoa > Arthropoda > Insecta > Trichoptera > Molannidae > Molanna > Molanna angustata. The sequence continues at coordinate 41,943,783 of OY754969.1, read as the reverse complement.
ATACCAATTATTTGACATAAATTCCTTTGTGAGATATTAAATAAATTAAAAACGCATTGTTCAGTTATTGCTTCTGAAGTGACCACGTCGAACGCAAGGCATAGAATTGTCAGAATTGGAAAGACAGAAATACCTAATAAAAGAAGACTACCAGGAAGACCTGCGAAAACATGGCCCCCTTCCCTCAAGATAGTTCACCTTCACAGGACAACTATGACCTAAGAAGAAAAAAGTTTAAATCAAGAAACCGTCCCGTTAAACACTCGATAATTTCACTTGAGTTTCATTTGCAATCGGATGAACGGTTTAGGAGCGCATACCCTACATACAACCATACATACCAACATGATTAGATACAAAAGTATTTTCTCTCTGCTTTAGCTACGTATTTAGTATGATGGTTTGTTTATATATTTGAATTATCTAATTTAGTGTAAAATTACTTATAGCAACAAAAATATGTAATAAGTATTCTTAGGTAGATGTGGTAGTGAGGCAAATTTATATATAATGGGTGTTGTTAAAAGTAATTGGTGATGATTTGTAAGGCGCGTCTGTTGAAAGTTGCAATGTTTTGGTAACAATTTGTAGGTAAATCATGAAAGTTGTTGGTAACAAAGCTTATCTCATTAGCAACACCTACATACCTTAACAAAAACTTTTACTATAACATATTTCACCACGTCGTACCCTCTTGTTTCTTCTTTTTCTTAAATAAATTATTGTTAAATAATTTCACAACAACTGTTGAAATTAAAATGAATAATGACACTTTAAATTAACACTATGTGCCATTATAATAAGATGTTAAACCCTCTTATATAAAGATTATGTAAGTGGAGGAAAATATTGGATAATTCCATTGAAATAAATAGTTTTATTCCAAATTTATTTAAAAATAAGATTCATATGTTGATGGCTTCTAGATCTAGTCCAGACCAATTTAAAATATATTTTCTATATCATACTCTTCATTGTTTTGTGTGTAATGTACGGATGATTTAATAAAAACCCCCAACATGAAATAATTTTTTTTTTAAATTAAAAGCTTTACACGTTTAACAATATCAGACAAGAAGATATTATGAATTTATTACTATCACTAGATACTTAGTCTAGTGTTTGTATTAAATGATTGACATTAAAAAAATGTCAATTGAGCTTTAATGCTATTTTGATATCAGAAAGCTTTTATCCTGTGTACTCTAGTTCATTGTTACCTATATTTTTATCATTATTAATTACTTAATTTTTTGAAGTGAACAACGTCAATTCCTATGGTACTATGAGATCACATTTAAGAATTATAATTTTTTTTTTTTTTTTTTTTTTTTTTATTTATTTTTATAAATAGTCAACAGCTGTATAATTTTTTTTATATAAAACAATTACATATAAATTGAGCCAATTACAGACTATTATATATTAGTACTTCACATAGAACACGTACACGCATTCATAGAAAACATGTAAATATGAAAATATAAAATAACATAAGAGAAAAAAAAATATATATATATATAACTGCATGAATACAAAATAATGAAAATATAGCCACATCGTCACTGAAGGGGTCACATAAATATCAATGTATTGTTAGTGGGTACCTACAACGGCACTGCATTTACGACCGTGCGATGATTCATTAAATTTCAACATTAATGTGCGGGTGACCTATCTCCAGCAATGGGTAGTTTACAAAATAAAAAATAAAATCCAATATAAATTTAGTAGTATAAAGATATTTATCCAGTATAAAAGATATTTTGAAAATTAGTATAATATGGCGTGTGATTGTGTGTATGTGTGAGTGAGTGTGTGTGCATGTGTGAGTGTGAGAGGATTTATGTGTTATAGTAAGTTAGGGAGCCGTTAAGGGGTAATATAATACGGAAAGGATTTGTTTTTTAAAAGTATCAATATTTAAATGAAAAGGGTCAATTGAGTTAAAAAGTTGATTATAAGAATAGCAACTTCGGTTGATAAATGAATTTTTGTAAGAGTTGGTTTTACACGTGGTGATTTTGAAAAGTTCGTTCTATCTGGTGGGTCTAGTAGGGACTCTATAATTTATTAGGCTTGTAAGTTCAGGGCAATCAATCAAGTTATTAATGATTTTATAAAGGAACAGAGCATTTTTAATCAAGATAAAGTAATTCTAAGTATATCCTGTTGGTATTAAATTATTGAATATTTAATTAACTATCTATAGATACGAGTAGTTGGGTTTACATTAATATATGTTGGATGTATCACCAGAGCTCACTGAATGTCCATTAGCAAAATATTATTACTATACCTAATTAATTTATGGAAGTTCAATGACTCACGTTTTAAGATGATGGTTGGTACTTATAATATACATATATATAAAAAAATCATTTTAATAAATTATAGATTAATAAATTAAACCGTGATAACAGATGTTTACAATGCAAGTACTTCAAATGATATTAAAATGCGACACTATTTCCACTGTAAGTATTTGTATATTATTCTTATTGCTTTCATCGACTTTACATTTACAATATAATTATTTACCATACCATCGCCCCATTAACCTATTTAGGGTTAGCAGATGAAACCAAATGCCAGAATCCTCTCTCTTTAGATACAATTCTTGCTTCATTCACGTCCATGCATCGTATCATACACGCTCTTCTTTACACGTTATTCTTACTTTAAAATCTTTTTGTCTTTTCTATCCTCTTTTATATGCTGTATATACTTTGTTTGTCAGAAAGTCATCACTCATTATTATTATGTGGCCAAACCATCTTAGGGCATTTATTTTCATGTACATAACTTAGGATATCTCTTTCAATCATATATTCTGGTCCAATATCCTCATTTTTCATCCTATCATACATCGTTTTACCACATATTCGTCTTTGTGGCCTGATTTAAACCGTGTTAATTATACTTTCATGCGTCTTCTACCATGTCCATGTCTCACTAGCATGCATATATTATAGACGGTACGACGATACCATTGTGTACTGCGAGCTTAGCTTGTCTCGAAATAATTGGGTCAATCATTACATATCTGTAGCTCTTCTACATGGCAACCTTTTAATACTGGACGGACGTGACGTAGAGAGACAAAGTAAGAATTCAATACCCGTGACTGCTGATTTCTCACGCCACCTTCGTGCACGTCCGGTGAACGTAAAGAAAGAATTCTCTAATTTTGAAAAGTTATACTTTCTTAAAAGCGTTAAATCGAATAAATCAGCAATAGGTACTGTAAGTTCTACTATTTCGTTTAATCAATCATATAATCAATTATTATCTTGAAGTCAAATCACACTGTGATAATTAATTCTAAATGTAGATTATGAATTAAACAGGAAATTTGTTTTATTTAGTCACATCCTTCTAATATTATAGGGAGTGTTTATATAAATTTAATAAAATGACACATTTTTTTATTATTATTTCCAAAAAAAAAGAACTACCTAGATGAGCCATAATTACATAACGATATTAATACAAAATACAATACAAATAAAATATTAGGTACTTGGATATATTGCCTCACTAGGCAAAAGCATGTTCCGAGGCAATACCTATTCAAAATAAGTAGCTGTGAAAGTATTCAGTTAGTCAAAAATTTATTCCGTGCGTATTGTATGTACAATGTACCTGTGTTGGTTGATATTAAGACATGGCGTGTGAGATCCGTCATTTCAAAACATGAGTAAGATCTCTCTCACACTCTTCTCTGCCCCTGTCCATTAAACACTTTGTTACTAATTTGTTTATATTGCTATTGTTTGATAGGAGTAATTGTTTATTATACATCCGCGGCGCTAAGTAAATGTAATGTCTCTGTGCAAAACTAGTACCTATGTATAGTTATTGGATGTAGCAAATATAAAATAATATTAATCGATTCATTTCTTAACACACAATACTATAAATTGGTAACCATCGACGTGATAATTAATGCTCCATTTATTCTATTACCTGCCGTTACTCTCCTTTCATTATCTTTTTTGTTACTTTTAAATTCATGTTTTCTTTCGACATAAGCTTAAAAACAGATTGTAAAATTACGCATTTCTTTTTTAAAAAACGTGTCTTTATGAAAAAATATTTACTGTTAAAACATAAACACGCCACGCGTGTGATAAATTAAGGTACCTATAAAAGCTGAATTTTTATAAGGAAGTAGAGACTTTTGACATGCTATTTGCATTATACTACATACGTCGTAAAAAACTTAGTGTAACAATATTCAGCGTCGTTCGTAATACCTAACTTTTTAATGCTTCAAACGTTGTTAATCCATACAAGTATTTTTACAAGTAGCCTTTTAAGAAAAATATATGATACTACTTCGATATACGCGTTGTACCCGGAAATGAATTTCCTCGTAGAATGGCAAGTCATTCATTGGAGCAAGCTGGAAAGCGACCTGTAACACCATAAAGAATCTTCTTTCCGACCAAGCAACGTATGTATGTAGGTGCCGACTGTAGTGACTTTGGCTGCAACAAGCCACCTTACTCTATAAATAAATCACACGTTGCAGAACTTCTTATAAATCCTGGAAAACTCACAAGGGATATGGACCTTTTAATTCTATGGATTTCTTTAAATCACACCATTTTTAACGGGCTCAATGCAAAAAGACTTTGCTCACTTTATAAACAATATTTCAAATCAAACATTCCTTCGTAGGTATTTTAAAGAACTAAATTTATTGAAATAATAATAATAAAACATTCTTGCACCATGTGCAGGTAGCGAGTTTATTTTCATATGGCAATTTCTTCCAACTATCCAATGTTTGCAGCCCAGAGAGGTAAGAATTTGAAGAATTGCGTGAGAAATGAATTCTAATAAATTTCTCCTCTGCTGGTGGAATTACGACATTAAAAACAATTAAGTCATTAAAAATATTTTGTATAGACTAAATCAAATTTTTTTACAGTTGCATACATATATGAAAACATTGAATTTTTTCCCCTTCGGCAGTCAATGGAGTTTTATGACAATTTTAAGACATTTTAATTTTTTTTAGTTCCTCCTATATATTTAAATCACGAAAGTCTGATCGTTTGAAAATAAGCTCAAACACCATCGCCATCTAGGAAGTGACGAAGAAGTCAATAAGATGGCACTATAGGTGAACATTGCGCAATAGCATTAAGTGATCACGTAAACCGGCCGATGACCGGTCGTAAGCCCTTGAGTTTCTGGTTCTCCTATAATATTCCAACTTCACTTCTATTGAGAAGTTTGTAATAAAATTATATTAATTGTAAATGAAAAAATAATTCTGCATTAAAATGATGCCGAGAAATCAATGAATTTGAATTTATTAAAGTTCACTTTTCAATTCAAATAATTAATATCATAAAATTTCTTAATTACGATTGAAAACATAGTTTATAAGCTAGTCTTTAATTGAAAATATAATTATTAATGTAACGTAAAGCCATAAAATTAAAAGATAAAAAATATATATATATTTTTTTTTTAGAATTCCATTGTGTAGTAGTTTGTTCAAAAGTTTACTCGCTGATTTCAGGATGTCCCTTTGATGTATCAGGATTTCTAAAAGATGACGTTTAGCACTAAAACAATGCCAAAAATATACATATTATAATAATATACAAAATGTGTTTCAAAAAATAATATCTTTTACTTTTTAAATAAATGCAGTGAGTCTCCGAAATCTCCGAAATATTCACATAGTAAAATTCATAAAATAAAAATCGCTCAACCACCAATCACAAATGTAATAATTTCATTGTAAAAGGAAAACTCTTTACGTTCTTATGTAAATTTGATTCTTAAGGAATATCTTTTGCTCGCGATAAAATTCATAGCAGCTTAGGGGGAATTAAATTATATTTTCAAGAAATTCTTCAAAATTTACAGTGGTGGGTTTTGTAAGGAGCAAAGCACACACATTCAAACACGTATGATAAACATAAAAACATTCACCTTATAGAATTTTTTTCGATTCGCCCATTATAATATAAATATATTTTGCCCCGAAAGACCTATCTGGTTACCTCTAAGCCTTCGATTTAGGCGGGAAAAAAGAGACACCTCAATTTTACGATGTCATAACTTTTGTGATAAAAATGTGTGAAGATTAGTACCCCGACCGCCGCCCCACCCCTAAACGCACTTAACTTTTTTTATATAAAGCCTCCATTCGCGGCGTATGGAAATAATTTATTCATAAATATATCAAAAGTATATTGTCTAGTTGAATAACTTTCGCGATGTTATGATACAAAACCCAAATACAGAATTATGAGAAAGAAAAAAGATTTTTTTCGTACATAAAATGAAACTCAGTGGAAAAATAGTCCCGAATTGAAAAAAAAGAGAATTCCAAAATTATTATAATGTTTCTAGATAAAATTTTATAGCTTCCGCATTCATTTACATTTCCAAATCTCAGTTTTCTGCAGATATTTTAGAGACTAACATTATATCTGAATCGTTGTTTATGGATGTTATAATATTTTTTTACACAAGCATACATGAATATCAGTACTAAGGAATTTAAATTCGTTCGATCCAATTCTTACATATTACATATACATAGGTATTAATCCTTTTGGCCAATGAAACACGGACGTGCCAAAGACGCATGAAAGTAGATAAATGTTGTAGAAATGAGATCACTAATAAGAGTAATAGAATGATAATTTATGTAAGTATTTTGATAGAATAAAAACAAGGAGACACAAGGAGAGAATGCACAATAATTAAATATATTATAATTAAAATTAAAGTGAATGTCATGAGGTGGTTTGGCCATATTGAAATTATGAACGAGTGACGAAAAATAAATAAGAGTTTAAGAGATGCAATAAATAGCAGGGGCCGCCCCAGAAAAGGATGGCATAGCCATGTGAATGATATTTTGAAAGAAGAAACCACAAGAACATTGAACAATCGACAAACATGAATGAGACAATGCATGGATGTAAAGGAATCTAGGAATGTGTGCAAGAATAGAGGAGTATGGTGCTCAGTTTTCTCTGCTGTCCCGGTAAGGGACACGGCGTGGTGGTTTATATGTTTGACAAAAACCCTACTCTCCACAAGTAAAACACTAAATAATAATATATTCAGTTTAAATTCCTCCCTTGCTTAAAAACATGGCATTTACCTACTGCTTTGCTAGCATTTCCTTAATAGATTCCTACCTATCATCCAATTGTACATATTTCTGAACATTCATACCTTTCTCTTCTTGGTCACAATCCTAGGATTGGTCTGCATCAAACATTCAATCCCTCCACTTATCTCTACATACCTATTCTTACCTATGTACCTTCTAAATATTTTTTATTCCTCACAATTCCAAGAGGATAGTGGGGAGTCATATTCGCAGTTTTCAAAGTAATTTTTTATTGCAGGTCATCAACTAGTATCATGCTACGATTGTATTCTGAAAGTTTCATCACAATGTATACGTGCGTGTGTGCTATGTACTATGTACGGCGCGTTTATTCTACTTTCTCCATTACAGACTAAAAAATAATAATCTAATACTCGCTAGACCCCATTAGAATGATTTTAGAAGGATATCTGATCAGCCCCCCTAGACAACATGCCATTCAAGCTAAGCGTTATATCGCTAAGCGATAGTAAATGTATGAAATTGGTGGCTGTCACGTGACGTCACAGAGTTAAAAATATTGAGGGGCAGAGCTTCTCAATATTTTTAACAGTCAAATATTTCAAAATGACCGCAAGCTCAAGAAACTTAAAATGTGATATTTTCATTTTCAATTAGCTGAAAAGGCACATCACTTTCATAAAATGGCATTGAAGAATTATCAAGTTTTAAATTTTAAAATATTTGAATCAATCATTCAACAAATTCATTTCGTGAAAATGCTGAACATTTTCAATACAAAATTTGAATACTTTGAAGAGTGACTTGGTGGTGACAGTATAGCGTTGGTCACAACTCACTCTTATCGTGAACACTACCTTGAACAGAGTTGGATTGTAAACCCGATGAAGCAAGAAAAAATAAGTATATATTTTTACCACAGCAAATCAAGAAAATTTTGGCATGACTATCTGAACTGAAATTTTTAAAGATGGTATGGTGAGTCTTAATTATATTAGACCATGAATGAAACGTTTATATGACAAGAGAAAAAAATAGAGACGAGTCGGAATTTTAATGGAGAACCAAGAACTCAAGGCAAGAACTACAGGGCTTACGACCTGTCATCTGCTGGCTTACGTGATGACTTTATGCGCTTGCGCAATGTTCACCAATCATGCCTTCTTATTGAGTTCCCTTATCAATGCAATTTTAAAAGTTCTATATATTTTAATAATGAGAAACAGAACGTTCGAAAATAAGTTGTTTTTACCATCGCCATATAAGATGTAAGGAAGAAATCTTTTTGTAATGCCATCTATAGAGAAATTGTTTATTTTTGTAAACAATGAAAGCAACAGTTCTTTTATTATACGAGGTGGTGACAAGCATTTTGCACAGATGTCACCCCTGAACTGCCCCAGAAATATAATATAATTTTTGGCTTGTTAACCTTCTTGTACCAATGTGTATGTAAGAAATAAATCCAATTTTTACGTATAATATGCAACTTTAAAAATAGTCGATTTACATTGTGATTATTTTGAATTTCGTTTCTAGTAAATCGACTTCATTAATTTTGTATCAACAAAGGGAATATTAAAAATATATGTTTTTATATCAGTACACTTACATTTTATTTCATTCATATTAACATAAAATTTATATTCTAAACATTTTAATTGACAACTGAAAATGTTCGTTCATGACAAAATTAATATTATTTTAATGATACTCAGCCAGTTTTCTGCAATAAACTCCATATTATGAATGTCGTTAATTTGATGGCTAATAAAATTACATATAAATATTTTACGACTCTAACGTGTTTTTGTTTAGTAAAAATATTTGAATACATTATTTTGATTTAAGTATTGCTGAATAAATATCAGATTTATGGAACTTATACGAAAGACATGGTTAAAATAGGTTATAAAAAATAGAGGAGATGCTTTTTATTATAAATTCAAATTTTAAAACTCAATCAATATAAAAGATTATATAAATTATATAGTCTTTCATTTCGAAGATGTATCTTTTGAGGGTTTTGGGGAAAATATTTTCAAAACTAACTATTTGGCCTACTATAGACTCACATTCAATCATTTTTCGACTAGATTTGGTACCTAGATAATAAGTGATAAATTAAAATGCTTGTTCTTTTAATATATTTTCATTTTATTTTATTTTATTAAAAGGGTATATCGACAGACATCCAGCTCACAATTCTCACAAAAAGAAAACAATATTGGTTATTACTTTGAGTGCTAGATGTGTCCAATCATGGATGCACACAAAATTACATGAGCTCTCACTCAATCACACATGCAAATTACGCAAGTATGAGTAACATAAATTAGACATGATTCGGCTACAAAAGTTAAGTAAAAAAGCAGAAGAAAAAAATAGTTACATAATTCAAGAAAAAAAAGTTATAGAAGTTACATAAGTAGAAGCAAAAAGAACAGGCACATAAGAAGTAAAAAAAAGTCATTAAAGTTAGATAAAAGACAAAATAGCGTACATAAACAGCACTGAGACCTTCCTAAAACAACACGCACGAGTTAACTTTTTTCTTTAAAACAGAAAGCGAATCCGCGTCACACGTCAAGATCAGGACACTCCCTTGTCATATCGTTATACTGTCTACACATTCTTGGTATGGGACTGTAATACATGAAGTATATTAATATGAAAGGTATTGGCGAGTCCATGGTACCATTAACAAGATTGTGAAGAACAGTAAGGTCGTGTATTTGTCTTCTAGTCTCTAGTCTAGTTATTCTAAAATACTTTAAGCTTTCGTTGTACCTATATATAAACGATAGCCACATTTTTTTCTCTGATAATACCGAGCGAAATCGGTCTTGATAAATTTAAGACCAAAATTTTCGGAAAAAAAAATACCGACATTTTGCTATGTCTGTATTACATACATACAATCGTTTATGTTCTGAGGAGAGAGCGGTCGAATTATATTATGAACGTTTTTTTATGGCAATTTTTTTGACTGAAATGTCAAAAAAAAAACACAGGAGCTGGAATATTATAGGAACACCGAATAATCAAAGCACCTACAGGGCTAACGATCTGTCATCGGCATGTTTACGTGATCACTTTATGCCCTTGCCCAACGTGCACCATTTATGTTCTTCTATTGAGTTGTTTAAATAATAATGTATCATCATTTAAAGTATCATTGCCTACAGCCGTGGCACAGTTCCATTCCCAGCAGAAGAGCAATTTATTTAAATTCATTTCTCTCGCAAATATTGGTTCTCTGGGCTGGAAACACTGGTTAGTTGGAAGAAATTTCCTTTTGGCAATAAAGTCGCCACTTGCGCAGAGTTTAAGGAAGTGTTTATTATTACTATTATTATTATCATTGACTCCCGACAGTGTTTGCGTATATGCTATTAATGAACGTTATTTTCCCGATTATTTTTGATCTATTAACTCTTGGCATGTTGGTTGTAAAAGAAAAATATTTCAGCTACCTTGAAAATAGCTTTTGAATTATTGAAAGCAATACAAAAAATAAAAGGCTAATTGCAAAAAAAAAGAAATGGTTTAATTTAAAAAGAGTATTATGAATTTATAAATCAACTCAATTAACATATTATTTATTATACCTGATGTTACATACATTTAAATTAGATAAATACACGTATTATGTATGTAGTTATTTTTGTAATATAAGCTGTTGTTTGTTACCCATTTATTGTTACCATTATATCATAAACAAGGCTTAAACTTAATTTATGTAATGGTTTGAAAACAAATGTATTACGAATTTAATGAGTACACTTTAAATATCAAAGATAATAAAGGATTTTATGGATTAATATGTCTTTTACCAAAGTATCTTCATAAAACTTTTATTTAAATTCCATCACCATCAAGAAATCATACTAAAATAAAAAATTTAATTAAATATTAAATAAAAAATCGTTTATATAATATCAGATGAAGAAATAATAATTGGACGTCCAGTAGGTACTTATAATAATAACCAATATTTTCTTTTTATAAAAATGTTAAGCCGGATGTCTGTCGATATATCATTTTTAATGAAATAAATAAAATAAATAAATAAATAAAAATTGAGGTGGTACTTTTTCGCAACCATTCAAATCTTCATTTTACTTCATACATGATAACAAAATGAATATTTTGTTTGAAAATATTGCTGAGAAGCCAATATTTATTTTCAAAAGTTTAAAATCCCTTAATGTATTTTTATGTATGAAGAAAATTTCCATTTCATATTTTTTTTAAATAATCTACTAAATGAGTACAAAAAAAAAAAAATATTTATTGAGCTATGGGTACCTAATTAGAGCTGTAGGTACAGATGGAAAAAAAACACTATTGTCTTCATTTTTAGAGATCTCTGATCTGTTTTTCAGGAAAAGACGATGGTACGCCTTATAGCGTCTTTTTCATAAATTCATATCGATGAAGCCCATCGAAAAATTCATGTGGAAAATTCAAAATAATATACCAAAATTATAATATACTATCAAACATAAGTATCTTTATTCGAGAAAGTTTTAAAGTCGCACCAATAGCTGACAAACTAAAAGAAACAAGGCTGCCTTGGTATGGTCATGTCGGGATGAAAATCACGTCGTTGGAAAGAGCCTTGAAATAACCAGCTAATTCAACGGGGAAGGGGTCGTCCGTCGGCAACTTGGTGGTCTTGCATTCAAATGGAACATCAGGGGGACAGCATAGATAACTTGACGATCCAGGACAGAGTGTCCTGGCGATTAAGCACCAGAAGAGCGCCGACCCCGACTACGACGGTATAACGTCAAAGAAGAAGAGAGACTATCAAACATATGTGGGGTGTCAAATAGTAGAGAATAAATAATATGATTATCATATTTTTTAACAGATTTTAAATTATCTCAATAGAGACGAAGTTGGAATATTTATTGTAGGAGAACCGGGAAATCAAGGCACCTACAGGGCTTACGACAAAATTGAATTGATAGGGATCTCATTAAAAAGGCATAATTTGTGAACGTTGCGCAAGCGCATAAAGTGATCACGTAAACCAGCCGATGACAGGTCGTAAGCCCTGTAGGTGCCTTGATTTCCCGGTTCTCCTACAATAAATATTCCAACTTCGTCTCTATTGAGATAATTAAAAATCTGTTAAAAAATATCTTTGACTCCCGACAGGGAAAAAAATCCAATGTTTGCGCATACATATGCAATAATGAAAATATTCGACGATTATCATAATTAATTACAATATATTTTTTTCACGGTATTATTTGCGGTGAATGGAACACTCAGAACAGTTATGAATGATTGCAATATATCAAAGAATGCCAAAGTTGTCATTCATAACGCTATCGTAGTGCCAACCTTGACGTATGCAAAATGCAATTGAAAGGTGCACGTAAGCTTAATAGATGCAGTTGATGCGAGATCGCTAAGAAGAATCTGTAATAGACAGATGTATGACAGGGTAAGAATAATTTTAGTAGAATGAAAATGAATATATTGAGATTGTTTGGCCACATGGTGAGAATTAATGAGGAACACCTGATGAAGATGATATTATACAATGCGGACAGGAAGTTAATGACATATCTGGGCCGCCCAAGAAAGGGATGGCACAACTATATGAACGATATTCTGAAAGGCGGAAATGAAAAAAGCGTGAACAACAGACGAACATGTACAAGACGATGTATGAATGTTGACGAGGCGATGAATGTGTGCCAAGATAGAAAAAAGTTGTGTTTGATTCTCACTGCCTACCGCGTATAGAACATAGCCTGACAGTATGATTGCAAAATTTACTTGTACTTTTACATTATGGTAGGTACTTTCAATATACATGACATTCTATCGCGATTTTCTTATACAAATGGCAAATATTGTATCCGGAGAACAAAATTGTACAGTTTTTTTTTTATCAGGAGCGGATGAAACCCGAGGAGGTTTGGATTCGTCTTTCTAACCGATTTCCTTCGATTTTATTGTTTCTGGTGTCGTGTTCGCCACTTTTCGATTTATGTCGTTGTGCAGATAACCTCACGGTGCTGATACTGGCTGAATGTTGTGCATCCTGGAACTAGGAAAAGGTTCAACGCGAAATCAATTTGGAATATTTTACAGTGAGAATCAAACTTTCTGATTTTCGATACAGGAACGTGCTTTTGTGAGATAAGGCACAATGTGTACCTACATTGTACATATTTATGCTGGACCAATTCTAGATATATTGTTAGCATAGGTATAGAATTATTATTTATTTCTTTTTTCTATTTTGTTATTATATGTCAATGTCTATAGTTTTCTCTCTTGGAGATAAGTCAGCTTTATATAAATTAGTTTTTAAAAAATTACATTATTTTTCATTTTTCAACTCGTATTTTTCAAATATTTTCATTTTTCAACTCGTATCATATTGTAGAATAATATTATGAAAATCACAAAAGGTGAAACGTTTCAGTCGATGGTTTAATAAAACAACTTAAAAAACAAGAAGAATTTCCACGCTTACTAAATTTCATCCAGAACTGATGTTAAATGTTTATAAAACAACGAAGCTCCGCGGGGGTGACACATCGTATATCAAAAAATAAGGAAAAATGGCTAACTTAATGGAGCATATTAAAGAAACCATTATTTATTGTTCACCCTCTTAATTTATGTAATGCCGGCCATTTCATACTCATTTCTACCACTTAAATAATAATGGCCAGCAGATTATTCATAATTTTATGTTTACTCAACTAAATATTCAATAACAGATTTACAAAATGTTGTATTCTTATAGAGTTGTGCCCAATTCATATATCTACATCAAAATTATTTAGTAATATTATTAAACGATGTACCTACAAATGATTATGGAATCTGAGGATTTTCGAACTTTGTACCATCAAAGATTTGGCTTACTTAGTTCTTAGTTAAAAAATATGCTGTTATCTTTTTTACTATTTGATATTTCTTTGAATACATGATTTCAACAAAAACTGCTGATATATAGGAAACATGTTATATTTATATGATTATGCAAAATAAAAATGTAAAAGAAAGCTTGTTGCACATTAGAATATATGTACAAAAGCTTGTAGTAATACATACCTACATACTCGGCACGAATAGCTTAGCAAAATACGATCCAAATAAATGTCATAAAACTTAATAGATATAGAGTGTTTGGTGTAGACTGTAGAACAATCCTAGGATTGTGAATAATAATGGAAATTTTCAAGGTTTATTTGATGTTCCCGATAATTTCGTTAAATCTGATTTTTTTCCAACAGCAATTCCTATAATTTGTTTCCACTTTTTTACATGAAACATAATCAAAATGACCGTAGACTTAATACAAACGCTTGCGTCTGAACACACCCAAGTTTTTACAGCGATTTGCCGTGCGAAAAAAATACGCGGATTGAACCATGTGGATAAAATAGCGTGGATCAAAATTTGCGAATAGATGCGCGGATTGAACTATGTGGATAAAATATCGTGAAACAAAATATATTATGCGGATAAAATCGTGCGGATTGAAGCGAGCGAATAAATTACGCTACTTTCACTGTTTGAATTGAATTGCATTATTGGAGTTTTCTGTCACAAATATACTATATTTTCAGTTTAAATTTGGTAAAGTAATTGTAAATCATTTTCCGATAAAATTAAATTGAAATGGTGTACCTAGAATATTAATTTAAATACACTATATTTGAAAATTATGAAACAATATTCAAATACACGTTCATCACGAGAATTCCTTTTGACATGAAATATTTCTACATTCTGTGAGGAATAATATTTCAGAAGGAACATAAGTTGACATAGAGAGAGATATTATGATGAGAGAAAATTTTCACCTAAATGTGCGAATATGGTATGCAATGTTGAAAATACCACACGGTGGGTGTACCAGGGCGACAGCACCGTGTGGTGGTGACATTTCTCAATAACCGCGTGCAATAGCACTACTCTTACTCTAAGGGATATGTAGCATAACATACCTCCTCGAGGTTGCTGATCTCCTGATATAACGTGCATACTTCATCCCTTCGGGAACGGGTACGGGCGTGGTAAACTAATTGCTCCCACTTGGCAGCTATGGAAATCCCTTTTCAGGGAATATCTCCATTGCGAACTATGCGCAGACGGTTGAAATTTGAATATCATTTTGTTACGGATTATACAGAGACATCCATCACTATCTAGACGCCCGGTGGTCGTCATTCACCGTTTGATTTATACGCTCTTGATACATGGAAATGTAACATTTTCTGCATAAAATATTAAAATATCTTCGATTGCTGACATTTTTCGAAAAATACCTTTCAACACATATTAAATTTTATTCAGGCAGAATATTCATACCATTTTCGTCAAAGCTAAGAAATTGGGAGGGTCTATTAAAAAGGCCCATTTACACTTAAACAATGATCATAGTAAATGAAAATATACTACATTGACTGACCATAATTGCTATTTTTACACCCTTAATTCTATACTTCATTAGTCTGTATTTCTGTACTGGAATTTTGCAATCGATTTCTAACTTATTTTACGATTAGCCCTGAAACTTTCAGAATTTGTGTATTCCCGATGACAATGCATGTGAAACTGTTTCCAGCTTTATTCTTTTGATATATGAAAAAGTAAACGAAACTATACGTTTCCAACTGAGCGTTAGTATAATTTGAGTTTTATTTTGAGTTTTAACATGTTTTCAATGTAAGAATAGTTAAAATCATAATTCATTTTTGAATTATTAATTAGCTATAAACCACTTGTTTTTTGAGTCACTTCGCGACATGTTTCGGAAGCGCTGTCCTTTCATCGACCGGCGTCGATGGAAGGTCAGCGCTTCCGAAACATGTCGCGAAGTGACTCAAAAAAAAACAAGTGGTTTATAGCTAATTAATAATTCAAAAATGGTTTATATTAACTACCACAAAATATCCGCCGAATCATTAAATGATATTAAAATCATAATTATTTACATTTATAAGAAAATTTAATAAGTAAAACCTGATAATTATGTCATCGTTAAACGATTGTTTATTACTATGTGGTATCATTTTTCAATTTATAAAATTAAATAAAACACAACTATAGAGGTAGGTACACCACTAAAACTATAAATTTTGTTCAGTTGAAAAAAAATTTCCTCTAAATTTTACGGGAACAAAGTTCCCTTCCTCAGGAGGATACAAAGTATAGTAAACTAAATACAACAGGCTACAACAGTGAGATTACTTTGATTAATGCAGTGAAACTTGGACGTTGAATAAAATACATTAATGTAAATTAATGCTGAAAATGAAACAAAGGCAAGTATGTAAAATTACACAGTGAATAGGTGCTATAGAAAACATCAGGTGATGGGTCTTAAAGATGTTAGGTAGTGGACTGTATTATAAATGATCTCACCGATGCTTCTTTATTCCTGGTTCACTGATTGTTTCTTTTCTGTGCACACATCCACACGCGGTGGTCTTCAAACTTGTACTGAACATTTATAACTTGACACTTATTGTCACCCAAAATTATTGCGACAAGTGACAATTTTAAAATGGCAAGGAAAGGATTCAAAGGAAATATTCTTCCACAGGAGCAAAAAAATATAAAAAATCTATATCGATTGAATGGTGAACGAATAAATAGAAGAATTTCGCTGCCTTTCTTCTTCTTGTTGTCTCGTGTCAGGAGCAATCAAACACTTTTCGACCAATACTTGACAACGTCAACTGCTGCGCCGCTACAGCTTAGCATGTCCTCATATATGAACAGGTAGCAGGGAAAGCAGACTAGTCTCGCAGGTGGTCTATGGTCACATGAGAGGCAGTAATCATCCGTTAGGAAACCCCATGTCTTTAGATCTGTCGACGCCCGTTCTCCTTCTGTCCTAGAAAAATTTAGCATGACTCGAAGAGATTTTCGTCTCTCTGCTTACTTATACGGGAGACCGCGAGATCTCGCATTCAATTATGTCATGTTAAATGTATGTATGACATGTATGTGTGATTAGTATATTTTTACGCCATTTCTGACGGTGATGGATACTATGTATTAAAAAGAAATATTTTATTTATAGGTATTGGGAATATTAACAGTATTACAATATATGCATAAGGTAAATTTAATAAGGCATGATTAGTTACACTAATTATAAATATTCTACTAAATGAATTAAAACTTAAATTGAGTAACATCTTTGATGTACGGGGTGGAGAGGGAGAATTGGATGAGGACAGGATATAAGGAGGGTATGGTAAGGAGATTTAAGTCGTTTATTGAGTATGTGAACTAGAATTTTATAATTGTTGAATTATGTAAGTCAATGTGGTTGAAATTTAGCTTAAATGAATTTGTTGATCTGGAAATGAAAGAATGCATCATTGAATTGATATTGCATCGTAAAAGATGAAAGATATGGGACAGTCTTCTGTTTTGTCTTGGAATAATATTGGAACAGATTAACTAAGGGGCAGGTTGGCATGATCACATTTACTTAATTTCGAAAGATAAAACGAAACTTTTCCGCAATGACGAGTAAATGAGACAGTCCAT
Organism: Molanna angustata; assembly: GCA_963576475.1. Lineage (NCBI taxonomy): Eukaryota > Metazoa > Arthropoda > Insecta > Trichoptera > Molannidae > Molanna > Molanna angustata. The sequence goes on along the minus strand of OY754969.1, from coordinate 41,926,115 downwards.
TATTGTGAATAAGAATATGGCATGATAGTTATAGGTATATGTAAATATTTGAATATCTGTTTCTCAGACGAGTTAGGACACAAGTTTAACCATACGTTTGCTCTGCGGTATCTCGGTATACAAAAGCACTCCGTAGACGCAAATTAGTGAACGCATGACAGAGCAAAGGTGTTGTTCTATATAAATAGCTGACCACAGCAACTCACACACTGTACTCTACTTAGAATTACGTTCGCAAAGTAAATTAAAAGTAGTTTTAGGACGAAGGCGCACTAAAGCCCACAGAAACCAAAACTTACTTGGAACAAATAGTCCATTAAGAGGCATGCCTTTGCGGTGCACTAGAAAGGTTTGTTAATTTAAACTATCCTGTCTTTTTGAAATGAAGCAAGTTATTAAAAAAAACATAATTATAATTTGAGTTAATGAAAATAAATTTTCATGTTAAAATATATTGTCAAACTTATGGTTTTTTTATAAACATTTTGAAAAATTTGTGTGCCATATTAACAATAACAACCATTTTAACACACTTTAAACTTTGTGTTACACACTTCACTCCGTCGATACCTTGACTGGTTTCTTCTGGAGTTCACTTACAAACTAACTATGTTAAACATAAAATTATAAAGGATTGGCCGGCTGTACGGGGTGGGGAAGAGTTACTGGAGGGGGTGTCGGTATATTGTTACTATGAATATGTTTACATTTTATTGGAAAAATGTTTAAAATAGTGCTACGTGCGATATTAGTATAATTATTAATTATATTACATTTTTCTTTTTTTGCATTTTTAATCTCTGAATTTGCTAAATTGTTAAGTATGAACCCTGACTTAATAGAGTTTTTATACCTGTGCAAGTGCTAGTGTCAAAACTATGTCTATTTTCAATTACGTGGTTTGCAAATTCACTGAATTTTGTATATTTTAACCATAATAGGTGATCTTTTACTCTAATATTGATATTTACATGGTATGTCCGTCTTCTTTTGGTGGAGATCGAAGTATCGCCGGATAGAAACGTGTAACACTAAGTAGTGTATACTGAGTTTATGGTAAGAACAATAAAATTATAACAACTATGTCGGAAATTGTTTCCACATGAAGTTAACTATGTACTTAAGTAGAGTTAAAAAAACAATCATGAAATAAGTTGGTATAAGGATGAGAGAGTTGGAAATAGTAATAAAATAGATAGAGTACAGACGGAGAGGGATAAGCGTTGGGATGATTATGTACATATGGGTATTTACTGTGTGATTAGTTTCGATTTGATGGTATATATTATTATTATTACTTCACACTGACATATTAAGGAATGCTTTTTTAAGTAATTGTTAAGTACATTGTTAAATAATCTTTTATATAAAAAACTGACTTCAATATGAATGTGTGTGAATATTGGAAAAATGTGATGTTCGGTTCTCTCTGCCTACATGGCATGATGTTTTGTTTATGCAGTTAAAGTATCATTCATACAATTCGCCTATACGTGTGCCTGTTATACATATATCAGACGCCTTTGGAAATTGAAGAGTGATGAATTTTCCTATGAATCCCATTATCAGAACTCGACAAAATGTATGTGTGTGATCATCTCTAAAGCAGCACACCCTTCCTATTTAAAAAGAAATCATAAAAATTGGACAATTTTTTAAAGAGTTATTATTGATTAAGTGAAGATTGACGAGTTTAATGATTTTTTTCATAAACACCACGATCCCACAACCACAATAAAATGGAACCACTTGTAAGACACCATCTTTCCAATGGAAAAAAAAATCGTCGAAATCGGACAACGCATACATTAAAAAATACATGGCGAATTGACAATTGATATCTGTCGGTTTTTGGAGTTTGATTGATAAGGACAGTTTTTTTATTCACTCTCCACTACATAGAATATTATATTCGCTAGTAGAGGTTTGATTTTGGTATTTTTATAGAGTGGTTACATTCTGTAAAACTTACTTCTTTCATTTTTTAGATATGGGCTGTATAAAAATGCATTTATAGATAGTCAACAAAAAAAATGTTTTCCTTACGGCCCAAATTTTTTTAGTTCAAACAACATTATGTTTATATAATTTTTATGTTTAGTTGTATATCTTTCGTTTTATTTATGTAAGGATACAAAATATAATTTGGCGTTGGACACAAACCATTTGTTCCTACGCGAAGAATTTCATTTTATGTGATATCATTTCATTTTTACTTTAATTTAACTTTACGTGATATCATTTCATTTTCACGGGAGATCTCTTCATTTTCACGTGAAATCTTTTCACTGTGAGAGAACATCATTTCATTTATTTTAAAATCATACATATTGAAATACTCTACATGTACCTACACGTTTTTTTAAATTATATAAAAAATAACAAAACTCAATGTGAGAATGTGAAATTAAATTTGTACAGTCGGTATATTATGTATCTACCCACCGTGAGAGAAACATCACGATCTGATACAGGTAAGTGGGAACCTTTATTAAAAAAGACTGACAGGTTTACAGAAAACAGGTAGATATAAATGCCCGAACTACATATCTCTAAGAATTCATAATATTATAGGTACATACCTACACTGTGTATTGTAAGGACCAGTAACGTGATATTTTTTGTTATTTTTTGAGGAACATTTCGAATAAAAAAAATACAATTCATTTTCTTTACCTGTCAAATCTACTTTGAAGAGATGAATGGTTTTCTGTGGTCAGGTGGACTGTAATAAATCAGAGAAATGTAGCCCTTTACTAGGGATCAACTTTGTAGTATGGTTCACTTTCTTTTTCTTCTTCTCAGCCATTCCTTTACTGCTGAGTGTGTGTGTGTGTGTGTGTGTGTGTGTGTGTGTGTGTGTGTGTGTGTGTGTGTGTGTGTGTGTGTGTGTGTGTGTGTGTGTGTATGTCTCTTATAACTTTTGATCCGCTCAATTTTCAGAGCTCAAAATTTCAAAATAATATATAGATAGTTATAGGTCAACAAAACTTTTGTACCCATAATTTTGAGTTTTTGATTCAGTCAGGGATTATCAAGTTTTCAATTTTTACTTTACTTTTCCATAAAAGTTTGAAAACTATAAAAGTTTGTTAATTAAAAAACATAAAATATTATTTATACTATCAAACTTAATGTATGAATTTATAAACATTATAAATTATATAAATTTATAAACATTACATGATATTATTAAAATATCCTTATAATGTTAGTAAATTTGTGTTTAAGTGTTATAGTTTGGTACGTATTCTTAAATTAAGCATACTATCGTTATCGACACTTGGATCATCGACAATGTTACATGCAACTATTTATACAAAATATATTTCACATGTTATCTTACATGTAACCATTCCCACAGCCCTGATACTAACTTAATTTAATTACTATATTCGGGTGGAAATAATTACAAATAGAAAAAAATCATTTTTGAAAACATTCGTTCATAAAAGCCTGCAAGTGTAAATAACATATGGCAATAAAATGTTAGATAGGTATACATTATTTTATATTAATGTGAATGAGTGAATTATTCATTGAAAAAGTAAATTGAAATATTTATAAGGTCTTCCGACTTATTATTAACGAAAAGTTAATGTGTTTTTTTATAGGTCAAAATATTTTTTATGAAATTACCCTTTTACAAGAGGCATTATTGACCTTTTGATAACCTATCTCAAAAAAGATGTTGACCCCAAAACGAGTCACAACATAGTTCCTTTCATTTTTTTCTTACCTCTTCACTTTTGTCGTAGTAATACTTGATATGAATAAGAATGTTATTGTAAACATAATTCATCGCTGTTTAAAAAAATATTCTCTTTGCATGTTTTTATTTAATATATTGTGTAAAATAGCCAACCGCCCTGACAAAGGGGAAAGGCGTTTAATTTTAATGCTGAAGTCCTGGGTTCGAATTTTTCGTCTTCTACCTCTCTTTTTCGGTCTGTTCTGCGTCAGCTTCCGTCCTTTTACTTGGATTGTCGTCTGTACTTTAATCTCTTGGTAGGATGTTCTGGATGTCTGCTTTCCTGGATAATAATATTATTCCTAGCCACTTTGACGATTGATGTGTTTGTCATTATTGGTACTCGTTCGTTCCAGAACCTTTCTTTGTCTTTCTCGACCCCATCATACTACATATATCTTCAACTTTGCACAGTCTTCAGATAACTGGCTCTCGTCTATCACGACTCTAGTGGTAGAGATTATCAGCACAATGATTATTGCTCACGCAATTTTCGTTTCTCTGGATTGGCAGAACTTGTCAATTGGAAGTTGTTGATTGGAAGTTATTTGGAAGAAATTGTCGTTTAGCAATAAGCTCGTCACTTGCGTAGGCCATTGGAAAAAGTTCAGGAATAAATACATAAAACACAGTATTGTGATGATACATACTTATAGGCGATACTTAACAGAGTTTGTAGAAATGAATCAAATCTGTGTAGTACCTACATACTTATATTGTCTGCTTACCCCGTGATATAGGTATGTTTATTTATTTATTTATACAAAATATAAACAAATACAATTGTACACAGGCGGGCTTATTGCCATTAGGCAATTTCTTCCAACCAACCAGATTACAAAGTATGACAACATTGTGTATATACAATAGCAAAAGAATAAGAGTATAAGAAAACAAAGAAAATGTATATAACACTTAAATACTATTAAAATAAAATTAGATGGGTCGATGGCAGAGCGGTTAGCGCGCTGGGCTAGTAAACCAGTGGTCACGAGTTCGAATCCTGCCTCGACCGATTTCGTTCACCTATAGCACAAGCATTTATTTGCTTATTTTAGGGAACGTAGGAAGATGTAAATGTACTTGTTTAACAAGGACATTTTAATTTTTTTTGTTAAAAAAAAAATAATAATAATAATTCATAGCAAGAAAAAAGGATAGGGTAAGGACAGGAGATGAAATCGGAATGAGATGATCAAGGATAAATATTACTCCTTTAGTTTTTTCTTGAAAATACAAAGTGAGTTAGACGACGCAATATCCAGACTAAGGCTATTCCATAATCTTGCTGATTGTAGTTCGAACGAAGAGCTGAGAAATTCTGTATTATGAATAGGGATCGATATGCGACTAAATCTATGATAACATCATTACAAACTAGTATTTTTTAATCAATAAAAAATGATTATGTTTCTACATATATATTTGCCTTATAATAGGACGACCGTTTCGGCTGACTAGGCCCTTATAACTGGCTGATAGCCAGTTGATATGAATATATCAATATAATATATTCATCATTTAATTATATGTCTTTATTACACTTCTATAGTAACATTTATTATCAATATAATACATTCATCATTTTTTATATATGTCATCATCATAAATATATCATATTACATTCAACGTCAAAATAATGCATCCATCATTAGGTAGATTATATCATTATCACACATTTTTTTTTTACGGCGCTGGCCGATTTACTAATGATATTAATAACAATTAAGCACTACAAATAATAACACTCAATTATTATTATTACCATTATACACTTCCTCAAAAGAATAAGCAGATCAATGTGTAAATTGTAAATTATTTAAAAGAGCAAAATAAAATGCAACAAACGCATCATCAAGCTTTCAATTGGGAATAGTTCACCCATCCAGATACTTAACATATCAAAGGATTAGGCTCTGAGGAGGTCTCTATACTACCTAACAACCCTACTGATTCCCGAATATTAACGTTTAAAAAATCTTTAACGATTCTACATGTATTCATAATTACCGTTTTTTGCATTTTTATTATTAAATTTTTCGATAAATCTATAATTTCTAAATTACGGATTAACGATTTTGGAATAATGCCAGTGGCTGAAATAATGAACGGTAATATTATTATTTTACGAGAATGCCAAAGTCTTTTAATCTCATTACCTATGTAAAGCGGTGTATTTTCTAATTTTTTCATCAAAAGTTTTTATTATATTATCAAAATAATCCAACTGTCGATTTGTTCAGGAGAACTTTGTTCTCTTAACATATCGACAATGTATCAAGCCAGAATACGCGAGAATTGTATGGAGAGGTCTACTTTTTTCACGGCTTTTCCAACTTTGAAGTCAAAAAACACCAACTTAGAGGCTTCGCAGCATATATGTTCCATACACGGATTTACTTAGAATTCGGAGTAGAACATTTCGTGTGTCTGTGTGTGTGTCTGTGTCCGTCCCCCCCTTATAACTTTTGATCCGCTCAATTTACAGAGCCTAAAATTTCAGAATATATAAACAGTTACAGGCCTACAAAACTTTTATACTCGGAATTTTGAATTTTTGTTTCAGTCAGGGGTTATCAACTTTTGAATTTTTATTTTATTTTTCCCTATATCTCAGAAACCATAAAAGCTAGAACGCTGAAAATTGGTATAAACATAGACTAATACAAAATCTCAAATTAGTTTTTTCAAAAAAATTCCAGGGTTTCTCAAACATTTTTTATTAAGAAAAGTATTTTTTTTATGATAAATTTATGAGTTTAACTGCCTATATTTCCATTTTTTTTTAAAATATCGAAAAAAGCCGAAACACCCCAACTAGATAATTTAATTTTATATAAAAAATATTAACATTGTAGCAGTACATGTCAAATTTTTTTTAACAATTTTTATAAAAATTGAATTTAGTGACGACATCGCTTCATACAATTTGTATGGTAGTCACCTATACACAATATCAAAGAAGACTTAATAGTTTGATACTTCATCTCTAAACATACAATATACATATACCATCATGCTGTTTTCATATTCCGGGTAGGAAAAAAAGACTGACCTCCATACTATCCTATCTTGACTACCTAGGTACATGTGTTGTATAGAAAACTAAATATCATAAAATAATAAATAATTTGTATTTATGGGTTTGGTACTTATTCTTCAACTATACATACTATCGCTGTCGACAGTTGGATCTCATGTGTTACATGCAACTAGTAAATATTATCTTTCATTTCATTATTTGTCATAAAACATATTGAGTCATAATCTTTGTATATATAATTCTTCTGTACGTGTGTATGTCACTGTACTCTTACTAAACGGCTGAACCGATTTTGATGAAATTTTTCGTCTGTGTTTGTGCGAGTCTCTAAATGGTTTAGATTCACAAAATGGAATTTTAAACATTAATATAATAAAAGGAAAATAACTATAAATTAAAATAGGTGGCGTTAATGTAGAAATAACAATATTTAGATTTTTTTCCACCTGTCAACACTAAGAAATATGTGATTTATGTTTCGATATTATTCATATTTCAATTATATATTTATGCATGGAATTTAAATTTTTGTTAACTGTTACATTATTATTCATATTTCATTTCGTTCGTTTCCGTGTCCAGACCATCTGTCCTGTATTATATACGAAATGACAATCAATCTAACCTCAAAGTGTTTAGTGGCTCATCGAACAAGAAAATGTATGTTTTCTCAGCGAATAATACCATCCTCATGATGCAAATATATGTTAGGTACATATATTTTTTTGTTTCACAAATTGTTCGGGCAAGACAACGTCTGTCGGGTCCGCTAGTTATTTATAAATGCTATAATTTATATTTTAATCTCGCAAATATAATTTCACCACCATATGAACATAAGTGAGCATGTATATAATTAAGTTGGGATTTTCATACTGTGGTATAATAAAAATTGTGTTGTAAATTTCGGTTTTATCAGAAAAAATTCAACTAGATTTTGCTTGGGTGGAAATTTTCCTGTCATAAAATACGTAGTTAATTTTCAAAAAAAATGTATGAAGTATAAAAATGAGATCAAGGTTTGGTATTCCAGCGAATAACAATGAAAAATTTTACGACTCTCCATTATTATTGCTATAATATGTTTCCTGCTAAAGTTTCAGCTTCCACATATCATCGTTTTATTTTAAGTAAGTTATAAATTATATTCCCTATTTACTTTAAGGGAATTTTATTTAATAATATGGGAATAATTTTGCCTGGAAGAGTTTCGGAGAATTTATTCGACGAATGTGTTAATAGGTGCTCATATTTCAACGTTAAAAAGCATGGGAAAAACGTAAGTCGTATATTTAAATCAGGAAAAAATGATGTAGATATTATTGTTTTCTTATTATTAATTTCATTTCTTCACAAAATAGCTTCAATTGAAATCCATAAGATACGAATCCATTCTTAAAGATTCTCAAAATTCTGCTGAGTTTGTAATAAAGTCTTTTGGTATTCGAATTTTTTTTTTTAATTGCATATACATATGTTTACAAATAAACTAATTTCTTAATTTCTCAATACATGGCGTTAAAAAAAGGCTTTTCCGTTACTCCATAGATGGCAATAGCATAGTTCCTTATTTTCATGTGAAATGTTACACACTATTCAAATATATAGAACTTTCAGCCTAGCTTGGGCCTAGGTTGCGGCTCTAAGGGCCTAGGCAGTAAAGGCGGGGGTGGGCGGCCGACGCTGTTGTGCCCTCGTCAATTCTGTACTTAGAGAAGAGCAGGACGGACGCCTCTAGTCTCGCTCGGCAGTTACTCGTCAAACTGTGGCGAATGTTGTTGTGTGGTTCGGGCACACCGCCGGCGCAGACGTCGGGTCAGACATCCTGTGTTGACAACTAGACGTCAAATCTGACAGGTGATGATTGCGTCGGATGCCCCCGGTGTTAGCCCGCGGAACCTTCGGACGCCAACACGAGGACCGATGGGTCGGGGTACAAGCCCCTCCGACTTGAAACGGAGTGTTCTAAGCGGCCGATTTCGAGACCAATCGGAGGCCCTGACGTGTGTGGTTGGATTCTCGGGGGCAGTGTTTGAACCCGATGGATGGTGGATATTTTGTGTTTGTCCGATGTTGCGGCTGCGTCCGGTGGCGAACAGGGCCAATGGGCTATATAGCGTCGCCGGCGTGGAAGTGAATCGCGATCTCCCTCGATATAGAACTTTCAGAAATTACATTGATAAGGGAACTCAATAAGAAGGCATAATTGGTGAACGTTGCGCAAGCGCATAAAGTGATCACGTAAACCAGCCGATGACAGGTCGTGAGCCCTGTAGGTGCCTCGTGTTCCTAGTTCTTCTACAATATCCCAACTTCGTCTTTATTTAGATGTTGAAAAAATGTTTGTCTTTTAGTACCTATTGCTTTATTCCAATATTTATTTATTTAAATCCACAAACAGCAATTTAATACAGGAATAATAATAATTCCAAAAAGAAGTGTTTTTCTCGAAAGAAGGATCATGATTGAATAATCTCAGCCTAGGTTGGGCATTCATGAGGTAACATTCCCCATAAGAATGGCCCACGATAGAGATGAGTTCTGATATACGGTCGCCAACCTCCAACCGGAATGGCTCGTGAAGTAGAAAAGGACGTGACCAAAGCGAGAAAAAAAAACAAAATCATTATGTACATCTAAAAGCAGTTTGGTCATATGCATGTTGCGGTAAGACCATATTATGTCCACATATAGTTTAGCGCAAATTACAAAATAAATTTGCTAGCGGCAGCCGAAAGCAGTGTATTAACAATTCAGTTATGAAGTCAGCGTCGGGCCAAACGAGTTTATTACTCGACACAAAGTAAAATTTAAATTTGACCAAAAAACCTTTGCAACCGGGAAGAAGAGAACAGCGGCGGTATTTGTATAATAATACTGGGAATGTTAGGAAATGCAGGTAATGGTATGGGGACCCATTTAGCCGGGGGCACACATTCCTGAATAATTAAATCACCACCAGAGTGTTCCGGTCATGCTAAACCTCACTTCTCCGGAATGCGTCCTTGCTCCTTTTTACCCAACCCCTCGCCGGCTCGATTCTCACCCGTCCCTTGCTGGATTTTACCCATTCCAACTCCCCATACTCTTCCTTCTATCCGTTCTTCTAAAAGTCCTCCAGTCTGCACCGCCGCGCACATTTACCGCCCCGCGAGGGAAAATCTGTTTGTGATTTCGTCGGGTGGTTTTATTGTGAAAACGGAATCGCATTAAAATCTCACGGTACAAAATAATTCATTGAAGCTGGCGACTGTGATAAAGTTATTGCAATATTTAAAACACTACAAACATATTTCAGTGAGATTATTAAATATATTAATTTATGTACTCAGTACTACAGGGAGATAAATACGATCTCAGTTTAGTGACAGAATTTATTTAGAATGGCTTAACTGAGTTGAATAATTATTTTAATTTACATACATCTTAATTAATATGAAATTCCTTGTAAGGTCACAAATCCGAATATTTTGATAACGAATAAAACACATCGTGACAAAAAAAAAATATTTAAATTTATGAAAAATAATCAAAAATAACGACTATATGAATATTATTATACAAGACGAAAATGCCAAAAAATTGAATAACAGTTGAAAATGTAAGAGGTTGCGTGACAAGTGTCATGATATAATAATGAATCGTACGGTTCTCTCTGCCTACCCCGTATCATGGAGTGATAATCCAACTGTCAAGTAGTTCAAGAAAATTTATTGCTCTTAACATATCGACAAAGTATCAAGCCGTTTTGTGATACTCTGTCGATACGTTAAGAGAATGCGAGAAAAACGCGAGATTTGTATGCCTTGTATATTTGTATTTATAAGTTATCCTCTGACATTCCCACTATGTATATTTTACATTATTTCTCTTCTGTTGTGTTGTATATAAATAACAGTGGATATACATAATTGGATGGCAGGCCTAACTATATGTACATTGTATCACTTAGTATATGTATATATTTTAATGAATGCCTCATATATTATTTGTATTTATAAGTTATCCTCTGACATTCCCACTATGTATATTTTACATTATTTCTCTTCTGTTGTGTTGGATATAAATAACAGTGGATATACATAATTGGATGGCAGGCCTAACTATATGTACATTGTATCACTTAGTATATGTATATATTTTAATGAATGCCTCATATATTATTTGTATTTATAAGTTATCCTCTGACATTCCCACTATATATTACATTATTTCTCTTCTGTTGTGTTGGATATAAATAACAGTGGATATACATAATTGAATGGCAGGCCTAACTATATGTACATTGTATCACTTAGTATATGTATATATTTTAATGAATGCCTCATATATTATTTGTATTTATAAGTTATCCTCTGACATTCCCACTATATATTACATTATTTCTCTTCTGTTGTGTTGGATATAAATAACAGTGGATATACATAATTGGATGGCAGGCCTAACTATATGTACATTGTATCACTTAGTATATGTATATATTTTAATGAATGCCTCATATATTTTTAAAATAAATTAAACACTTGTTTTTCTTTCTACATTTATTTTTACTCTCCAGAACGACCGTTTCGCCTGGTGAAGGCCTTTTCAACTGGTTAACCAGTTGAAAAGGCCTTCACCAGGCGAAACGGTCGTTCTGGAGAGTAAAAATAAATGTAGAAAGAAAAACAAGTGTTTAATTTATTTTAAAAATGGAATTCTACATAGTAAACGCTGTCAGTGTAAACAAAATTAAAAGTGCCTCATATATTATTTGTATTTATAAGTTATCCTCTGACATTCCCACTATATTTTACATTATTTCTCTTCTGTTGTGTTGGATATAAATAACAGTGGATATACATAATTGGATGGCAGGCCGAACTATATGTACATTGTATCACTTAGTATATGTATATATTTTAATGAATGCCTCATATATTATTTGTATTTATAAGTTATCCTCTGACATTCCCACTATATTTTACATTATTTCTCTTCTGTTGTGTTGGATATAAATAACAGTGGATATACATAATTGGATGGCAGGCCTAACTATATGTACATTGTATCACTTAGTATATGTATATATTTTAATGAATGCCTCATATATTATTTGTATTTATAAGTTATCCTCTGACATTCCCACTATATTTTACATTATTTCTCTTCTGTTGTGTTGGATATAAATAACAGTGGATATACATAATTGGATGGCAGGCCTAACTATATGTACATTGTATCACTTAGTATATGTATATATTTTAATGAATGCCTCATATATTATTTGTATTTATAAGTTATCCTCTGACATTCCCACTATATTTTACATTATTTCTCTTCTGTTGTGTTGGATATAAATAACAGTGGATATACATAATTGGATGGCAGGCCTAACTATATGTACATTGTATCACTTAGTATATGTATATATTTTAATGAATGCCTCATATATTATTTGTATTTATAAGTTATCCTCTGACATTCCCACTATATTTTACATTATTTCTCTTCTGTTGTGTTGGATATAAATAACAGTGGATATACATAATTGGATGGCAGGCCTAACTATATGTACATTGTATCACTTAGTATATGTATATATTTTAATGAATGCCTCATATATTATTTGTATTTATAAGTTATCCTCTGACATTCCCACTATATTTTACATTATTTCTCTTCTGTTGTGTTGGATATAAATAACAGTGGATATACATAATTGGATGGCAGGCCTAACTATATGTACATTGTATCACTTAGTATATGTATATATTTTAATGAATGCCTCATATATTATTTGTATTTATAAGTTATCCTCTGACATTCCCACTATGTATATTTTACATTATTTCTCTTCTGTTGTGTTGGATATAAATAACAGTGGATATACATAATTGGATGGCAGGCCGAACTATATGTACATTGTATCACTTAGTATATGTATATATTTTAATGAATGCCTCATATATTATTTGTATTTATAAGTTATCCTCTGACATTCCCACTATATTTTACATTATTTCTCTTCTGTTGTGTTGGATATAAATAACAGTGGATATACATAATTGGATGGCAGGCCTAACTATATGTACATTGTATCACTTAGTATATGTATATATTTTAATGAATGCCTCATATATTATTTGTATTTATAAGTTATCCTCTGACATTCCCACTATGTATATTTTACATTATTTCTCTTCTGTTGTGTTGGATATAAATAACAGTGGATATACATAATTGGATGGCAGGCCGAACTATATGTACATTGTATCACTTAGTATATGTATATATTTTAATGAATGCCTCATATATTATTTGTATTTATAAGTTATCCTCTGACATTCCCACTATATTTTACATTATTTCTCTTCTGTTGTGTTGGATATAAATAACAGTGGATATACATAATTGGATGGCAGGCCTAACTATATGTACATTGTATCACTTAGTATATGTATATATTTTAATGATTTTTTTTTTTATTTATTTATAATAAACATGACATTGTACATTAAGAGGTTTGACATCAATATTAAAGGTATATAAAAAAAATATTATGTATATATTTGAGACAGAGACAATGGAAGGGTACACATACACATCCAGACCATTGACACTCTCTTGCGCTTTGTTGTCAATTAGAGGTTTTGCTCTCCAATATGCTAGGGATAATCCCTGTGTTATATTGGATGCAGTCTTTGGTTTTGTAAGTTAAACAACATTATTTTAAAGTGGATTTAGCACAATTGATCATACTCTTCCTAACATACATGCACAGGCACTCTCCATACACACGTAATATACTGAACCATATAAAATACACACACAGCACACACACACACAAACACACACACACACACACACACACACACACACACACACACACACACACACACACACACACACACATACATACAGTAAACAAACAATAAGTTAAAAGAAATGAGAAAGAAGTTACTGTGGTGGGTTTGATTCGATGATCCATAGGGTTATTTCCCTTTTGAACCTTTGGTAGTTATTGATATTTTTAATAGAATCTGGGATGGTATTGTAAATAGTGGGAGCTTGATATGAATAGTGTAGTCTGTCCATCTGTATATATCCCCAATCAAATTAAGTGACGATATCGTTTCATACAATTTGTAAGGCAGTATTTACACAATATCTACGGGGAATCAATAGTTTGATAGATACTTTCTCCAAACATACATGCATGCCATCATGCTGCTTTCATATTCTGGGTAGGAAAAAAGAACTGATTTATCCTGATATACATATCTGCATGTTTAATATTGAAAACAAAATTTTTATGACATTTTTACAATATTTTATGTTGCTTGGTACGTATTCTTCAATTATACAGAATATCTTTGTCGACAGATGGATCTCATATGACATGTTTCACATGAAACTACCAGGATGTCTTTAAAAAAATAGTTGGAAAATTAAACACAACATACCTATTGACAGTAAGGTCAGAATAAGACATGAGTGCGACCGATCATGTCGTATTCTGTGGAAACTCTACGAACTAAGAAACTTCTAGGGACAACGAAAATGAAGGTTCCAATGTCAATCTCTGAAAAAACTCTCCGAGATCGTGTTCGCAATGTTTAATATTGAGAAAAATACGTGAAATAGAGGAAATCGTTCGGTGGAGTAGACAGGGGGCTACTCCCGACAGATTCTAAACCCATGCTTACCTTGCCCTAACCTTAAAAAATCTTTAAAATGTATACGTAAATCAGTACTCGATCACAATTTAATTTTAATCTTTCTCTACATTTAATCATAAAAATTTGTTTATAGGTATCAACGTTAAGTATGAAATTGTCGTTATTTTTTGTATAAACAATTACAAATATTTTATAAAATTGATGCTCAAAGATTTCTAAAGCCTGAAGCTGATCTTAAACTTATGTTGATCAACTTCATGAGTAGCCCTGTAGAATGGACAGTGATAGACTTGCATAAACCGTTTTTATGATCCCGTAGGAATAGGAAAATGAAATTTACAGGGTAGATACTAAATGAAATAAGAAAGTTTTTGAAAAATATTTGGGAAATTTTATTATGAGACCTTCTTTTTTTAAATCGCCCTCAAACATGTTTGTCAATTTTCTGAATTAATTATTTTTGAGATACAACATTTTTTTTAAAGCTATGGTATCAAATTGGATAAAACAAATTATTACCTACATCTAAAACGTACACTATTCAACATTTTTAAAAAAATAATAAAGGGTGTATCTCAATAAATAGCGTCTATGTGACCAATTATGTCGTGACAATCGGTGTTTTTCGAAAAAAATCGAAAATAAATTATAACTCGAAAACGACAAAAAATCGTAGAACATCCATTGAGGTTTTTGGATAGCCCTAGGGGTCCTCTATCCCTGGTTTACCGATTATCCATACTTTTTGGGACACCCTATATAGCAGCATATGAAATCTCTTCTAGTCACCGTCTACCCGGAATATAAAGGATAGTCATCTCAGGAGACCAATAGGTCTACTAAGAGAATAAAAATGTTTATCCGTTATCTTTCATTGACTTCTTTCATTTACAATTCAACTCAAAAGTTGTTCAGGAAAATTTCTTCCAGTGGCGTGCACAAGTTTATATTTTAATAGTCTCCATGCGATTGTTTGAGTAAATTTTGAATATTTTTGTCCGACGTAGAGAGAAAACCATGTAGCAAATGATACTTGTTTTATTTTCAGAAGTGCTCCAGCTACTGTTGGTACTCTCACTACTGTGCAGTCTGCTGCATTTTGAATATAAAACCTCGTCTGAAACCCCATAAAGCTGAACAATACGAGTTTAACACTACGTGATCCTATTTCCTTCACGACTCTTATTATTATTTCTTTTCAAAAGGATTCCGTTTCAATTATGAGATACATTGTTTTGTCGAGCCAATAGGTATCTTCTCTGGTTCCTTCAATACTATTGTGAATACAATCTGGCTGTGGATACTTTGAAAGGAATTGACTTTTGTTGTTGTGGTGCGTCAGCAAAATAAAAAGAATACTTTTTTCTTATTGTGTCAAGAGTTTTTTTACGGATACCTTAAACAAAATAAACCATTTTTAATTCTTATAAGATAGTGATAATTCATGAATATTGTTTAAGAGTTTACTTACTTACACAACATTCATTTATATAAATATAAATGTACTAAGTGGTTTAATGAACTCCCTTTGAGTCTTAAAAAAAATATAGGTAATATATTTAAGAATAAAATCAATAAATTGTACTGATTTTTTTTTGTTTATTTCATTCTTGTTTTTGTTTAGCTTCTTATTTGTTAGTAGATGTGCAATCTTTTGGTGAACGTAACAATACAAAATAGATACTCCCCTCTTTAAACACGAGATTTTATCTCAATTATAGAGGGTTATTATGAATCATATAATAGAATTTGTAAACCTTTTTAAATTGTGATTTATATGTAAACTTTGTATTGATTTGTAATCGATAAATAAAAAAAAAATACGTAAAAAATTCTGTCTTAAACAGGAAACTATCAACACACTGTAAATCGTCTAATGATATTGACGTGTTTTACATAAAATACAAACCATATCTTAATAAAATCACACACATCCTCAGCGCAGGCCATGATTTTATAACTGAATATTAACTTCGTCGTAGCTCAGTTTTTTTATATCATTTACACATGATGAAATTCCTTACGTTAGATGTGAAAAATGTACATCTAGGTTTTTATCTTAATTTTTCAATGTGTTATGATTTGTTGTCTTTATAATGTTTTATAAAATGGCGTTGAAGAATTATCAAGTTTTATATTAAAATATTAAAAACAAAAATAATTTTTCAAACTCATTCCATAAAAATACTGAAATTTTTCCAAACATAATTTGAATAATTTATGAAGTGACTTAGTAGTGCAGAGTATAGCGTTGGCCACAACCTACAAGTTTTTTTATATAACTACCCAGATATTAAAATGTTTGATCAATAGATATGAGGTTTAAGAAAAAAATGTTTATCATCTAAATATTTCAGTACTATAGTGTGAAAAGATTTTGGCTTTTTGAATGAGAATCTAAGATTTTCCAACTGTCGATTTGTTCAGGAGCACTTTGTTCTCTTAACATATCGACAATGTATCAAGCCAGAATACGCGAGAATTGTATGGAGAGGTGTACTTTTTTCACGGCTTTTCCAACTTTGAAGTCAAAAAACACCAACTTAGAGGCTTCGCAGCATATATGTTCCATACACGGATTTACTCAGAATTCGGAGTAGAACATTTCGTGTGTCTGTGTGTGTGTGTGTGTCTGTGTGTCTGTGTGTGTGTCTGTGTGTGTGTGTGTGTGTGTCCCTTATAACTTTTGATCCGCTCAATTTACAGAGTCTAAAATTTCAGAATATATAAACAGTTACAGGCCTACAAAACTTTTATACTCGGAATTTTGAATTTTTGTTTCAGTCAGGGGTTATCAACTTTTGAATTTTTATTTTATTTTTCCATATATCTCACAAACCATAAACGCTAGAACGCTGAAAATTGGTACAAACATAGACAAATACAAAATCTCAAATAAGTTTTTTCAAAAAATTCCAGGGTTTCTCAAACATTTTTTATTAAGAAAAATATTTTTTTTATGATAAATTTATGAGTTTAACTGCCTATATTTCCCAAACTTTTACAATTATCGAAAAAAGCCGAAACACCCCAACTAGATAATTTAATTTTCTATAAAAAATAGTAACATTGTAGTAGAAGATCTCAATTTTTTTTTAACAATTTTTTTAAAAATTGAATTTAGTGACGACATCGCTTCATACATTTTGTATGGCAGTCGCCTATACATAATATGTAAGAAGACTTAATAGTTTGATACTTCATCTCCAAACATA
The DNA here is from genome assembly GCA_963576475.1 of Molanna angustata. Taxonomy (NCBI): domain Eukaryota; kingdom Metazoa; phylum Arthropoda; class Insecta; order Trichoptera; family Molannidae; genus Molanna; species Molanna angustata. The sequence continues at coordinate 41,908,445 of OY754969.1, read as the reverse complement.
CATACATACCATCATGCTATTTGCATATTCTGGGTAGGAAAAAGGATCTTCCTCCATACTATCCTATCTTGACATACATACCTACATAATGTTGTATAGAAAACAAAATATCTGAAAATATTCAATAATTTGTATCTATGGGTTTATAGTTTGGTACATATTCTTCAACTATACATACTATCGCTATCGACAGTTGGATCTCATGTGTTACATGCAACTAGTATTAACCACTTTACATTGAAAAATTGATGTGATGTGTCCATATAAGTTTCATTGTATTATTAATATAATAAACAAGTCGTAATTTACGTAATAAAAGTACGCACCTTTCTTATTCGAAGTTGTATTATTTTGTTTGTGAGGTTGAGTCTAGTACTTATATCGTGTCATAATTTTATTTTAGAGTCTTGTTCTTTGCGAGAATTTGCTTGCGGGCAATAACAATAAAAGTTATGTTCTGTAAAAAAAAACAAAAACTTGTAGAGTACGTGTTCTGTTACTTTTACAGCCAGCCATGTGAATGTGAGTATAGGTACAGCAAACATATCTACTTTCATTCCACCTGGGAAAAGAGATCAAAATATTTGGAAAGCACAACGTGAAATATATTAATTTAAGCAAGAAAAGTTTTTAATGGAACAAAAGACCAGATAAAGAAAATGAATGAATGTCTTGACAAAGATATTGAATGACTTGATAAAGATATTGAATGACTTGATAAAGATATTGAATGACTTGATAAAGATATTGAATGACATGATAAAGATATATGTAGAATATTGTAAATTCGAAAAGCTGCGAAAACAAATATCCATTCTGCAAATGTCGTGTTCATTTTTGGTACATATAGAAGTTTGTTAACATTGGTTCTTATATGATTATCATGGGATATGTACATAGGTCGATGATATAAAATATACCTATAGATACCTAAGAAGTTTTCATAAACCGCAATTAGTCATTAATAGATATTTGCGCAATGCATCATTTTCTGCCTAATCCGTTAGAGAAATGGCGTGATAATGATTACTTATATTATGTACATATCTGCTAAATAATATGAAAAATAAACAGCATCCTCGTTGGAGATGCAAATAAAACCAGAAATGCAAAAGGTGAGAATAAACAAGTAAACTCTCATGCAAGTTCGTGTTAGCTTGTATGTGACGAATTACATATTTCGTATTTTACTGAACTCGGAGAAAATTATAACATGTAGGTAATTCTGAAAATACCACTCGTAGATAGAACGGAGTTGCGGTTGTAGAATACTCATTACTCCACCGAAGAACCGTCAGGAGTAGACATCTTGAACATTTCTTGTTCAGACATGTTAGGACAATAATTTGCAGGCATGTTTGTTTCAAACAAGTAATGATCAAAAGGAGCCATCTCCAGTCCTCTGGGAACGGGACACTTGAGGACAATTCCGGGACAAGTGGAAACTAGATTTTAAACAGTTGGGACACTTGTTATAATATTAGAACTGTCCCAAACATTTTACCAGTAATAGAAACCGCATTAGAGATGGGCTTTGACATCGATATCATGGTAATGCAAAAGAAACCAAGCATAGAATAAAAAATTAAAAGATTTTTTGGTCAAAGTTTTCATCCATCAAATACAAATAACTTAGAAAAAGGTAGACACATTCATTGAATTTTGGATTAAAAATTCTTTCCTTGCCATGTCCAGTCCCTCCGAAATTATCCGATATAGGTACTAGCGGTGTATGGAGTGAAAAGCAAGCTTATACGCTCAATCGCGTCATTGTATGAGAACAGCGAAGCATGTGTTTGTGTCAACGACACAGTGAGAACGTGGTTCTCTAGAAATAATGGCGTTAGACAAGGGTGCGTGCTGTCTCCATGGCTCTTCAACCTGTAAATTGATTTCTGCATAAGAGCACTTAAGGATGAAAGCATGGGTCTGAAACTGTAATAGTGCGAGATTTGATGTATACAGAGGATATAGTTCTGTTAGCAGAAAGTATTAAAGAGTTACAGTGTCTTGTAAGTATGGTATATGAAGGATGCATAGAGAACGGACTGAAGATGAATGCCAGCAAATCAAAGGTTTTGGTGCTTGAAAAAAGTGAAAGCAGAACAGCGTGCCAAATAAAAGTACAGAACGAATTATGTTTGAACGCAATGGACGGATTGATAAGGAGATCGAAAGAAGAGCTATGGAAAGAAACAGAATGGAGCACTGAAACCAGTTATGAATGACCGCAACATATCAAAGGATGCTAAAGTTGCCATTCATAACTCTATACTAGTGCTGACGTATACTTACTTGACGTATGGAAGTAAAACCTGGACATGGCAGAAGTCGCACGAAAGCAGAATAAATGCAGTTGAAGTGAGATCGCTAAGAAGAATCTGTAATAGAACAATGTATGACAGGGAAAGAAATGAGGACATAAGGAAAGAATGTAAGATAAAGAAAGATGTCATTAGTAGAATTAAAGTGAACAAATTGAGATGGTGTGGCCACATGGAGAGAATGAATGAGGAACGCCTGACGAAGAAAATATACATTTTTACAAGAAATGCAAGAAAATGTAGACATTTTATGTATACTTAAATAAAAATGCTATATCAGAGACCTTTCGAGGTTTACGGTAGCTGATTCCTACTTTGTTCAGTTTGACTGCGACTGCCACAACCTTGCTCTGCCTTTTTTTTTCATTTTTCCTCTTTGAGTAACTACCTACTACTTCTAAATTATAATTGTTTGCACTGTGCAGTAACAATCATACTTTTTTTTTAATATTCGCAAACAAAATTTATTTATAATATATGGTTGACAATGAGTTTGTTGTAATATATATTTGTATGACTTTATATTTGTTTGTTTTTAAATTAAAATAGATGTCATTGGAGAAAATTGAAAAATATAACAAGAAATGACCATATTAATCTTGCTATCAAAATATTCCATCACTATACCGCTCACTGAACGAACCGACCGCGAAATGGGCCTTCAGAATTTCTGCCTGATTTTACGAGTAATTCAATTAAACTATACCTGGACTTGTGGTTGGAGATAATTATACGAGGGCTATAATTATCTTAAAACTTCAAAGGCCACATAACACATACTGTACCAGATCTGACCGTTTTATAACAAAATTCAAAATTACCTTTGTATGAAGATAGCCTCTGATCTAATTATTATTCGTTAAAAAGTAAAAATAAATACCTTTATTGTGGTCATTGAAAAACAGCCTAATGTTTAAACTTGCCCGTTATATTTTTATTTTTAAAATGCTTCTTTTATAAACATTTATACTTTTTGTAATAAAAATATTTTTTTACATTATTATTGTGTAAGGATACATCAAACGACCGGTTCCAAAAAAAACAGTATTTTTCTTTTATAAAGAAATATCATTTCATAACTTTAATAGAACGCAACAAACGATAACTACAAGGCAGTGAAATCGTGTGAATTATTTTGTTCCGATCATGAAAACCTCGTTTGGGCAAAGACATTTATGCTTCACAGTTCCACATATATTTAACCAGTTGGATAGTAGTATTAAAGAATTGACTACAACTAGATCATTCAAGGCTGCACTGATAAACTGGATAAAGATATCAGGTAGGCACTATGCGGAGGTGGTTATCCGCCCGTCACTTCTGACCCGGCACATGTCATATTTATATTCACATTTTTTGTTTCTGTCAATACTATTTATATTATTTATTATTTTTTTTAAATATTTTTTACAAATGATTATTTTTGTGTATTTGTATCATTCATTTTACATAATAAGTGGCAATAAGTGGTTACTGAGGATGAGCACACGCTCGAAAACGTTAATAACCCCTTTCTTAAATTAAAGGTGTTTACAGTAGTAGAAGTAAACAAAGTTATTTGTTTTATTTTATTTTTATTTAAAATGAACTTCTACAAAGTATCTCACGAAAAATTCGAAGAAACATATTATATTTTGTTTTACTCTTGTTTACTCTTCTTTTATAACATATAAATAAATAAATAAATAAATAAATAAATAAATAAATAAATAAATAAATAAATAAATAAATAAATAAATAAATAAATAAATAAATAAATAAATAAATAAATAAATAAATAAACAAATAAATAAATAAATAAATAAATAAATAAATAAATAAATAAATAAATAAATAAATAAATAAATAAATAAACATATGAAAATTACTGCTGAATTAAGATACTCAAATGTGTAAATTAACAGACCCAGAACAGGCTCTTGCCTAGTGGGATGTTTTTAGTCAATTTATGTATGTCATATTTGTTTTTTGTATTAATAATAAATAAATATAGAGAGTTCGAATCGTGCAGTGTTTGTGAGTGGTTGTGTTTTCTGTGCTATACGGACGACAATAATATCTACCTACCTGTTCAACTGACAGCTAAGATTTTTTGTTTCATTTTTTCTCAATAGATTATCTTAATTTTAATTTATATCTTGTTTGTTGTATTATACTATTTATATTTTTTGTTGCAAATAGTTAATTGTGTATGTTGTAAGATGGAGGAAATAACCAAACCTCCAGATCCTCCGCCTGAGTCCGATAATTTGTCGATCGATGACATTGATAGATTGTCGGAATCGGATACTAGCCAAATTTCTCTTGTTCTATCAAATAGAAAACGAAAATCTCGCACAGTTCTTTCTAACAAAGACCAAAATTCAAAACTTTTAAAGCAAAATACGCCCACAACTTCATTGCAAAATAATTCCATACATAATTCGCTCCCTACTATCGAATCCCATCTTCTTTACTCAGAAAAGTCAAGTGCTCCTTTTATAGTATATGTACAGAGAATAGAACAAGGAAAAATAATAAACCCTTTAGATTTCGGAAAGTTTGTTTTTGGAAACAATTTTATTCGCGGCATTATAAATGGCTCAATAAAATCAGAAGGAAGGCATAAAATACGCTTAGAATTTAAAAGCTATAAATTCGCCAATGATTTTGTCTTAAATATAGAAAAACTTACAAATGGCATGTACAAGGCTTTTATACCTACATTTAATTTAATCCGCATGGGCCTTGTTAGAGGCATTTCTACAGATCTTACCGAGCTTGAAATATTGGAAGCCTTAAATGTCTCACTGGGAGCGGGAAGTGTTGTAAAAGTGAGGCGTCTGAATTATAAAGAAAATTTAAATAATGTCATTACATGGAAACCATCTCAGTCTGTAGTTGTAAATTGTACGACACCCAAATATGAACGCACGCACACATCTCGAGCACACAAAAACTCACCTCGTCTCATCGCTACGCACGTCTTTGAACGAGGAATGATTTTGTTGGGACGCTGTCCCATCCTTCGTGTTATGCTTATGACTCGCACTCTGTCTCGCATACCCAAGGAGCTGCTCAACCACGACAACACGACGTCTACACGACACGGTCAACACGACGCTGTCAACACGTCACTGTCAACACACGCTGTCAACACACGCTGTCAACACGACGACAGTCAACGAAAACTTCGAAAACGCCAACGCAAGCCAACTGCACAGTTCTGCAAATTCGACAAGAATGTTTAGATGCCAATTACACTGCACAGCTCATCGGACTCCACGGACTACACTGACTCCACGGACTCCACAGCTTTGTGTACGAACAAGCCTCACCGACACACTGCAATTGTCAACGGGCTGAACGGGAACACTGTTTCCAAAGCAATCACATCTCGATCCGTCGCAATCATCATCAGCAACCAGGCAACTGTCCAATTAACATCAGTCTAACCATCTGTCCAAAAATGTAACAACCACAACAATCTTCAGCAACGACTGCCTCAGCTCAGCCACAACATGACGTTCTACCAAGGTATCGTGCCATCTTCGATACCACTTGGAGGGGAGGAATGTGGCAGACCACATCTCGAAATTTCTTTCGAGCGCGCGCCTAGCGACGGCAAGTACATTTGTTTATCGCTAGGCCGAGTTCATCGCCCGCAACGTCAAATAAGTGACAATACTCCTTAACTGGGTATGACACTTCAAATAAATAAGTCTAGAAAGTTCGAGGACATTGAACTTGCTACCCCCAGCGCAGCACTATTTAAGGGAGTCTACACCTCTACACGTCGTCACTTCATTTCCGTATTTCCGTCACTTCGATTCGTCACATCACGCCGCCGTTCTCGACCACGCCGTCTCGCCGACACTTCGTCTCTCGACCACCGGTCATCTCTCGACCTCGCGAGCACGATGGTACTTCACCATGCGAAGATTCGGACACTTCGAACACACCCGCTAATTCGCTCGTTATACCTACTCATCGTGAGAAAGTTCCTTTGTAAGTTATTTCATCAATTGTAAATTTACCTTTAAGCCAACTATTAATTGTGATCAATATACTCATTGTTTCTTTTGACCATTCTTTCTTCTTCTCTCTAAACCACTGTCCTTGTGTTCTTATTTCAAATCATATCCACTTGGGATATAGTAAACTCTCTTTACTGGTAACCCCTCTGGTTACCACATATATTTAATAGTAACCCATCTGGTTACTACCTACTTTTGATTGGTAACCCCTTTGGTTACCAATCAGCTTTATTGGTGACCCTGAAAACGTGAATATGAACACAATCGTTACCAAACAGCTTAACAGCTAAGCTTCACAGCTACTGGTATTTACAAAACATCGGTATTTATCTAGTACTGGCCCGAGGCCGAAAAACGATAAATATGCATTCACAACAGTGGTATTTTTCCTTACAATAACATTAAACAACACTTACCGATTTTCCTCAGATCACTCCTTTTCTTTTCCTAGCTTAGAAAAAGAACGAATTGGTTTTTGAATCTCTCACGATGGGTACACTACACTACACCCGCGAAACAATCGCGCTTAATTCTATGCAATCGCGTTTAAAAATCACCCGCGTTTCTCGGTTTTTAGTTATTCTTTGTCATAAATGTTGCATTCAAATAACACATGCATAGTACACATTCATTTTATTCTGAGATTGTAAACAAAGGTATATATTGGTACCCACTTTATAATTTCACATAAACAAACACTGTTAAAAAAAATTCTGTACGGCACTGCTTTAAGTAAAAAAATACTCCGACAATCGCGATATACATAAACAAAACCGCACTTCCGAATTTAGTTATATTCTTTTCACATAATTCACGGAACTAAAAATATTTTTCACATACATCGCGACTAAAAATTCTCATGCACAACAATAATACTGAAGTGACAAAAATTATTAATTTTATATTTTGCATACAGTTTTACGCGTGGTACAGAACATTTAAGTAATCTTGATATAGTAATTTCACTGTTTAAACAAATATCCATCGAAAGTTTTCGGTTTTAAACGATAAAACTTCAATTTTGTTATTTTTAATAAGTAAACAACGCGATTACGGCTCGTGACTAATCTTTCAAAATTTCAACTAGCGGTAGAAAAATTAAGTTTTAATAAAACACCATCTATCGAATGACAATCTAAGTTTTTGCTAACAAGATATTTACGTACGTTATTTAAATTCATTGCAATCAGAAATATGTTTTTATATAAAAGGAGCTCGCAAATAATTAATTAAATTATCACTATTTAATATATCAAATAGGTACTAATTTCGTGAAATACTTAACTTACCTATTTCATACTTTGTAATTTTGCTTTAAATACCTTTTATACTTTGAAACTTGCAAAGCATTTTTGTACTTAGACACATTTCAATATTTATCTATTACAAATAGAATATTTTAAACATTTTTGGACTTTGCTGAAATTCATATTATTTTTTTGTTGCATTGTATACCTAATTAGATACTTGAATTTATTTTCACTTCTAAAATATATTGTAATCAACTTAATTATTATTGACAAATACTTATCATTGTACATATTATATTTTTGCAACATGCAACCAACAATATTTTATTTATTCGCTTGCTACAATTGTAAATGTTTATATTATGAAAATTTAAAATTTACAACTGTCAACTGCTGTTACTATGTACAACTATAGAAGCAAGATGATCAACGTTATCATCATCATCAGCATCAAACCAAGATGGAAAGCGACATTATCAACATCGATAAATCAAGATGGCAAACATTGTCAACGGCACCAAATCAAGATGAACAACATTGGCAACGGCACCAAATCAAAATGGACAACTTCAGCAACAAATGGTTTTCATCAGCAACCAAGAGCAACACCGACACGCTACAACTCGCTATACTGGCACGTATTCCCAAAGACATCAGACTCACTTGATGCGCGGCAAAGAATGCACAAGCACTCGCTATACTGGCACGTATTCCCAAAGACATCAGACTCACTTGATGCGCAGCAAAGAATGCACACACAGGCCCCACTGGAGAACTACATACTCCAAAGCTGTCTAACGCAACAGACACGCCGCAACTTCAACGCTGGAGAACTACTCCAGAGCTGTCGGACACCCAAATATGAACGCACGCACACATCTCGAGCACACAAAAACTCACCTCGTCTCATCGCTACGCACGTCTTTGAACGAGGAATGATTTTGTTGGGACGCTGTCCCATCCTTCGTGTTATGCTTATGACTCGCACTCTGTCTCGCATACCCAAGGAGCTGCTCAACCACGACAACACGACGTCTACACGACACGGTCAACACGACGCTGTCAACACGTCACTGTCAACACACGCTGTCAACACACGCTGTCAACACGACGACAGTCAACGAAAACTTCGAAAACGCCAACGCAAGCCAACTGCACAGTTCTGCAAATTCGACAAGAATGTTTAGATGCCAATTACACTGCACAGCTCATCGGACTCCACGGACTACACTGACTCCACGGACTCCACAGCTTTGTGTACGAACAAGCTTCACCGACACACTGCAATTGTCAACGGGCTGAACGGGAACACTGTTTCCAAAGCAATCACATCTCGATCCGTCGCAATCATCATCAGCAACCAGGCAACTGTCCAATTAACATCAGTCTAACCATCTGTCCAAAAATGTAACAACCACAACAATCTTCAGCAACGACTGCCTCAGCTCAGCCACAACATGACGTTCTACCAAGGTATCGTGCCATCTTCGATACCACTTGGAGGGGAGGAATGTGGCAGACCACATCTCGAAATTTCTTTCGAGCGCGCGCCTAGCGACGGCAAGTACATTTGTTTATCGCTAGGCCGAGTTCATCGCCCGCAACGTCAAATAAGTGACAATACTCCTTAACTGGGTATGACACTTCAAATAAATAAGTCTAGAAAGTTCGAGGACATTGAACTTGCTACCCCCAGCGCAGCACTATTTAAGGGAGTCTACACCTCTACACGTCGTCACTTCATTTCCGTATTTCCGTCACTTCGATTCGTCACATCACGCCGCCGTTCTCGACCACGCCGTCTCGCCGACACTTCGTCTCTCGACCACCGGTCATCTCTCGACCTCGCGAGCACGATGGTACTTCACCATGCGAAGATTCGGACACTTCGAACACACCCGCTAATTCGCTCGTTATACCTACTCATCGTGAGAAAGTTCCTTTGTAAGTTATTTCATCAATTGTAAATTTACCTTTAAGCCAACTATTAATTGTGATCAATATACTCATTGTTTCTTTTGACCATTCTTTCTTCTTCTCTCTAAACCACTGTCCTTGTGTTCTTATTTCAAATCATATCCACTTGGGATATAGTAAACTCTCTTTACTGGTAACCCCTCTGGTTACCACATATATTTAATAGTAACCCATCTGGTTACTACCTACTTTTGATTGGTAACCCCTTTGGTTACCAATCAGCTTTAGTATCATTCATTTTACATAATAAGTGGCAATAAGTGGTTACTGAGGATGAGCACACGCTCGAAAACGTTAATAACCCCTTTCTTAAATTAAAGGTGTTTACAGTAGTAGAAGTAAACAAAGTTATTTGTTTTATTTTATTTTTATTTAAAATGAACTTCTACAAAGTATCTCACGAAAAATTCGAAGAAACATATTATATTTTGTTTTACTCTTGTTTACTCTTCTTTTATAACATATAAATAAATAAATAAATAAATCAATTAATAAATAAATAAATAAATAAATAAATAAATAAATAAATAAATAAATAAATAAATAAATAAATAAATAAATAAATAAATAAATAAATAAATAAATAAATAAATAAATAAATAAATAAATAAATAAATAAATAAATAAATAAATAAATAAATAAACAAATAAATAAATAAATAAATAAATAAATAAATAAATAAATAAATAAATAAATAAATAAATAAACATATGAAAATTACTGCTGAATTAAGATACTCAAATGTGTAAATTAACAGACCCAGAACAGGCTCTTGCCTAGTGGGATGTTTTTAGTCAATTTATGTATGTCATATTTGTTTTTTGTATTAATAATAAATAAATATAGAGAGTTCGAATCGTGCAGTGTTTGTGAGTGGTTGTGTTTTCTGTGCTATACGGACGACAATAATATCTACCTACCTGTTCAACTGACAGCTAAGATTTTTTGTTTCATTTTTTCTCAATAGATTATCTTAATTTTAATTTATATCTTGTTTGTTGTATTATACTATTTATATTTTTTGTTGCAAATAGTTAATTGTGTATGTTGTAAGATGGAGGAAATAACCAAACCTCCAGATCCTCCGCCTGAGTCCGATAATTTGTCGATCGATGACATTGATAGATTGTCGGAATCGGATACTAGCCAAATTTCTCTTGTTCTATCAAATAGAAAACGAAAATCTCGCACAGTTCTTTCTAACAAAGACCAAAATTCAAAACTTTTAAAGCAAAATACGCCCACAACTTCATTGCAAAATAATTCCATACATAATTCGCTCCCTACTATCGAATCCCATCTTCTTTACTCAGAAAAGTCAAGTGCTCCTTTTATAGTATATGTACAGAGAATAGAACAAGGAAAAATAATAAACCCTTTAGATTTCGGAAAGTTTGTTTTTGAAAACAATTTTATTCGCGGCATTATAAATGGCTCAATAAAATCAGAAGGAAGGCATAAAATACGCTTAGAATTTAAAAGCTATAAATTCGCCAATGATTTTGTCTTAAATATAGAAAAACTTACAAATGGCATGTACAAGGCTTTTATACCTACATTTAATTTAATCCGCATGGGCCTTGTTAGAGGCATTTCTACAGATCTTACCGAGCTTGAAATATTGGAAGCCTTAAATGTCTCACTGGGAGCGGGAAGTGTTGTAAAAGTGAGGCGTCTGAATTATAAAGAAAATTTAAATAATGTCATTACATGGAAACCATCTCAGTCAGTAGTTGTAAATTTTTCAGGTCAAATTCTTCCATCTCATATTTATCTGTTTTACAATTCCATCCCTGTCGAAATTTATAAGTACCCAACTATACAGTGCTTCAACTGCTGTAGATTCGGTCACTCAAAGCCAATGTGTCGTTCGCCGCAACGTTGCTTCAACTGTGGCGATGACCATTCGTCGGAGGATTGTCCTAATCCTGATGATCCTAAATGTATAAATTGTACAGGAAACCATAAAGCAATTAGCTCGCTTTGTCCGGAATTGATGAGACAAAAAAATATTAAAGAATCTATGGCTACCAACAATACATCATACTTTCAGGCTTCAAAACTGTTTCCTCCAGTGAAAAAATCGTTTGCTGAAATCGCATCTACGAATCATTCTCTAATCAACAATAATAATACTCCCACCTCCTATCAATCTCCTCCACCAGCTTCCACTTCCTATCATAAAACTATCTTCAAACCATGAGGGAGATCGCGATCCACTTCCACGCCGGCGACGCTATAGAGCTCATTGGCCCTGTTCACCACCGGACGCAGCCGCAACATCGGACAAACACAAAATATCCACCATCCATCGGGTTCAACCACTGCCCCCGAGAATCCAACCACACACGTCAGGGCCTCCGATTGGTCTCGAAATCGGCCGCTAAGTACACTCCGTTTCAAGTCGGAGGGGCTTGTACCCCGACCCCTCGGTCCTCGTGTTGGCGTCCGAAGGTTCCGCGGGCTAACACCGGGGGCATCCGACGCAATCATCACCTGTCAGATTTGACGTCTCGTTGTCAACACAGGATGTCTGACCCGACGTCTGCGCCGGCGGTGTGCCCGAACCACACAACAACATTCGCCACAGTTGACGAGTAACTGCCGAGCGAGACTAGAGGCGTCCGTCCTGCTCTTCTCTAAGTATAGAATGACGAGGGCACAACAGCGTCGGCCGCCCACCCCCGCCTTTACTGCCTGGGCCCTTAGAGCCGCAACCTAGGCTTATATCCCGACGCATCGGTCCTCGTGTTGGCGTCCGAAGGTTCCGCGGGCTAACACCGGGGGCATCCGACGCAATCATCACCTGTCAGATTTGACGTCTCGTTGTCAACACAGGATGTCTGACCCGACGTCTGCGCCGGCGGTGTGCCCGAACCACACAACAACATTCGCCACAGTTGACGAGTCACTGCCGAGCGAGACTAAAGGCGTTCGTCCTGCTCTTCTCTAAGTACAGAATTGACGAGGGCGCAACAGCGTCGGCCGCCCACCCCCGCCTTTACTGCCTAGGCCCTTAGAGCCGCAACCTAGGCCCAAACCAACTTTTCACTCAACCTTCGACAAAAACTTACACAATTCCTTCGTGCTTAATCCTAATGGTAATAGCAAAAGCCAGCCACCCAACGGTTGTGCTCTAAATTATGATCATAGCCATTCTTCTCCTTCTACTTCATCCCTGCTTTCTAATATTTTGAACAATGATAATTCCTCCTTTATACAAACACTTATTTCACTTCTTATAACAGTTTTATGCAAAAACAACAATTTACCGAACAACGCTGCTGATTATCTTTCCCCCCTTATCTCTCTTCTTAACCATGGCTCCCCAAATAAACAGAATACTACAGTGGAACATTAGAAGCCTATCACCAAATAAATCAGATCTTATCCAACTACTAGAAAGCCACTCCATTTCCGTAGCTGCAATTTCTGAAACATGGCTCAAGCCTTCTGCCCTGGTCCACGTACGCGGATATCAATGCATCAGAGATGATCGCTTGGATGGAAAGGGAGGCGCAGCGCTACTTATTAATAACTCTATCCCTTTCAAACAATTATCATTTAATCGTCCTCCCGGTGAATGTCAGATTGTTTCAGCCATTATTTCCAATATCACTGTAATTTCTTTATACATCCCTCCAACATCAATCTTTTATGAAAAAGATTGGTCTATCTTGCTTTCAAATCTTCCACCCCCGTATTTCCGAAATCGATAACAATGATGTAATAAACAATTCAAATTGTACACCGGTTAAACCGACAAAAGAAATCAAAAAATTAAAACATATCACTGCAAGCACAATTTCACAGTTTGATAAACCCGTAGACGAAGACAGTCGTGTTTTGGATGAAGAAGTGATCCGTAGTATGCATATGAACCAAAATAGTAGTAATATTAAACAAATTTTGAATTTAAATTCAAATAATCCGATACATCGGGCGCATGAAGTTGACAGCGGATCTAGTGTTGATAATGCGCATGCGCTTGCCAGTATGGAAAAATTGCCAGTTATCAAAAACAATATTAATGTGGACACAGGAAATGCTACCGTTGGTACACAATCAATAGATAATTTAAGTGATCAAGTAACCCATTCAAATAAAAATATTTTTGAATTGATTAAACAAAAACTGGATGACAATAACAAGAGACAGGAAGAAATTATCGAACAAAATAAATATATTTTAGAGAGCATTAAATTTATATCTACACAATATGACGATCTATATAAAAGGGTTAATAATATGGAAACTGCGTTCAAGGAACTATCTACTGAATTAACAAAACTCAAGAATTCAAATAACTTACTTCAAAATACCGTCGACCTGCAGAATATAAAAATCGATCACCTGCAATATAAAAACATGGATAGGAATATTGAAATCCGTGGGTGCCCTGAAGTAAAAAATGAGAACCTTCTAGGTATATTTAAAAACATATCCAAATTGGTCAATTTCACACACAAAACGGACGACATCAAAACAACTCAACGAGTGATGACATTTCCATCTAGAACGAATTCGAGGCCAGTTATCATAACTTTTGAGACAAACAATCTACGGGACAATTTCCTTAGTGTATATAAAAGTTATTGTAGAGATGTAGGAAGCAGTGATGGCAATATTAGAAAAATTTTATCAACTGATATAGGTTTGTCGGGTGAGTCGCAACCAATATATATATCTGAACACATAACTCAAAGATCCAAGTTCATATTGGCCCAATCCAAAATTATTGCGAAGCAAAAAAATATTAAATATGTATGGATTAAATCCGGAAAAGTATTTGCTCGACTCAATGAAAAAACTAAGGTCATCTTGGTCAATACTCTTAATGATTTAAATAAGATTTGACTAGATAGACGGGAGTTGAATATTTTCTGTTTGATAGTGATTTATTTTATGTTTGATTTTCTTTTGATATGTTACCATGCTTTTTATATCCGTATTTTATCTTCAATATGTATTTGTGTTAATTTTATCCTTATAACTTTTATCTTTACTATTTCTTGTTTGTTTTTATGCTATCCCATAACATCTTACTTTAAGTTTATGAAAATTCTCAGTGTGCCTTTTGCTATCGTACATAGCAGTTGCAGTAGTATATTGTTATCTCATGTTAAATATTTCCACAATTATAATATTATTTACCCCTTTTTACTATGAGTGACTTTATAAATCTGGAGCTTGACAACATTTTTTCGGTACCAACTCTTGAATTATCGAATCCAGTTGAATGTGAGGAATTGTTGAAACAATTTTCTAGTCTTAAAATAATTTCTACCAACATTAGAAGTATCACCAAAAACTTTGATGATTTCTTAATTCTACTGGCAGATATTAAAATTGAGTTTGATATTATTGTGCTTTCTGAATGTTGGATTACTGATATATATCATCCAAAGCAGATTAATGGATATTCATCTTTTCACACTACTATTAATAGATCACAAGCCGATGGAGTTGTTGTTTACATTAAAGGTAATTTGCAACACGAAGTGATTGAAATAGACTTGGCAGATGCGAACTGTTTAAAAATCAATCTTAAACATATGTCACTCTTCGCAATTTATAGGTCACCAAGAGTATATAATATTGATTCTTTCGTTTCATCATTGAATGCTGTACTTTGTGAGTGCTCAAATGAAATTATGTTGATAGGTGATATAAATATTGATATACTAAAACCTCTGCGAGGTATGAATGATGAATACCTCAACTTACTTAGCAGCCATGGTATGTCTTCACATATCAATGCAAACACGAGAGTTACCCAAACTACACAATCATGCATTGATCATATTATGTTAAGATCCAAATTAAAATCCATAGCTATTGTATTTACATCAACCATAACGGATCATTACTCTACAATTATAGGTTTTTCTGGAAAAAACTGTTCATATGAAAAGCCAAAAACACTCTCTAAAATAACAATTGACTATTCAAAGCTAAACCTTAAACTAAAATCAGAAAATTGGAGCCAAACGCTAATGTGTACAGATACAGATATAGCGTTTGATCAATTCATGTTAACTTATTCGCGATACATTGAAGATGCAAAAACTATTTCTATTATTAAACAAAAAAAACATAAATTAAAGCCATGGATAACAGAAGGTTTATTATTTTCAATCAACAAACGAAACAAACTCCATAAAGCGCTTAAACATAATTTAGACCCACATGCATTAATCTATTATAAAAGATACAGAAATATTTGCAAAAAACTTCTTAAAGATACTAAATGTAATTATTATAAACAAAAACTTGAGGAGGCTGGAGGTAATCAAAAAACTATCTGGAGTATCATTAAGGAAGCGTCAGATATAAAGAAAACAAACATTGTTCCATCAACGCTAAATATAAATAATGAGAACATAACATTTGCAGATGACCCTTGTAAAATAACAAATTACATAAATGACTACTTTTGTGATATTGGGGATAAATTAGCAACAGAATTACTAAATCAAACATCAAAAACCGAAATTGAACTTGCTAACAATATAACACAGTCAGCAGTCTATTCACCGAATCTATTAATTTTGACTCCTTCAACAAGTGCAGAAGTAGACCTCGTAATTCAGTCACTAAACGATACTAAATCTCCAGGTCATGATAAATTAACAACTTCATTATTAAAAACTACCAGACAATTTATTACTACACCCTTAAATCATATTATAAATCTAAGTTTCTCATCTGGAGTTTTTCCAAAAGGTTTAAAGCGTTCTATAATATTACCAATCCATAAAAATGGGAACTCGACCGATATAAATAATTTCCGACCAATCTCTATACTGTGTGTAATCTCGAAAGTCATTGAAAAAATTGTTAAACGAAGGCTTAATGGGTTCTTGGATAAACATGAAATTATATCTAAGTATCAATTTGGTTTTCGAGAAGGATACTCTACTGATTCGGCTGTATTAGAATTGACAAAAAATATCACAACGGCGTTAGATAGAGGTAATAAATGTTTAGCAATATTTTTAGATCTGTCTAAAGCATTCGACACTGTGTCACACCAAATTTTGATTGCTAAACTCTTTAAAATAGGAATAAGACACCGCTCTCTTGACTGGTTTACCTCGTATTTGTCTAATAGAACACAATCAGTGTCACTACTGGGTCATAACTCATCGGATAGAACTGTGAAATTTGGAGTACCACAGGGAAGTGTATTGGGTCCCATTTTATTCTTGATTTATATAAATGATTTGTGCGCGTTATGTGAGAGTACTACGACGATAGCATTTGCTGATGATACAACCCTGTTTATTGAGGGAAAGACTTGGCATGATACTTTTGTAATAGCGGAACGCTCAATTAATATTGTAAGGAATTGGCTTGATGCAAACTTGCTAACTTTGAACTCGAATAAAACGAAATTTATTCCATTTAGTTTAAATAACTCGACGCAACCTCCTATAAATCTTATTATCCACATAAATAATAACTCAAAACAGGATGCAATTGGTAGAGTTACATCTATCAAATATTTGGGTGTTTATATCGACAGAAATCTGCGTTGGGATGCACATGTGGATAATTTGTCTATTCGTGTTAGAAAACTAGTACATGTATTTAGATGTATTAGAAATATATTGTCATCAAGTGTATTAAAACAGGTATATTTTGCGTTGTGTCAGTCTATTTTGTCATATGCAATAATTGTGTGGGGTGGATGTGCCAATGCTATTATGGATCCTTTACAGAGGGCGCACAAAAGTATAATAAAAGTTATCAACAAATGGCCTAGAGACTATCCATCAATAACACTATTTAAAAATTACAAAGTACTCGATATAAAACAAATTTATATAAGATCGGCAACAACGCACTTCTTTTACAATGATCGCTCTAAATTTAGATCACAACAAAGCCGTAACACCCGTCAATCAGTAAATATTAATTTTTGTATACCTTATTGTAGAACAACAATGGCACAGCATCAGTTTGCTTTTAGAGCACCGACTGCATTTAATCGGCTTCCTGTGGAACTTAAAGCTTTAGAAAATAAAAATAGGTTTAAGACAGATATTACTGCACGATTACTGGATAAGACCATAGATACATTCTATTTACTTACTTGAGTTTTTGCAAGCTGACGTGTGGCGTGTGACGAAGGGTACACTGAGACTGAGATTTAGATTTAAATTCACTAAGGAAATAATTGTTTGCATGTTTTTGGGATTTACTTAGTTCATTTTTAAATATTTTGATATAATTTTATTGTATGAATATGTGTATGTTTATGTATATATATGTAAACATACACATATATTTTATATGTATGTTTGTATTGTATTCATAATTTTAGGCGATGGAATTTATATTGTATTTATATTGTAAGGCTATTTATATTGTATTCATTTAGAAATTGCCATCATATTTTTATCATTCTTTCCATCATCTTTTCTTTTTAATAAATTTATATTATTGTAGCCATTATATTTTATACTATTTTAACAATCATTTTAGTTATCTTTTTAATATTTTATGTAATTTTATTGTGTTAATATGTGTATGTTTGTATTGTATTCATAATTTTATACGAAAGAAATAGCCATCATGTTTTTATCATTTTTTCAATATTTTTTTTTGTTGTTGGAGATCATCTAAATTTTTTTTTTTCTAAATTTTTTTTTTTAAATATGTTTATATAATTGTAAAAAAGCCATTATATTTTATAGTATTTTAGTATATTTTTTTCTTAAATATTTTTATACAATTGTATTGTGTTAATATGTGTATGCTTATACTGTATTCATAATTTTATGCGAAAGAAATAGCCATCAAGACACAGGCTTTGCCTAGTTTGATGGTGATTAAAACACCTTAATGACACTGCTTTCTGCATCACTGTATAATATAATATGTATTTGTTAATAATAATACGAATTATAAGTGTATCAATATTTGTCAGACATGAATAAATAAATAAATAAATAAATAAAATTTAATTTTAGGCGATTTTAATGCACATTCCTTCTCATGGGGTAGTGAAACTAATAACAGGTCTGGCAATAATGTCATAGAATTCATAGACGTCAACAAATTATGTTTTCTTAATGACGGTTCTCCAACCCGTATCACCCCCCCTCACCAAAGAAAGAGTGCCATCGACCTATCTCTTTGTTCCAATGAGTTAGCTTCAAAACTTTCATGGACTGTACTAAATGATCCTCGCTCCAGTGACCACTTTCCGATTATTATTAAATTTAATAAACTATCAAAAAATAAATCTTCAACCTCTGTTCCAGCATTAAAATTCCGCACTAAAGGTCTAAATTGGAAGAACTTTTCCACTGAATTGGATCATTATTTAGACAATTCCAGTAAATTTCCCTCAGATTTAAGTTATTTGTGTGAAAATTTTTCTAGTGTTATCTTAGAAACTGCTAAGAAAACGATCCCGATACACAAACCACCAGCTAAAAAACAATTTCAGTCTGCTTCATGGTGGGACTCAGAATGCTCCCTAATTGTACATGCTCGTAAAAAAGCTTTTCTTACGTACCGTAAAAATTTGACTTTAGATAACTATCTTTTAGGAAAACAAGCTCAAGCGAACGCTAAACGTATCCTCAAAAAGAAAAAAAGAACAGGCTGGCGCAATTTCTGTGAATCTTTATCGCCTTGCTCTCCGGTGTCATCCGTATGGACCAGCATCAGGAAGTTTGGATCCGTATTTTCCCCCCCTAGGGCTAGAAAAATTTCAGATGAAGTCATTTCAGCATTTATTGACAAATTAGCTCCCCAAACAGCCCCTTCCAAAGATGATATTCCCACACAAGACAAATTCACTTCTCATTCCTCTTGGTTAGACTCTCCATTTACATTAGATGAATTGAAATCTGTAATTACTTCTCTGCCGGACTCAGCTCCAGGACCTGATCAGGTACAATTTTGTTTTTTAAGAGCTTTTTCTGTCTCTGCTTCTGAATATTTCCTCTCCTTGATAAATTTTATGTTTGAAACCGGTTTCATTCCAGAATCCTTGAAATCTCAAAGAATTATTCCTACCATTAAACCGGGGAAAAGTGCATCGGAAGTATCATCATACCGCCCTATTGCATTATCATCATGTTTGTTAAAAGTAATTGAGCATTTGATTAAGAAGCGAATAGACTGGTATGTAGAACATCATACAATCTTATCTCCAAACCAATTTGGCTTCAGAAAGAAGAAATCTACTTTGGATAGTCTTAGTATCCTGACGACTGATATCCGAATCTCTCAAGACACCAAACAAAATCTTCTTGCAGTATTTCTAGATATTTCATCGGCGTATGATGATGTTCTCATTTATGTTTTGAAAAAGAAACTATTGAATATAAATATTCCACCTAAAATGGTTCAATTTATTATTAATATCCTAACTGAAAGAACTATCATTATTTCAACATCCTCTAAAACTTTCAAAAGAAAATTATGGAGAGGTCTGCCCCAAGGTTCTGTGATAAGCCCTATTTTGTATAATATATATACCTATGATATGGATAGTTCAATTCCACTGTTTATAAAAAGGCTGTATTTTGCTGACGATATAATAATCTATATCATTCTTAACAATTTAACTCAAGCAGCTCATCATATTTCAAGTGCTCTACAATATTTGAATTCTTGGCTTGTCAATAATGGCTTGAAACTATCATCTACCAAAAGCAAGGCTTTAATATTTTCTCGGAAGCGATCCATCCCCCCCTTATCAATTAAATTTGAAAATGAACCTCTTGAAATTGTCACCCAACATAAGTTTCTCGGCATTATATTTGATCACAAACTTTCCTGGTTACCTCACATTCAAAAAATTGTGACCAAATGTGAATTAGGTCTCAATATTATGAGAGCAGTAGCTAGAGTATGGTGGGGTGCCCACCCGTCTACTCTTAGAATAATGTTTAATGCACTTGTACGTAGTCACCTTGATTATGGATCAATCCTCTTTGACCCATTGCCTAAACACCTGGCTAAAAAACTTGACGTGATTCAATCCAAGTCATTGAGAATTATTTTGGGAGCGATGAAGAGTTCCCCTATCAATGCTCTTCAAGTGGAATGCGTGGAATCTCCACTAATAATAAGACGACAATTTTTATCGGACAAATTCATTTCCAAAACTCTTTATTATTCTAATCATCCGATCATAGAAAAGCTTCAACGATTATTAAAAGTAAATGAAAATACTAGATATAGGAACTCAAAATCAATTCCATTTCTTCTAAAAAGTTTTCAAACCTATCAACTATCTATTTCCAACATGAATTTTGATAAAGGGTCAACGCTTCCTATTTACAATATTCCGCTTTTGGCTTCTTCTTTTGGTCCGAATGTGATCCTATCTATTGGAATGGACAAGTATTGGAGCAATCGTAGTTTAGCTGAGATTAACTCCAAATTTAAGGAAATTATTTTGACAAAATTTCCCAGCTCTCTTACAATATATACAGATGGCTCGAAAATTCCTGACACCTCCTGCGGTGCCTCGGTCTATATTCCAGCACTCAACATTAAATCATCCTACTCCCTCCCTAAAATATTTTCAATCTACTCAGCCGAATGTTTTGCCATTGAGCAGGCTTTGATCCACATTGAATCATATAAAATATCTAATGCTGTGATTTTATCAGACTCTCTTAGTGCACTTCAAAAAATTTCTTCTAACATTATTAACCCTCTAGATTATCTTTTATGTTCAATAAAATACAAATTGTTTAAACTTAAATCTGATAATTACGACATATCGTTGGCCTGGATTCCTGGCCACCTTGGCATCGAAGGTAATGAAACAGCTGACTTATTAGCAAAATCAAATTCCTCTTCAGGTATGAATCTATCCCATTTGCAGATCCCAACTTTAGATTATGTTTGTTCCCTCCAAAACCTTAAGATGCGTAGATGGAATGATCACCTGTCAGTGACTCGTATTCGAACAGGATCGTTCTACGCTGGAATCCAGCCCACGATCCCCTCAAAACCTTGGTTTCAGGGAAGAGGATTTTCTAGAAGAGATATTTCCTGTTTAACAAGAATGAGAATTGGTCACTGTATTGTGGCTACTCACCTGTTTAAAATTCAAGTATTTAGCAGCCCTATGTGTGAGTGTGGTCTAGAGGAGGAGACTCTGGACCATATGTTTTTTAATTGCAATAACCGGTCTAATATCAGTGGTCTGTATCAATTCTTTATCGACACTGTTCATACATCTCCAATTAATATCTCCTACCTGTTATCTCTTAATAATTCAAAAATTTATGTCTTGTTGTTAAAATTTCTAAAAACTCACAACATCGAACTGTAACTTAATCTTGAACTTTTTATATTCTCCTAAAACTGCTCCTAACCCTCCTTTTTTTATTTATATTTTCATCCAAGGCATATAGCACTCTGTATAGGGTGAATTGCCATATAAAGCAAAAAAAAAAAATAAATAAATATAGAGATATTTTTTTACAAAATAAAGCTGTTGAGCAATGGTTGTAATATCTGTTGATATAGGTGTAACTCAAAATATCCAATTGAAAAATAGTGTTCTCCATAATTGATGGTTCTTTATTATTCTGGCGCTATTCAAATATGACATATGTGTGAAAGCATTGACATCTCATGTATAAGGACTGCGACTTTCATTGTTTACAAACCAATACATCAATAGATGGCGTTACAAAAAAACATTTCTTTGTCAATTAATAGATGGTGATGGTGTTGTTATCTTATTTTCAAAAGAACAGATTTCCATGATTAAAATAATATTGTATAACTTTCTCAAATTCGATTGATAGGTTACTCAATAAGAAGGCATAATTGGTGAACATTGTGCAAGCACATAAAATGATCGTAAGCCCTGTAGGTGCCTTGAGTTCCTGGTTTCCCTATAATATTCCAAATTCGTCTCTATTGATACATATGTTAAAAATTTGTCATAAAATACAATTATATCTTATCAAATAAAGTAAGAGATCAAATAATAAGAGATAAGAAGAAAAGGACAGGAAAAAGAAATAATATGTAGATATATGTAGATTGAATTTTTATCTTCATTTAATTTTTGAATAGGTACGCAATATCAAATTTGTGATACGTGAATACTCAAAAATAGAGCTTTCTGAATTTTTGCTGTTTAAGTTTAAAATAGTTTTATGTTGATATTACTAAAATCTAATCCAGGAAGTTGTATAAAGATTCTTTATAATAATTGTCTTTACCAAACCACTTGAAACTTCCTCAAAAAGCTAATTATCTTTTTACATGGCTCAGCTTTCATAAATTCTTCACAACGATAATTTATATTGTTTATCCCAAAAACATTATTAATTTAATTATAACCGTGAAAAGTTTGCTACATAAAAAAGTGTATTTTTATCGGCTATGTACAAAGTTATAGTTTAATTTGAAAATTATTACCAAGTTAATAATGTCACTCAATCAAGGAGGTAACCACATCGTTAAAGTTTAAGCCTTTTACTTCTTGAACTTAAAACAAGCAACAATTTGATTTTTGTGATTAAAAGGGAATTAAGGTTCAATGATTGTACGTCAGGTTCCATGTTTTGGTTTCTTTACTGAAACTTCTTAAAATATTCCAGAAAATTGCAAGAATAGAAATTATTCCAGAGAGTGCAAAAAAATGATAACCATGTCATCAAAACTGGAAACTCCAGTCAAATACAGAGTATATTATATCGAATATTTTTATTATTGCATATGCGCAAACATTGGATTTTTTTCCCTGTCGGGAGTCAAAGATATTTTTTAACGGATTTTTAATTATCTCAATAGAGACGAAGTTGGAATATTTACTGTAGGAGAACCGGGAAATCAAGGCACCTACAGAGCTTTACAAAAAACCAATTCTTTCAATAGATGGCGTTACAACAAAAAATAAATAAAAATACTAAGAATGTTGTTCATGATTTCACACATAGATGGCTGTAGTAAAAATTCCTTATTTTCAAGCGATAAGAATTTCAGTATTACAATATATAGAACTTTCAAAATTGAATTAATAGGGATCTCATTAAAAAGGCATAACTGGTGAACGTTGCGCAAGCGCATAAAGTGATCACGTAAACCAGCCGATGACAGGTCGTAAGCCTTGTAAAGTAAACATGTACAAAATTGTAAATAATAGCTTATATTCATATTTTCTTTCATGATACCTTTTTTATTAAGTAATCATATATACTTCTATATATATTTTTTTAAAGTTTAAAGTAAATTTTTTAAGCTTAGCAGTAAAATCTTGTAAAAACAAGTCATTTTTTTATGTTGAATATCAAGAACTCATGCAAATGCCAAATAGAGCATTTAAAGTGTTATTCCGTGTAAGAAAAAAAGTACATGTGAAAAATAATTGATAGACTCTCGTGTAGAGCGAAATAGTAAAAAATTAAGAACGCTACTGAAGTGTTTAAAAAAAATAAAACAATTAAGTACAGTGCATCGAACAGTAATTACTGTGATCAGTGTTAATTTTTAGTATATAAGAGAACCACTTCTTAATAAGTATTTAATTTAAGTTCAACAAGTATTTAATTTAAGCTCAATAACTAATAAGGTAATAACATAATATAAAGATCTAATTTTTTTTTGATATAGTATTTCTAAACTATTTGAGATCACTCAGAAAATCATAATATTTTGGATAACTTATAAAAAGAAATGGGTAATGATTTAATAAAAAAACTATTTGTTTTCAATATATATTTATTTTGAAACAGATAACGTTAAAAAAAAAAATTTGGAAAATATTAAAAGCATAAAAGATGTCAGAAATTGATTTTTATATGTACATAGTGAAAATAATGCAAATATTATCGTAGACACGAACCATTTTTAAATACTTTGATGTGTCCATTAGTAGACAAACAACCATTGACAAAAACCATTTCTATTTATTGACAAAAACCATTTCTATTTTTTTACAAACATGCAATTATGCATTATTTAAAAAAAAAACAAAGTACTCACTAATCTCAAATATCATAAAAAGTTCATATTAAATTTAATAGGGAGACCAAACATGACTTACGTCACATGAGTAAGATGTTGGGAAACCAGACATAGAAAAAAAGGATACAGCATACTTGTACATATTAGACTTAAGAACATAATATGTAATAGAGAAAAATATTTTTTTAAAAAAAAAGTAAAAGCGAAGCTGCTTAAATCAAATGTATCGAAGAGCTAAAATTATGTAAAAATAATGCAAAAATTTCGCTTTCGCTGGAGGGGGAATATGTGGCAGTCGGCCGTTTTGGGCCACGACCATCCCTACGATGAGCCGGTGACGCGGCGAGCGGTATATAAACGCGCACGCGCGAGGCGCGTGTACCACTCTGCGCCCGATCGTCACGTCTCCGGTCTCATACCGTTAATATAATTTTAGCTCCGCAATTTCATTACAACATTGTTATTTAGTTAATTAATTGTAAATTTGTATTTGAGTGTTTCTATTAATTTTTGTTTGTGCTACAATAAATGTAAGTACCAAGACTTGGCGTATTTAATTTCATGACTATATTCAATTCCTTAATTATACTATTTATATTTGTGTGTTTGCTCTCAGCAGCACATAAGTAAAAGGGAGAGGTTTGGCCATCCAGGACACACGAATACTCTCTCGAACAACGGGTTCGATCCCCGGTGTCCGAGAGTTATATTCAAGATCCTGACACTTTTGTGTAGTTTTCATGGGCATTACCTCAACCCCCTCATATGTTTACCTATGTTTTTTTTGACAAAATATGTTACTAAAACATCTGAAAATTTGATTATTTGACAGATTTTTAATTATCTCAATAGAGACGAAGTTGGAATATTTATTGTAGGAGAACCGGGAAATCGACAGGGAAAAAAAATCCAATGTTTGCGCATATGCAATAATAAAAAATATATTCGATTACTTACACATTGGTACAAGTAGGTAAATAGGACAAAAATGACCTTATAAGTCTGGCGCAATTCAGGGGTGACTTCTATGCGAAAAATGCATTGTCACCTCACATATAAGAATTGTAGCTTTCATTATTTACAATAAACCAATTCTCTCAATAGATGGCGTTACAACAAAATAAATAATAAATAATAAGATTGTTGTTCATACTTTCACCCATAGATGGCTGTAGTAAAAATTCCTTATTTTCAAGCGAAAAGAATTTCAGTATTACAATATATAGAAGTTTCAAAATTGAATTGATAGGGATCTCATTAAAAAGGCATAATTGGTGAACGTTGCGCAAGCGCATAAAAGTGATCACGTAAACCAGCCGATGACAGGTCGTAAGCCCTGTAGGTGCCTTGATTTCCCGGTTCTCCTAAAATAAATATTCCAACTTCGTCTCTATTGAGATAATTAAAAATCTGTCAAATAATATCTTTGACTCCCGACAGGGAAAAAAAATCCAATGTTTGCGCATATGCAATAATAAAAAATATATTTGAAAATTTGATATTTTTTTTTAAATTTATTTGATTTTGATAGAATTTTTGAGCAAAATAAACAATAATTATAATATATCCACTTTACATATGTACACTCTAGGTACATGCATGTTCTTATGTTAATATTTTATTACAAATATTAGAAACATGTAGAAACTATGTATATAAATCTTGCTCAGAAATACCCACGCTTTATGAATGGCTAAACATAATTTTGATACTAAACTCAACAACAAAATTACATACAAAAAATTAAAATTTCAATTTGGATAGGATCTTCGATATAACGTTTGCAATCTGAAATAATAGTGTGCTTTGGTAAATGATCTGCATTAGTAATGACATAGAACAATACGAATTTTCTCTCCTATTTTGAGCCACTTTGCATCTTATATTGGTCAATAATTCGTGGACCTCAACATTATATTAAGCTGATATGTACGTAAAACGATGTTTACTATACACTGTACAAACCCATTATTATTTAAGATTAGCCGAAATTGAGCCAGCAAATCTTCTGAAATTTTGCGGAGAAATTCGGCGTGTTATGTTTACTGTGGGATATCTCTCTCTCTCTATTTAGGTATCTAGTTTCTTTGAACGTTCAGCTCAATAACACCGCATACGCATTATTGTTAGGATAGGTGTGGGAGAACAGAATACACTTCATAGAGTACAAAGCAACAGTTGCTGTGTAAGAGCTATCTAGAAACATTTACCGTTATATTATTATGCTGTTCAAAGGTAAAGTATTGTTGAGAGCAAACACTCCCACCTAAAACTCTCAACGGGCCTATTAGATCTCATTTCACCTCTGTGTAGAGAAATTATACCAGCAAAGGTGTGAACACACACCATAGTTTTCAGGCGACTGAGACAAATCTTAATGTTTATGTACACCTTCGTAGTTTAGGGTCTCTTAGAATATCATGATTCACAGGCAAAATGTATAAATAACAAATAAATAAATTGAGATTATTTTTATAGTGCCGTTTTTGTGATAAGCTCTTCTCAAGGGCGGTTCGAATATACATATGGAAATACAATCTATTATGTGTATGCAGTTATCACTTAACATCATTTGGTTTTAGCTTAGTTTGATTTCAAGATTTTTGGAGCTAACTATAATACAATTGCATCTGATTTGATTTATAGAGTTCGCATCATCTTATTTTTCACTCTTTACCTTCTAGGCTTTCCAATGCTGGATAAAGAACTCTTTTATCTGCTTCCCCTCGTTTCAGTCTCGTCTCCTCCGTAACCGACTGGACAATGTTACCAAAATATCTTTAAAGACTTCTATCAACGCTCTTTTCGTCTTTCTTTGGCCTCAGTTGAAGCAGGCCTCAGCTCGCATCACCGTGTGTGGCCAGATAGTAAAGGTTAGAAACTGCATGGTGGAACATAGAAGAGACGATGATTTTTTGGAGTTCATAGCGTTTGATTATCTCTGCCTATTCCGTTACAGTAACGATTCAATACATGTACAATTGACTGGTTAGATGGAGGAAATTACCATATGGCATTAAACTCGCCACTTGCGCAGGGTGCAAGGAAGTGTTTTTTATTATTATTAAAAGTTTGTCAGCAAATGTTGTAATTTCTTTTTCAAGCTTAAATGCTAGGATTTGTTTGCACCAAGAACTCAATCTCTCCACATATATCTGCTGTCCACCAACCTCTTCATTTCTTGGTAGGTGTTTGGTAAGTTTCTCTAGGGTAGATCGTTTTTGGGCAACCCTCTTTAGCTTTGACTTTTAGATGTTCCTCAGTACCACGCAATGTGTTATGACCAATGGATCCTAGTGATGCACCTGTGTAGCACCACATTTC
The DNA here is from genome assembly GCA_963576475.1 of Molanna angustata. NCBI lineage: Eukaryota > Metazoa > Arthropoda > Insecta > Trichoptera > Molannidae > Molanna > Molanna angustata. The sequence continues at coordinate 41,880,589 of OY754969.1, read as the reverse complement.
GAAGGCAGCCAGACTTCCAGATTCTCTCGTTTCATCGTTTCTCTGCCAATATAAGTTAGATCGCTAAAGATAAAAAAAATACATATCTTAAAGCAAATCTTAGTTCAGAGACTGTTATGAAATAAAATTCATACATGATGAAATATGTGTAGCCCCGTGAATATACTTGCATAGGACAAAAAAAAAAGGGTCACGTACCTACCTAGTCTGATTTAGGGTAGCGTTAGAGAGTATGCAAGTAGATAGTCAGTTAGGTTCAGGGTCCGAGTTAATAAAGAGCATTGGCATTTTGCTCGCGACATACAAACCATTAAGTACTTTAAATCATTCATTTTCATATTATAAGCAAACTGAGTTGTTATTATTAAAGCTTACTTAAAAAGCATTCCTGAGTCGCAATTAAATAACAACAGTTTAATTAAAAGACTTGGGCCGAAATTAACGGAGACGCTCACAATTATCTGCGAGGGCTAGATTTCATAGAGGGCAGGTCCAGAGACTCTACCTTCTGCAATCGTCACTGACTGCTGACCGCAGAAATATAGAATCGCAGAAGAATCAGCCAAGAGGTACCTACATACATGTGAGTGCACTTAATAATTCAATCCATACCAAAGCCAATACCTTTTATTTTTATTGTATATCTGTTTGTAATAATTAACCAAAAGGAAAACCATTAATTGCCATTTAATTGCCATATCTGTCTAAATAAATCCATTATTATAAATATCTTTTTTTTATTTCTTTATCTATGTTATACCACAAACAAACAGGAATCACTGATTCACCACACATACTCTGGATATTAGTCTAAGTTGCTCAATAAGCCATTATAGTTAGCCGCGCATAATATTTTAATATTATAATAATTATTTAAAATCTCAATACGTAACAAGACGTACAAACATAATACTTCAACGGCCACTAGAGACTAGAGACTTATATTGAGACATTTAGTTGGATAAACGATCTAGATCTTGGGAGGCTTAAATCTCTTTCCGATGACCCACACCTTAACGTACGAAATTGTATTATTACCACATAATGGATCCGATGGTAATTAGATATATGACAGGATCTAATCTCTTTCACATCAGTGATTTCTTGAACTACTCATTATTTGAAAACTCGCAAGCAAACCAGACATCGTGGCTCAGCATTACAACTTCTGATATCAGAAACAAAGATCACAAGTTTAATACACAGAACTACTTTTTTTCAACATCCTGTCATGTTATTTTTTAACTAATAACCTGACTTACCTCCTCCCGGAAGAAAAATGAAAGACGACAATCCCTTTCATGTAGAATTTATTCCCATGATTAAAATAATGTTATCAGGCTGCATTTTTGTCTGCGTGCAACACCGTTGCGCAGTCGTAAACGGAAACACCGTGTAGTGTTCATTTTTTGCCTTACCAAACGAGCGGGTGACGTCCAAAAAAATGTCTGCGGACATTACATAAGAAAAAAAGCCTATATTTTATTTCAATGTTGTGACTGTCCTAATGGAACTAGTTTAAAAATGGGTGTGTCTCCATGTTTTTTGTCGATATAATTATGATCTAGCATGTTCCGCCGAAACATAATAATCCTCACGTAAAGTCGTTTCAGAGTTGATGAATCTCCCTTTTCCACTAGATTCCTTAATGTACCTTGATTTTACACTTCGTCAATTTATAGAGGACCATTATTAATGGATACCATTATTTGATCATACTTCTCTGATATGGAGACAAAACAATAGTTCCTGAAATACGAATTTTAAGTGATTTTCAACTCTTGCAAGATGGCGTAAAACGCCGTGTCATTTATCTTCGAGTAGAATACAACAATTTGCGACAAACAACTTCTATTGAACTCGTCTAATGAATCATCAACCGATTGTTAATGTTATCAATATTTTGAATTTATGTTTTTACAATATGATAGTTTTCATGTAATTTATAATACAACTTTGTTTGCTCTTCGATTTTTGTCAAATTAAATTATTGAAACGAATAATAATGGTTTAATGTAAATTTTAGATACTTAAAATTATAGTCTTTTTCTATAGTGTTTTTCTTAGTTACACTTTATCGATGATGAAATCTTTAAATACTTGAAATATGAAATAATCATAGTCTTTTTATATATTGTTAGCTTTGTTACACTTTATCGGGGATGAAGGCATTAAATACTTAAAATGAAATAATTGTAAAGACGCATAATATAACTGGATTTTTTTCTGTATAAAGATGAATATAAATAGATACCTAATTTTGTAAAATGGGGTATTTTGAATTGATACAATTATGTGGTTCGGATAAATATATTTCTATTTTTTATAATTCTGAGTTTATATTTATCTCTCCTCCTTTTACCTCTTTAATGAACTGACGAGAAATATTTAATTATTTTGTTATACCATATTATATTTTTGTCTTATAGGACACTTTGAGGCCTTGTTATATTAGATTCTCATGCAAACTGCTGGCTGGCCGGTGGTGTGGGTTCGAGTACGGGTGGGGCGAAGCCCTAGGCTTCTTCCACCATGGCTTTAACCCTCACAATCCGTCTAATGAAAAAAAATAATAACGCAACTATTGAACATTATACAGCTAGAATTATTTTTTTTGTATTGTTGAATTCGTTTTTTTTTCAGAATAAACTTATGTATTAACTCCTCATAAAAAAAGTATCAACAATATAAAAGATTATGTTTTTAGTTGCCACGTGTTATTCTGCACAATAAACAAGATTTTGATTTTTTTTTTTTCTCAGAACCATCACTGATATGAAATTGAATACCAAGAAAAATGAAATTGAATACCAAGAAAAATGAAATTAATTTACGTACATACATAAAATTTCCTTGTGTATATTTAATTCCAACGTACATTTTGAACTTATACTTTAATAACACCTGTCCAAGAATAAAATGAAAAATAACTTCTCGATTATTTTTTTAATCAAAAACCTAAAAAGAAAAAAAATTGCCAAAAACAGGCTCAGACAAATATTTTCTTATTTGTTTCCTAATAACACGTGGAAATAGGATGAATGAAATATACGAAAAATAAATTTGAGTTGTAAATAGTCTAAAATAAATATAAATATCGGTTGTGCCCACTCCAAATTATTCAAATAAGGATCAAAAATAATGTTGTTTGTCTTTCATAACATGAGAATAAATATTTTATCCAAAATAACATCCTACCTGAGTTAAGTTGAAAATAAAAAAAAAGGAAGACGTATATTATGTAGGTATACGTGTGTGCGCATAGAGAAAAAGAGTTATGAATTTGGGATAAATTCTGTGGATATATCAGAAGAATTACTCACATCATTTAATAATACATTTTGATTCCATATTTTTATTTTATGAAAGGGATTTCCCCTTTCTTCCCAAAAGGCTAAATCCACCGCCATTGACTCTTCGAATTGATTTCAAAATACCGCGTCTCCCATTTATCCCCCAACTCCACCTCGTCTCCACCCCCTGCCTGATATTCCCGTGATATTTAGCGAATTCGGGTTCTCTTGTGAAATAAAATTTCCCAATAAAACACAGCATTACCTTTGGATTTTTTCGTGAAATGAATAATGGAAGAGAAATTGGGTCTTTAATTTCGGTGTGATTCGGGAATTAGATTCGACGTCCATACCATCACGTGATGTCTTTTTCATAAAAAGATATATTTTATTTTGTAATGTGAAAAAAAATATATTTGAGAGGATATTTAATATTTGATTATTATTTTATGTTATGTACATACATTTTCAGAAGTAAATCGATCCTTAAGTTTTCGGAGGAATGTAAAAAGGTCGAGAAGAATGTATGTACCAAAAATAATATAAGAAAACTGATCAGCACAAAGTGGGAAACGCAACCCTATGTTTTAAAAACCTCTGTAATGGCACTGTTATTCACATCTGCTGAATATGCTGCACCAGTATCGTCCAACTCATCACACGCAAAAAGAGTAGCAATCAATGAAACGGCCAGATTAATATTATGTTTCCCCAAAACCAATTCCCACTAAAGAACTCTATCCAATTGTTGGCGTTACCCCTCAGATGGCGAATTACAACAGAAGTCGAACGAAGCAAGCAGTAAATTGACTCTCGACACCCAATGTATGGCTCACAGCCGCATCAGTGCGGACTATAATCTAGAAGAAACTTCCTGGAGATGGACCACCATATAGTTGGCTGCCCGGGACCCGACGTCTGTCACTGTGGCGTGATTGTGTCGAACCCACGCAGCTGCCATCCGCGGAGAACGTGTCAGTGGGACAAAACATGTCATGTCCCATAATGGGAGCTACATGCACCCACCAAGACACAGTTTTCATCCTGCTAAAATAAAATCTATCTGAGCTTGTGTATACTAATTTTTTTAAGTGTTTTGTCATCATCGTCACCAGGATCTGATAGGAATGTTCCATAGTACTTCTACCTTCCACAGTCCATCAGGTAGGAACTTTGATTCACTATATCTGGTTTGAGTCATTCGCGCATTCCGTTGTAATTTGTCTCTTCCCAATAATAATAAATTTGGATAATTTATATAGCGCCGTTTTTGTGAATATCTCACCTCAAGGGCGCTGAAAAAATGATTACGTTGTATCATTTCGGCTCTGGTAAGATTTGCGAAAAAGGTGCGTTTTGAGTTTTTTCCTGAACGAAGATATATTTTCGGTTTGTCTGAGGGTGTGTGGGAGCTTATTCCATGCATTTGGTCCTGCCACAGCAAATGCACGATCACCGAAATTACTTGTGTGCACCCTGTTTATTTCAACTAATTTCCCAACCATGGATGAAGAGGCAGAACGAAGTGATGATTGTCATTTATTGAAAGCGGAATGCACAGTTCGGAGAGTAAGTAGGAGCCATACCACGAAGTGCTTTAAAGATTATGAGACAGAGCTTATATTCAATTCTTTCGGGGACTTTAAGCCAATGTAGATTGCGAAGATGGTGAGATATGTGAGAAAATTTGGAGGCTCCAGTGATGAGTCTGGCTGCAGCATTGAAAACTGACTGAATTTTATTAATTTCTTTCTTTGGTAAATTCGCATATATACCGTTACAATAATCCAAACGGGAGACAACAAAGGCGCTTACCAAAGATTTCATGGCTTCAATTGGGATACTCCTTCGGATTGACTTTAAACGTCTTAGTTGAAAGAAAGCAGAAGAAGTAACTGTGTTAATTTGGTTTGAAAAGCTTAAATTTGAATCTATTTTGACTCCAAGAAGTTTAACACAGGATTTAGGAAGAATATCTGAATTTTCGAAAGTTAGTGGGGAAGTGTCTATTAAATGGCTTCGTTTGCGTGTTGCTTTCCAGAGTAGTTCTGTCTTTGTTGGGTTTAGCTTAAGTTTGTTTGCTGACATCCAAACACCGATATCTTCGATACATTTACAGATTGTGGTTTTTAGATGGTGAGCATTTTCTGGTGTGCAATAAAAGTAAAGCTGCGAATCGTCCGCATAACAGTGTGCGAGTAGTCCGTGGGAGTCAATGTTAGATAATACCACGTACCCATGAAAAACCTCAAGCAGACCAATCCGCCACACCAAATTTGCTTGTATATTTTCGTTATAAACTGTGTACCAAAACTTAAATAAATAGATAGTATTATGTTTAATGATGTTAAAGTATCTTGTTCCTAGCACTTGGTGTTTGAATAAACGGTAATTTTGAAGGATTTACGTTTGACAATCTCGGAAGTTAGCAATATTCCTCAATAAACCGTCAATGATAAGATAATCGCGTCAAGTAATACCTATCGAGTACCGTTAGGTGTGGAGTCACGTTGTGGAAATACTTTACCGTTAGCTGTTAGCTGATATAGAGAGAGAGAGACGGAGAGTGCAGCGAATCGTTAAATCCGTTAAACTAACGACTCTCCCCTGGCAGGTTAGCGACTATCTTAACGGTAGCGATACCTTCTGCCTTCACTCATTAGTGCAATATATTGAGGACATAATACATTTAAGAGATCGTGGCTAAATTTATTATACGAGAGTATTATCAGGTCGGTACCTTTACCTATTATAGTTATATTTATAACCGATACTTTTTACTTTTAAACCAATTTATAATTTTAATTCACTCATTCGTTAATACCCACAATGTGGGGTAATCAGCGACAATCGGGAGAGTCAGAAAACCTTATAAAAAAGCACCACACATGCGAGCATACCCACAAGCCAGTCTCGTGTTATTTATCTATTTTATTTTATTTACGGCCTTTGCCATTTACATAAAGTTTTCACAAAAAATACAAAATATAGTACATACTGATAACGAAAGAAAAGTTTTTATATAAGTGAAAACATATTACTTAGGCATGAAATTGTATGTATCATTTTTGTTTTTATTATTATTATGTATTCTGTGTGTTTTCCGAATTAAATAAAATAAAATTATAATGTGTAAAAATAAACATACAAAAAAACGAGTGGGTTGTGGCCAACACTAAACTCTCCACACCACAAATATTGACAATGAAATATTTTATTCATTCTAAATTTTACTACCAAGAATATAAATTTTCTAACGATAGTATATTTTCATGTTAAGATAGACAAACTATTAATGCAGTATGGTGAAGAATTATAATGTTGTATGAAATATTTTAATAAAAGCAGATAAATTTTGTTTTAAAGTCCGTTAGAGCATTTTGACAATTTTGACACGTAATATCATATGAAGAAATTTTTGTTATTTATGGAAAGCTAATCAGTTCGATGTTCAAGCTCTTTACATTATAACATGAAATCAAATTACTGAACTTTTCCATACATAAGAAATTTATCTTATTATATACATTTTTATTCATACTAAATTTTACTACCAGGAAAATAAATTTTCTATCGATAGTATATTTTTATGTTAAGATAGACAAACTATTATTGCAGTATGGTGTAGAATGCTTATGTTGTATGAAATATTTTAATAAAAGCAGATAAATTTTGTTTTATAGGACGCGAAAGCATTTTCAAAATTTTGACACGTGATATCATATGAAGAAATTTTTTGTTATTTATGGAAAGCTAATCAGTTCTATGTTCAAACTCTTTACATTATAACATGAAATCAAATAACTGAACTTTGCCATACATAGAAATTTATCAAATTACATTTTTATTCATACTAAATGTTACTACCAGGAATATAAATTTTCTTCCGATAGTATATTTTTATGTTAAGATAGACAAACTATTAATGCCGTATAGTGAAGAATGCTTATGTTGTATGAAATATTTTAAAAAAAGCAGATAAATTTTGTTTTAAAGAACGCGAGAGCATTTTCAAAATTTTGACACGTGATATCATATGAAGAAATTTTTTGTTATTTATGGAAAGCTAATCAGTTCTATGTTCAAGCTCTTTACATTATAACATGAAATCAAATTACTGAACGTTTCCATACATAGAAATTTATCTAATTACATTTTTTTTCATACTAAATGTTACTACCAGGAATATAAATTTTCTTCCGATAGTATATTTTTATGTTAAGATAAACAAACTATTAATGCAGTATAGTGAAGAATGCTTATGTTGTATGAAATATTTTAAAAAAAGCAGATAAATTTTGATATAAAGAACGCGAGAGCATTTTCAAAATTTTGACACGTGATATCATATGAAGATTTTTTTTGTTATTTATGGAAAGCTAATCAGTTCTTTGTTCAAGCTCTTTACATTGTAACATGAAAACAAATTACTGAACGTTTCCATACATAGAAATTTATCTAATTACATTTTTATTCATACTAAATGTTACTATCAGGAATATAAATTTTCTTCCGATAGTATATTTTTATGTTAAGATAGACAAACTATTAATGCAGTATAGTGAAGAATGCTTATGTTGTATGAAATATTTTAAAAAAAGCAGATAAATTTTGTTTTAAAGAACGCGAGAGCATTTTTCAAATTTTGACATGTGATATCATATGAAGAATTTTTTTGTTATTTATGGAAAGCTAATCAGTTCTATGTTCAAGCTCTTTACATTATAACATGAAATCAAATTACTGAACTTTTCCATACATAGAAATTTATCTAATTACATTTTTATTCATACTAAATGTTACTATCAGGAATATAAATTTTCTTCCGATAGTATATTTTTATGTTAAGATAGACAAACTATTAATGCAGTATAGTGAAGAATGCTTATGTTGTATGAAATATTTTAAAAAAAGCAGATAAATTTTGTTTTAAAGAACGCGAGAGCATTTTTCAAATTTTGACAGGTGATATCATATGAAGAATTTTTTTGTTATTTATGGAAAGCTAATCAGTTCTATGTTCAAGCTCTTTACATTATATCATGAAATCAAATTACTACACGTTTCCATACATAGAAATTTATCTAATTACATTTTTATTCATACTAAATGTTACTATCAGGAATATAAATTTTCTTCCGATAGTATATTTTTATGTTAAGATAAACAAACTATTAATGCAGTATAGTGAAGAATGCTTATGTTGTATGAAATATTTTAAAAAAAGCAGATAAATTTTGTTTTAAAGAACGCGAGAGCATTTTCAAAATTTTGACACGTGATATTATATGAAGATTTTTTTTGTTATTTATGGAAAGCTAATCAGTTCTATGTTCAAGCTCTTTACATTATAACATGAAATCAAATTACTGAACTTTTCCATACATAGAAATCTATCTAATTACATTATTATTCATACTAAATGTTACTATCAGGAATATAAATTTTCTTCCGATAGTATATTTTTATGTTAAGATAAACAAACTATTAATGCAGTATAGTGAAGAATGCTTATGTTGTATGAAATATTTTAAAAAAAGCAGATAAATTTTGTTCTAAAGAACGCGAGAGCATTTTCCAAATTTTGACAGGTGATATCATATGAAGATTTTTTTTGTTATTTATGGAAAGCTAATCAGTTCTATGTTCAAGCTCTTTACATTATAACATGAAATCAAATTACTGAACTTTTCCATACATAGAAATTTATCTAATTACATTATTATTCATACTAAATGTTACTATCAGGAATATAAATTTTCTTCCGATAGTATATTTTTATGTTAAGATAAACAAACTATTAATGCAGTATAGTGAAGAATGCTTATGTTGTATGAAATATTTTAAAAAAAGCAGATAAATTTTGTTCTAAAGAACGCGAGAGCATTTTCCAAATTTTGACAGGTGATATCATATGAAGATTTTTTTTTGTTATTTATGGAAAGCTAATCATTTCTATGTTCAAGCTCTTTACATTATAACATGAAATCAAATTACTAAACGTTTCCATACATAGAAATTTATCTAATTACATTTTTATTCATACTAAATGTTACTACCAGGAATATAAATTTTCTTCCGATAGTATATTTTTATGTTAAGATAGACAAACTATTAATGCAGTATAGTGAAGACTGCTTATGTTGTATGAAATATTTTAAAAAAAGCAGATAAATTTTGTTTCAAAGAGCGTTAGAGCATTTTGACAATGTTGACACGTGATATCATATGAAGAAATTATATGATATCTATGAAAAGCTAATCAGTTCTAAGTTCAAGCTATTAATATTCTTCTATCAATATGAAATCAATGAACTGATCATTGCCAAATATAAAAAAATTCTCTTGTTACATATAAGTTTCATACAAATATCCATTAAATAAAATATAATTTTTGAAACCGTTGAATATTTTTCTTTTATCATTGACCAACTTTGAATACAATTTTATGAAGATTCTTGGTGTTGTATAAATAGTTGAAACCAAATTAAAATATCTCTAATTTCCAGATCGTGAGAGCATATTTTCAGTTTTAATAGATGAAATCATAAAGAAACATTGGGAAAAAATAAACTGTTGTCTATGGAAAACTAATCAGCTCTAAGTTTATGGACTTAACACATGTGATATCAATATGAAGTCAATCGGACTTATAGTTTGGGCTGCAGAGAGGACACAAAAAAAAAACAACGTAAATGATGAATTCATAGAGAAGAAATCAAAAGTTGTCTATGGAAAACTAATCAGCTCTAGGTCCTTGCACTTTACACATATGATGTTAATATGAAGTCGATCAGACTTATAGTTTGGGCTGTAGAGAGGACACAAAAAAGATAAATGCTACGGCGTAAAGTGTATACGCCATACACACAAACACATCACGACGAAACTCATAGTGTGCATTCTCTACATGATACCCATTGAGAAATTGATGTAAAAAAAATACGCTTAAATTTTGCGAAATCATGACTCTCCCCTATTCCATAGTGTGGAGAGTAATAATAATAAACTGTTTTTTCTAGTATATAATTTTTCTTCCGATAGTATATTTTTATGATAAGATAGACAAACTTTTAATGCAGTATGGTGTAGAATGCTTATGTTGTATGAAATATTTTAAAAAAAGCAGATAAATTTTGTTCTAAAGAACGCGAGAGCATTTTCCAAATTTTGACAGGTGATATCACATGAAGATTTTTATTATTATTTATGGAAAGCTAATCAGTTCTATGTTCATGCTCTTTACATTATAACATGAAATCAAATTACTGAACTTTTCCATACATAGAAATTTATCTAATTACATTTTTATTCATACTAAATGTTACTATCAGGAATATAAATTTTCTTCCGATAGTATATTTTTATGTTAAGATAGACAAACTATTAATGCAGTATAGTGAAGAATGCTTATGTTGTATGAAATATTTTAAAAAAAGCAGATAAATTTTGTTTTAAAGAACGCGAGAGCATTTTTCAAATTTTGACAGGTGATATCATATGAAGAATTTTTTTGTTATTTATGGAAAGCTAATCAGTTCTATGTTCAAGCTCTTTACATTATATCATGAAATCAAATTACTACACGTTTCCATACATAGAAATTTATCTAATTACATTTTTATTCATACTAAATGTTACTATCAGGAATATAAATTTTCTTCCGATAGTATATTTTTATGTTAAGATAAACAAACTATTAATGCAGTATAGTGAAGAATGCTTATGTTGTATGAAATATTTTAAAAAAAGCAGATAAATTTTGTTTTAAAGAACGCGAGAGCATTTTCAAAATTTTGACACGTGATATTATATGAAGATTTTTTTTGTTATTTATGGAAAGCTAATCAGTTCTATGTTCAAGCTCTTTACATTATAACATGAAATCAAATTACTGAACTTTTCCATACATAGAAATTTATCTAATTACATTTTTATTCATACTAAATGTTACTACCAGGAATATAAATTTTCTTCCGATAGTATATTTTTATGTTAAGATAGACAAACTATTAATGCAGTATAGTGAAGAATGCTTATGTTGTATGAAATATTTTAAAAAAAGCAGATAAATTTTGTTTTAAAGAACGCGAGAGCATTTTTCAAATTTTGACAGGTGATATCATATGAAGAATTTTTTTGTTATTTATGGAAAGCTAATCAGTTCTATGTTCAAGCTCTTTACATTATATCATGAAATCAAATTACTACACGTTTCCATACATAGAAATTTATCTAATTACATTTTTATTCATACTAAATGTTACTATCAGGAATATAAATTTTCTTCCGATAGTATATTTTTATGTTAAGATAAACAAACTATTAATGCAGTATAGTGAAGAATGCTTATGTTGTATGAAATATTTTAAAAAAAGCAGATAAATTTTGTTTTAAAGAACGCGAGAGCATTTTCAAAATTTTGACACGTGATATTATATGAAGATTTTTTTTGTTATTTATGGAAAGCTAATCAGTTCTATGTTCAAGCTCTTTACATTATAACATGAAATCAAATTACTGAACTTTTCCATACATAGAAATTTATCTAATTACATTATTATTCATACTAAATGTTACTATCAGGAATATAAATTTTCTTCCGATAGTATATTTTTATGTTAAGATAAACAAACTATTAATGCAGTATAGTGAAGAATGCTTATGTTGTATGAAATATTTTAAAAAAAGCAGATAAATTTTGTTCTAAAGAACGCGAGAGCATTTTCCAAATTTTGACAGGTGATATCATATGAAGATTTTTTTTGTTATTTATGGAAAGCTAATCAGTTCTATGTTCAAGCTCTTTACATTATAACATGAAATCAAATTACTGAACTTTTCCATACATAGAAATTTATCTAATTACATTATTATTCATACTAAATGTTACTATCAGGAATATAAATTTTCTTCCGATAGTATATTTTTATGTTAAGATAAACAAACTATTAATGCAGTATAGTGAAGAATGCTTATGTTGTATGAAATATTTTAAAAAAAGCAGATAAATTTTGTTCTAAAGAACGCGAGAGCATTTTCCAAATTTTGACAGGTGATATCATATGAAGATTTTTTTTGTTATTTATGGAAAGCTAATCAGTTCTATGTTCAAGCTCTTTACATTATAACATGAAATCAAATTACTAAACGTTTCCATACATAGAAATTTATCTAATTACATTTTTATTCATACTAAATGTTACTACCAGGAATATAAATTTTCTTCCGATAGTATATTTTTATGTTAAGATAGACAAACTATTAATGCAGTATAGTGAAGACGGCTTATGTTGTATGAAATATTTTAAAAAAAGCAGATAAATTTTGTTTCAAAGAGCGTTAGAGCATTTTGACAATGTTTACACGTGATATCATATGAAGAAATTATATGATATCTATGAAAAGCTAATCAGTTCTAAGTTCAAGCTATTAATATTCTTCTATCAATATGAAATCAATGAACTGATCATTGCCAAATATAAAAAAATTCTCTTGTTACATATAAGTTTCATACAAATATCCATTAAATAAAATATAATTTTTGAAACCGTTGAATATTTTTCTTTTATCATTGACCAACTTTGAATACAATTTTATGAAGATTCTTGGTGTTGTATAAATAGTTGAAACCAAATTAAAATATCTCTAATTTCCAGGTCGTGAGAGCATTTTTTCAGTTTTAATAGATGAAATCATAAAGAAACATTGGGAAAAAATGAACCGTTGTCTATGGAAAACTAATCAGCTCTAAGTTTATGGACTTAACACATGTGATATCAATATGAAGTCAATCGGACTTATAGTTTGGGCTGCAGAGAGGACACAAAAAAAAAACAACGTAAATGATGAATTCATAGAGAAGAAATCAAAAGTTGTCTATGGAAAACTAATCAGCTCTAGGTCTTTGCACTTTACACATATGATGTTAATATGAAGTCGATCAGACTTATAGTTTGGGCTGTAGAGAGGACACAAAAAAGATAAATGCTACGGCGTACGGCGTACGGCGTACGGCGTACGGCCTACAGCGTATACGCCATACACACAAACACATCACGACGAAACTCATAGTGTGCATTCTCTACATGATACCCATTGAGAAATTGATGTAAAAAAAATACGCTTAAATTTTGCGAAATCATGACTCTCCCCTATTCCATAGTGTGGAGAGTAAAAACAACTCAATCTATAAACAATGCAAATGAAAATAAAAGAAAAATAAATATAAAGGAAAACGAAGAAAAGTCTATAGCTTATACAAATTAAAAAAAAATACATATTAAGAGGGTGACTGGTGCCAACGTACCTATTTTTTCAATTTGATATACCATCATTATTACTAAACGAATCATTTTGAAAAAAAATAACCTAGTTAGTTTGGATATTATGTAATAAAGAGAAATATACCTTAACTTTTTGATTATGTTCTGTATATATTCTTGTAGGTAAATAATAAGCATACCCCGATTTTAGTTATTTATTAAATTTCTAAAAAAAGATAAGGTATAGAGCAATATTTTTTTATAAATTAAAGAAGAACAAAATACCTGGAAAAATATGATATGACGTTGCATTAACGCATCAGGTTAAGTAAATAAACCAAAAAAACTTTTATTACGCGATGGCGCTGAATGGAAAATAAATATTTTTTAGGTTTATTTACTAAACCTGAAGCATTAATGCAACGTCACATCATATTTTTCTAGATATTTTTGTCTTCTTTAACTTAAAAAAAAATATATTACTCTACGCCTTATATGTAGTTTATTAATAATATATGATAAACGTTGAAAATCGGGGTATGCCATTATTTTTCTACAAGAATTTATACAGAACATAATCAAAAAGTTAAGGTATATTTTTGTTTATTAATATCTAAACTATCTAAATTATTTTTTTCAAAACGATTTGATAAAAAATAATGATGGTATATCAAATTGAAAAATAGGTACGTTGGCAGCAGTCCCCCCCCTTAAAATATATTCAAAGAAAATTTAAATTAAGATCATAATACGTACCTATGTGATGTAAAAATTCTCTTGAACGTTTTCATCAAAAATAACTTATACCTACTGTGATGCGCGGTTTTATAACACAACACAGTGAATCTACCACTTAATATTTTGGATTTAAATATTTTTTTTTGTTGCTGAAATAACGAATGATTGTGATTAAAAAAAATATGTATAGATTTACAGCTAATACTTATAAACATTTCCATAATATGATCAAGATTTTTTTAATAATTTCATAATAAAAACACAACAGGAATCAATTCAATATTATTGTCCCATTGAAATTGTGGACACGTATAGCAAGTAAAATATTTAAATATTACAATTTTATTCAGTTAAATTTACATTATACACGCGCACATACACTCAAGTTATTCTATGTATATTAAATTTTAGGTATTGAACAACTTGTAGTTGTTCAATAAATTTACCGCTTGGTAGAGTATTGAAATATTCAGTGCCGAGATAAATGTAGTGGTGTTGTGCTATTGTTTTATTAAAGCGTGGTATTATTATATTTTGAACTACATTTATAATTAAAAGCTATCGGAGTTTATACGAGAATCCAAGTTCTACATCAGCTGTTGACGTCCATAACGCCCGACTTTGCGATTCGAATTGAGATCCGTAGAACGTGTTGTCAGGGTAGACAGTAACGGAATATTGCTAATAAGAGAACATCGGTGGAGAGGAAACTGCAGATTACTTCTCCGCTACCCTGATACAAACCTGTCACACATCACTGTCTTCTGCAATCGTCTCATCTTGTCTCTCTGTAGCAGATATATTATGTACATACATCTATATTGAGAGAGAGAAACATGAACGGTAGATTCAAATAGAAACATCTTCCACAAATACATAGTCAAATCCGAACTAGGTACGTGAGTGAAGTTTGTTAACAACATATCGAAAGGTACGATTTTCGAAAATTTTACTTAGTTTTAAGCAACTTAAAAGAAAGATGTTAAATGATGTAGCTATCATAGTAAATAATTTGAAAATTTAGAGGTTTTGACCGACATTATAAAAAAAAACAAATTTTTTGAGGGCAAATAAATAATTGCCTGCAAAAGAAAATACTACTTACTTATTTTGAGACAATTTTCGTTATTTTCTTTAAAAATTCAATAGTTATTTGATAATAATTTCAAGAAAAAATTGCTAATTTTTTTGGCAAATGTTTGGCAAATTTTTTTACTATCTATTAGGCTATAGGTATAGTATATTTTGAAAAAAATTTCCTAATACCCTCAAAAAATACGTTTTTGAAATAAGGAACAGTTTGTTTTTACATCTTTATTCTATTGCATGAGTTTATTGAATTTTGAATTTGTTTTATACTTTTCTTGTAAAATTATTTTAAGTACAACACTTTTTATCATATTTTTACTGTCAGTAACTAAGAAACTACAAGGCATATGAAGTAGATTTTTACTTCAACCGAAAGAGAATATGAAAATCTACCCGCTGAATTTTTTATTATTATAATATTTTGATAACTATACTCGCTTAAAAAAAACCTCTAAACTTTGCCTTTTTTCACGATAAAATGTTGTAATCACATATTAGGTGATATACAATATTTTTTCGTGTTTCATAAATTATAAGGTAACTTAGTGTGCATTTTTGTGTACAGGTACCTTTCTACGAAGAAAACTATAAATGTAATTTTTTTTATATGGTTTGGGTCTGACCATCTTCGTTTAAGAAATTTTATCAACATAAGAAATCAACAAAGAAATCAACATAAGAAGTCTTTTTTTCTGTATATCTCTTGTGTTTTCTTGAATAATTAAAAATAACTTGTATTTTATTAAACACACCTTTATATAACTTCACCTGCCTGTCCGTACTGAAATTTTTCAGTTGATTTTTAACTAACTTCCTGACCAGTAAAAGCTCTAAAACTTTCAGAATTTGTGTATTACCGATGACAATACATGGCTCCAGCTTGATTCTTTGATAAACAATTTTATTACCATAACAATATAACTTTGTTTATTTCCACTTATTTATTTTTATTCCACAACTAGTTTCAAGAACTACCGTTCTCTTCTTCAGGTGGGTTTAAACTAAAAACTAATTTGGTGTGGTGTGTGGCTGTGTCATAGGTATAGCGGGAGGTGGGGGTAAATGGGGAAGTGGGCGTTGCCCTAACGGGAACATGGATAATAATGGTGAAGTGTTGGGTTGTGTCTGGTTGTTAATTATTTTCTTGTGACTGTTTATGGCTTTGTGGATTTCTAATGTCTCTAAATTATTTTGTTTCAGTCCGTATGTATGCTTATGTAATAATTGTGCGTTTGTATTGTCAAATGTATGATTTTCTTGTATTAGGTGGTTTGCATATTCTGAGAAACCGTGTCCATTTAGACAGCGTTTATGTTCTTTGACTCTAGTTTCAATTGTCAATACACAAAAGGACGGTTTGGCAATGGGACAACCAACCAGTCCACTAATAGCAGACATCTTCATGAATAATTTTGAAAATAACTTATTTGATAACACTAAAAATAAGGAATATATAAAAAATGTATTGTTGTGGTATAGATATGTTGATGACATTTTCTGCATATGGACGGGTACGGACCGACAACTACAAAAATTTCTCACACACCTTAATACACTACATAATAAAATCAAATTCACAATGGAAACGGAAAAAGACAGAACTCTAAATTTCCTAGATCTGACCATAAAAATAACAAATAATACCTTTACGTTTAACATATTTAGAAAACCAACATACACTGACAATATCATTCATAATACTTCACAACACCCAATCACACACAAAATGGCAGCCTTTCATTCAATGATCACTAGATTACTCAAGGTACCGTTAAATAAGACAGACTATAATAAGGAGTTACAAACAATAGAAACTATAGCTCTTAATAATGGTTACAAGAAAGATATAGTTCATAAAATATTAAACAGAAAAACACGTACAAACATCATTCATAAATACATATACAAACCAAAACCACGAGAGACTGGCACAAATTGGAGAAAAATAATATATCTTAATAAAATTACACATGATATAACCAGACATCTTCCTTTAAACATAAAACCAGCCTTGTATACAGACAACAATATAGGACTTATACTGAAAAACAACACAGAAAAAACAAGTAATCTGAAACAAAGTGGAATTTATGAATTCTAATGTGGGGACTGTGATAGTATTTACATAGGGAGAACAGGACGGACAATTGAAACTAGAGTCAAAGAACATAAACGCTGTCTAAATGGACACGGTTTCTCAGAATATGCAAACCACCTAATACAAGAAAATCATACATTTGACAATACAAACGCACAATTATTACATAAGCATACATACGGACTGAAACAAAATAATTTAGAGACATTAGAAATCCACAAAGCCATAAACAGTCACAAGAAAATAATTAACAACCAGACACAACCCAACACTTCACCATTATTATCCATGTTCCCGTTAGGGCAACGCCCACTTCCCCCCTTACCCCCACCTCCCGCTATACCTATGACACAGCCACACACCACACCAAATTAGTTTTTAGTTTAAACCCACCTGAAGAAGAGAACGGTAGTTCTTGAAACTAGTTGTGGAATAAAAATAAATAAGTGGAAATAAACAAAGTTATATTGTTATTTTAATAATTTATTAAAATGAATTTCCACAATGTTAACGCCTCTACCTTAGAATTTTATTACCATTTATGTCGTTAAACAATATGTTCTGTATTTTAATTAGTTTGCTGTATAAAATAACTGAGTTTGACATTGGAAGTATCATCATCATAATCAGCCATTATTTTTATTTTATTTTATTTTATTTTATTTTATAGAATACAACAGCATTACAATAAAGATTTATACAGAGATAATTTTTATGTTGCCAATTATAGTATTCTAAATATATTAAGTACATACACATTTATTAACAATTATGAAGACAGGATGGGAAAGGAGAGAGGTAGGAAGGGGAATGGGGGGAAGCATTGACCACTAGAAACTCATATTATGATTTGTCTCACGTGTCTCAATGTATGAAGAATAGTAAATTAAAATTAAGTTAAAGTTAATGTTAAAGGGGCACAATTAAAAAGTTAAAGATATGCACAATAAAACAGAGCACATTATTCGTCCAGTGTTGGACATAGGCCTCCCCTTTCAGCCTCCATGCTTCCCTATCCCTCGCCACCCTGTGCCATTGACCTCCTGCCACTCGTTTTATGTCATCAGACCATCTTGTTTGCAGTCTGCCCGGGTTTCTGCGTCCAGTTCTCGGTCGCCACTCCAGGATGCGCTTGGTCCATCGATCATCTGCTGTCCTTACTACATGGCCAGCCCAATTCCATTTAAAGGAAACTACCTTTAATGCAACATATTTAACTTTTGTCCTTTCTCTGATCCATTCGTTGCGTTTTCGATCTCGAAGACTTGTGTTTAACATCCTCCTCTCCATTGCTCTTTGTGCTACTTGGAGTTTCTGTACTCTATGTTTTGTAAAAATAACAGTTTCAAAACCATTGGAAGTACGAATGACAAAAATCTACGGACTGACGTGAAATATAGATTTTTTTTTCCATTTGGCTTTTCGTAACATATTATTTACGTAGTTGTATGATAACTACTAGTTTTCATAATTTTATTTAATATCGAATATTTTTTTCAAAAATTGTCATCAACGCTTTATGCTTTTATCTATAGTAACAATATTAGTTCGAAGACCCGCCAATACATGCAGAAAAAGCAAGCATTTTTTATGATTTCGTCACATATTTTTCAGAATATTTATTATTTTTTATGTAATTATTCTAGGAAATTTCCGGGAGAAATAGTAATTTTACCCGAAATATATAATATGTCTCTACAAACGAAAAATCTATAAAATCGGCGACTTAGGCCACTTGTATATTTTATTAATATTTTTATACTCAGAAACTTTGAAAATATTACGTCTCATGGCCCTTTGATATCATTTAAAAATGTTGTTACAGTAAAAGAAGATTAGAACTTAGAAGAAAACATCTAGGTTTAATATATGTTCCATTTTCGCTCTTATAGACATAAGTTTACATTAATTCTTTGAAAGACCATTTATTTTGTGTATGTTTAAGTGTAAGTATTTACATTAAATGAAAACAATTTTGTTTTAAATTGAATTTTTAATGTTTTGTTTTTATTATCATGGTGAAGACATTATCTTTTACGATAGAAATCATATTAACGTAAAATACATATGTAGTAGAATCGAGTGATGTTTAAGTTTCAACTTATCTTTGAATGGTGTATGAATATAAAGCAAAATGCAGTAAGTAATGCTGAAGAAGAAAAAACTTCGTGAAATAGTCAATAAGTTCCACGGTGAAATAAGAAAAAAGCATCTCTTATCTGACACTGTTATTTTCATAATAATTCATTGTTACAGTTATTTCAAAAACATTCAACTGCTTGGCAAAGCGCTTTTAATTTGAGAAGAATATTACCTTTGAATATACATATAATTAAACCAATATCCACTTTTATGTATTTGTTTGTGTGTAAGTATTTATCAGTGGTATAATCCTTTACTTTCAATTTCTATTGTACAATCTATATTTATAAAAAAAAATGTTTGTATTGTTGTATGTACGGTATGCAATCCTTAACCGTTCATGCGATTCCATTGAAACTTCAGTGAAATGTCGTGTGTTTACCCGGGACGGTTTCTGTTTTTATTTTATTTTTTTAATTAGGTTATTATTTGACCAATGAAGGTACTTACATAGGCTATCTTGGGAGAAGGAGGTACATTGTCTTTCCATCTCTTCGCAGGTGTTAAGTTTTTGGCAATTATATCTTCGTCCATGAGTTCGACGTGGTCTCTCCAGAAGCAAATACTGAACTAATCTTTTTTTTATTTTATTTACTAGTTGCATGTAACACATGAGATCCAACTGTCGATAGCGATAGTATGTAAAGTTGAAGAATAAGTACCAAACTATAAACCCATAAATACTAATTATTTAATATTTTAAGATATTTGTTTTTCTATGCAACACATGTATGTACCTAGGTATGTATGTCAATATAGGATAGTATGGAGGTCAGTCCTTTGATCCTACCCAGAATATGAAAACAGCATGATGGTATGTATGTATGTTTGGAGATTAGTATCAAACTACTAAGTCTTCTAAGATATTGTCTGTAGGCTAAATGTATGAAGCAATGTCGTCACTAAATTCAATTTTTATAAAAATTGTTAAAAAAAATTTGAGATGTGCTGTCACAATTTTAATATTTTTTATAGAAAATTAAATTATCTAGTTGGGGTGTTTCGGTTTTTATCGATATTTTTAAAGAGTTTAAAAGTTTTGTAGGCATATACCTTTGTAAATATTTTGAAAATTTGGGCTCTGTTAATTGAGCGGATCAAAGGTATAAGACACATACACACACACACACCCTCACACACACACACACACACGCACACACACACACACACACACACACACACACACACACACACATACACACACACAAAACTCACATAAATTGTTCTCTTCCGAATTCTGAGTAAATCCATGTATGGGAACATATATGCTGCGAGGCCTCTAGTTGGTCTTATTAGCATGCAAAAAGTCCACAACGCCATACAAAATTTTCCTTCTTACACACATCTTGGCTTAATAATGTCGATTCATTCAGAGAATTGAATTCTCATGAACGAATCGACAGTTGGAATATCTCATAAAAGAATTTATGGAAAATAATAGACATAGGAATACGAATATAAATGTCATTTTACTTCTTCCCTGAATGGATTAATTTCGCAGGGAACTGTTCATCACTTATGAGTTTATATAATTATCTCATAGAGTAGCAGAATATGATAATTATATTCATGATATGGGTTGTTATGACGGTTTTGATTCCATTGTTTGACGGGACTTGCCCCACTGAGAAGAAGTAATTGAGTGATAAATTATTATTTTTGATATATTTGTTTACCTTTGCTAGGAATCGAAGAATGACTTACTTTTATTGATGGTAGACATACATTAATTAAATGATTTATACCTACTAATTTATATTCGACTATGTACCGACATCTTCAAGTATTTTATTATTATTTCAATCGACACGCGGGTGTATTCATCTGTATGATTATTTTGATTTACTCCAGTTTATTATTTTTGGTGGGGATTGGTGTTTTAGTAAACAAAGGAACGATAAATCATTAGAAATTTTGACAGGGAATCCTCGATCCAATACACACGGCTAATTCATTGTTTTCTAAATTTCATTTCATCGTTTTTTCTTGATTTATATAATAAATCAGTTAAACCTTGTATGTAGGTAATATGTACACACATTTAAATAACCATTGTAATATTTTATTTAACCTATGTTCATTGTTTTCAACTATTTCGAGGATTTTAAAAACGGATATAAAGAGATTCCGTTTTAAAAATCATTTGTAATTTATGAAGAAATTAATTAGTAATCAACAACACTTTTAATGTCGTAAATACATTTTCAATTTTTATACAGCATGTCATGTCAATAAAAGAATTAGGTACTAAAGAAAATTGAGTATTAGGTTTTTTCAAAACATTTTCATTCATCTACGAAAGATTTCGAAACACTGGTTAGTTGGAAGAAATTGCCATACGGCAATAAACTCGCCGCTTGTGCAGGGTGCAAGGAAGTGTTCATTGTCGTCATCTACGAAAGATCTCGAACACTGGTTAGTTGGAAGAAATTGCCATACGGCAATAAACTCGCCAATTGCGCAGGGTGCATGGAAGTATTATTATTATCTCGTAAGCCACGGTCTCATATTGAGTATGCCAGTTCCTCAGGGTTGTTTTCTTCATTAATAAGATAATTAATATATACCTATGACATGTATATTATTTTTTGACCAATTTTTAACATCTCATTAGAAACTAATTTGGAATATCAACGGGGAACCAGGATCTGAAGGCACCAACAGGGCTTACGATCTGTCATTGTTGGTTCACGTGATCACTATATGCGATTGTGCAAAGTTCACCAATTATGCCTTCTATTCGGATTCCCTTATAAATGAAATTTTGAAAGTTCTATATATTTTATAATGAAATACAGATCCTTTGAAAATAAGCTGATCTTTTATCATCGCCATCTATGAAGTAACAAAGAAAACTTTTTATAACTCGATCCATTGAGAAATTGGAAAAACAAACGATTTCTCAATAAATGGCGTTTCAATAAGGGTACTTCATAGATGGCGATAGTAAAATACAGCTTATTTCCTAACGACCACGTTTTCATTATTTAAATATATAGAACTTTCAAAATTACATTTACAAGAGACTCAATAAGAATTTATAATGACGAACGTTGCGCAAGCACATAAAGTGATCACGTAACCAGCTTATGACAGGTCGTAAGCCCTGTAGGTGCATTGATTTCCTGGTTTTCCTATAATATTCCAATTTCGTCTCTTTTGAGATGTTTTAATTTGTTAAAAAATATCCCTCCCGACAAGGAAAAAATCCAATGTTTGCATCTATTCAACATTTAAAATATTCGATAAATTCATATTTTTATAACGTCACGTTTCTAATGTGACAGGAAAAGTATCTAGACTGCCACACATTTGTGTGGTTGACTGGTAGAAATTGTCAACGGGCAATACATAAGTCACAACATGTGAAAAACAATTTTTTTGTAAAATAAAATAATTTTACTTATATTATAACGTGTTTATTTTTTTTAACTTCCTAAAATCCATCTATTTTTTTGTTAAATTGGTCGCCATTGCAAGGATTTATTTTATTTTCTCTATTATTAATATCGTTACGTTATCTGTGAGGCACCGGCTTAGAACAGTGCTTCCATTCTTTTAAATCATTGTTTTCGAGTGTCCCGTATGAGCCGGATAATCGAAAATACAACAGACAACAATAACATCTCACATAGTTCAGCAATGAGGATCACCACCCATTCTGAATGTAGTGCCTTTTTTGGTGAAACGAGACTGGTGTGTGGGTATACATATATATGTGTTGTACTCCCTTTTATAAGGCAATGCACACCCGGACACCTTTTGCTGGTTAACCCACATTGTGGGATATGCCGTGATGGTATGAATGAATGAATGAATAAATATCGTTCATACTTGTTGTTTAGTTCATACATTTTTTGATCAGTCATCCTCTTAGATGCTCCCACCTAACATACCTTATCGCCTTCATTTATATACATATATATTTATTCTGCGTTCATAGTCATTTTTTGTGTTTTTTTTCTGATTTTTAAACTATTTTGTATTATACACCGTTCCAACTATAACACACTATTCACTAGTTTTATTTTTTTATATTTTTAATTTGAAGAAATATCGTTGGCTTTAATGATTTCAATAGCGCAAGCTGTGATTTTCTAAAACGAAATAAATAAAATAATAATATAACTTTTTTTATCCAGGCATGGGACTAAAAAGATGGAGAGACTACGTCGAACGCATGAATGGCAATAGAATTGTCAAAATTGCAAAGCGAGAAATACCCAACAACAGAAGACTACTTGGAAGACCAGAGGAAAGATGGAAAGAGAGTCGGACCTCCTCTTTCCTGGACAGTCCACCCTCACAAACAGGTTAAATGACTTAATACACGATGAAGAATAAGTATAAAACTATAATATTGACACTTACAATACTTAAACGATGACAGTACATACCAAAAAATATTGTATTTTTAAAAAGAAAGAAAAAAAAAATATATTTTTTTTTAACCTAACAGAAGATTTTGTTTATTTTTTATCATCAAATTTTCCATTAAAGTAGTGAACGTACCTCGGTACTGTTGGATATAAAACATTAACAAAAAAATCTCAATTTTCATATTAAAATGTAATTTCATGAAGTAGATTTACTCGCTACCCTAGGTTAGCTATAACTGGTGTATAAAAAATGTGGAAACTGCTAAAAATTTAACTCGGTACTCATAGAAACATTATTCTTTTTGAGGGAAATATTTTTCACCGTATGAACCTACCAACTCATTTTATTAAAACTTTTTTGATTGAATAACATCCTGAATATGGAAAATTGTTACAACTACAGTTTTAAGTTTAAATTTTTTCTATAGCTTTTTGCTTTTATTTTAAATGAAACGATTCTTTTTTTTTAAATAATGTGTTAAAAATATTTTTTTCTAATTGGGTTGCTGAATAAATGCTACAGAAATGAGAAGAATATGTAATAGAACGATGTGTGATAGAATTAAAAATGAGGACAAAAGGATAGAAGACAAGATAAAGAAAGATTTAATAAGTAAAATAAAAGTGAATGCCTTGAGGTGGTTTGGAAATTTTGAAAGAATGAACGATGAACGACTGACCAAAAAAATATACATGGGTGTAAGAGAAGGAGTGAATAGCCCATCTCGGGGCCATCCTAGAATGGGGGTGGCATGATATGTGAAAGGAGGAAACATAAGAAATGTAGGAGTCATTCGATTTCGCCTCCTTTCACTGTTGCACTGATAAATTGGTGCACTGAGAACTTTGTTAATTTACGATACGAGATGTTTTGCGACGAGCGAAAATTTGTATCACAAACGACAGCGAACGAAATGTGACAGTTCTTGCGACCGATCGACGACGACAACACATCGACTACTGGTCGACTCATTGGCCTTGAAGGTTGGATAGGAAGGTAAATGGTAGGGAGAGGTAGGGAGGGGAAGGCAGTTCGTACCGTAGCGCTGATAAATGATGATTTTATTATATATTATTTTGGCGCGTAAATTCGGCATACTGAAACAATATTTATTGATTATTCAAAAGGATTATTTGTCAGAAGGATAAAATACATAATATGTGCGTTTTCAAAATATTTATTTTTCAAACATCTACCTCCTATATGATATTGCAAAATTCAGTTTAATATTTGAGATACAATTTACCACGATGAAGGGATTCAAATAAAATATTTACTTACATGATCAACATTAGTATATTCTCAATGAATATTTATATAATAAGATAATAATAATTCAGCAGATTGAGTGTCGTAGAGGGATCGGAAGAAGGGAGCTTTCCTGGCTGCGGAACATCCGGGAATGGACTGGTATGAGAACTGTGGAGGGTCTGTTTTGCACTGCACAAAGGCTTTCTCTATGGTGGTTGTCAACGTTTGGAGGACATGACATGGCACAAGAAGAAGAATAATTCAGCTGTTCGCGATGTCAAGGGTCAGAATTATAAATCTACGAAAAACGCGACGCATGAATGTTTACACGGATGGCGCGGCGACTTTCGTAGCCTAAAAGGAGGCTTACTATGACGGATGCTTCATTGCGAACGATCCTATAAAGTGGAATGGATTACCTCCAGATTTTCGCAGTGATAAAAATATGAATGGTTTCTCAAAAATACTGACAACAGCATTGTGTCATAGTGCAATACTAGTATCAACGCAATTGGGATGATACTGAATCATTTTTAAAGAAACCAATACTTTTTATTTCTATTTAGGCACTATTTACTTAACTTGGTCGTGATGAAAACTATTTATTTATCTTTTCTTTTTTTTCCTCAGTTTTCAATCAATATTTAAGTTTTATTTCAAGACCACTTAAAATAATTAGATGAAATATACAAAAAAATATTCTCCCTTCCATAATGTAGGTATTGAGAGAAATTACAACTTGGAATCTTATTTGACATTGAGGAGGGTTGCTTGTAATGACTGATGCATATTGAAGACGCGAATATGAAATTATGAAATAAGAAGTAAAAGTGGACTGTATTTTTGTAGGGGTGATTCGTTGCAACCACTGCAAGGCAAAAGGAAAAGGCATAGGTAGGTATATGGAACACTCACTTACATGGTCGTCTCCCTTGGTAAGATTGTCACAACTAGTCACTTTGTTCACACGCGCAGTGAG
This sequence comes from Molanna angustata, assembly GCA_963576475.1. Classification (NCBI taxonomy): domain Eukaryota; kingdom Metazoa; phylum Arthropoda; class Insecta; order Trichoptera; family Molannidae; genus Molanna; species Molanna angustata. Next base: position 41,854,354 of record OY754969.1, on the reverse strand, counting down.
AGCAATTTTATGATGAGTGAGTTTAGAGGAGCGGTAAAACGGGTGAGATCATCACCACCAGAATTAGATGCGGATGATCTTAACAGGACGCAGTATGAACGTAGACTGAATTATATTGGCGCCAACACATATTATTTTGTTTTATTTTAGATGTAATTCAAATTTGATTTTTTTGCACACATTAATGAGTCTACACTTAAGGTCTAATAAGTTCTCTACCTTAACTTATTGGTATATGGATCGGTGGCAGATGGGTAACGTATTGCTTAAGCAATCCAATGATCCCAGGTTCGAATCTTATCACAAACGATTATGGTCGACTGACGCATAAACGTTTGTACATTAAAATATCGTATATAAACTTGTTTAAAATGCATGTTTAACATTCATTTTAATATTAAATACTAACAAAACGAGTGGGTTTTGGCAAACGACATACTCCTCACTACCGATAATTATCGTCTCTCAGATCCAGACTGAAATAATATGCAAAAATAATATACACACTGCTAACCCTAGAACAGGTTTACCTAAGGGCAGAAGTTATATATTTTTAATGACGCACATGTAAATGGTGTAATTGATAAAAAAATAAAAAAATGTAAAATTACATTAGCTGATTACATCTTTCATAAAAACATGTTTCTTTTATGTATTACCATTGATCGTTCTTGTCATATTATTACAAAGTATAATTTATTAAATTTAATATCTTGTCATAGAATTATGTTTCTCATCCAACCAACAAACACATACATTATCTGAATTGTATAATATAAACCAATGTACCTACTAAGAGATGAGCTTAGGAGAAAAATGATGAATGGGTTTTGTCGGGGAAAATTTTAACCCTTGTTCATTTTATATACCTACTACTATGTTTATCGATGTATGATTTAACAACTTCCGATATTTGAAAAGTAGATCTTTGATTTCATTTGACATCGATTTTCATTGGTAGTTTATTTAACTTTTCTGCAGGATTCCTTTATTCGAAACTTAATGATGGATGGTAATCTTATTACTTATTATCAGAAATTGTAATATACGTTTTCAATTTTGTCTATTTTTTAATATTTTTATATACGGACAAACGTGGGGTGGGTTGCCAAACTTAAAAAAAAAACGTAGAAATGATATCGTACGGCACATTGAATTATCATGGCTTTGTTTGAAAGCAATAATTATGAAATATCTGCACACTTTTTTAAATACAAAAAAAAATACCCTAAAAGGATGTATTGCGAAACAGATGTTGTTCTGTAATTATTAATGGGATTGAAACTTTTGTAGTTTTATGCCTCAGCCGCATTTATAGAAGAAATAAACTAAAAAACATTTTGACAAGATAAATAGGTACTTTTGATATATTCTTCATTTTCTTTTTCAATGACGCTACAGCCCAAATAGAGCCTTGGCCTCCTTAAACTTTTGCCTCCAACCCCGTCTGTCTTCAGCTGCCGTCCTCCAGTTTGTAACACTAAAGAGCTGTACTTCATCCCTCCTCACCTCGTCCTCCCATCGCAGCCTGAATCTTCCTATTTTCATTCTTCTTCCTGGATGACCAGTCATAATTCTCTTGGGAATTCGCATTCCTCTGAAAATGTCCAGCCCATCTCAATCTCGATAGTCTTATATGTGTTGAGATACTGGGTGATTCGTATATTCTGTACAGTTATTCGTTTCGCCTTATATGCCACTCTTCCCCATCTTTCACTGGACTGCATATGCGGCGGAGATTTTACTATGTCAATGTCTCGCACCCGTATGTAACCACAGTTAATATCGATATATTACCAAAAATATCTATAAATGAGCATGGAATCCTTATTTCATATGCATCCCATAACAGATAATGTTGATTTTTTTACAGATTTCGTACAATGACTATATTATATTGAGTCTCGAGTGACTATTTTTTGATCCTCAATTGATTTTGGAACCTCGAGTCATGAAGTCAGGTGTCTAACTATGTCGTCAATGATAGTTTATATATTTTTTATAAATATTTTATACTGCGTCAGAATTCAAAGAGTTGTTAAATCCCTCAAGTAGATACACATGTACCTTCCGGAGTATGTTGGATGTAGATATGAGATGGGGTTTCAGCAAGGCTTTGGTTACATATCAAAAGAGATTTATGTTAGGATGTATTGATGTTAATAATGCTCCAATAAATCAATTGAGTGTCTATATAATATTTACTTTAGGAAATAAATGTACATATATGATGTACACAGAATGACTTTTATACAGATACATAAAATCTTCATTAAAGGAAGCATATTTTATATCTTAATCATTATTAACTTGTCCTTTTTTTATTTTACGCATGTTGTTTAATTAACTTTTTAACTCACTCCACTGTATATGTTTTTTAAGCTAACTTGTCCTTTTTTTATATTACGCATGTTTATTTATTTATTTATTTATTCATTTAGGAATACAAACAGTTACAGAAAATATGCATATAACTAATAGTAACATAGAATTCAAAGTTTATCTGCAACCTTACAGTATTCACAATATAAACATATGAAAGTGAAAATTTGCAAAGTAATACAATACTAATAAAAGACAAAACAAGTAAAGAAGAAAGAAAAGAAAAAAAAAAATCAATTTAAATTAACATAAACGAAATGAAATAGATAAGAAATTAGTTATAAAGAAATAAGTATTGAGGCGAGAAATAAATATTGAGGCGAGAAATAGAGAAACAAGAGTTATACATTAACATAATGATAAAAAAGGGAAAAAAAAAACAAAAATACATAAAATAAAATTAAAATTAAGGAGCCATAATTCAATAAAAGAGATGGTGTAGTATGTTATGACAGATGATTAATATCTCAATGGAGTATGTGTATTATTATGTCATCGCGTGTTGTGGTGATGATTTTTGAATGTGTTTTATTTCGTGTTTGAATGCTGTGTATGATTTGGAGAAGATGTGTGTGTCTGGAAAGGTTTTGTTGTATTCATTGCACATTCTGTTGGTTGGTTTCCTAAATCCTGCATTTGTGTTTGAAGTTGACGGGAGGAAGAGCAAGTTGTTTCTTAGGCATCTGAGTGGTGCATGTATGTTAATTGAGCTAACGAGTGCTGGACAGTCAAACGTGCTATTGATTATTTTGTGTAGTGTTGTCATGTCAAATAGGGTACGTCTCTCTTTTAGTGTGCATAGATTGTAATTATTAAGTAGGTCAGTGTATGGTAGTCGGGGATTCTGTGTTCTGTATTGCATAGTCTTGAGGTATTTTTTCTGAATTGTTTCAATTTTTTCGGCGTATATGTTGTAATGTGGATTCCATATTTGAGAGCAGTATTCGAGTTGTGAGCGGATTAACGTATTATATAATATTAAATATGAGCTGGTTTTTTTGAATTCTTTAGTCAATCTCATCACAAAACCCATCATTTTATATGCTTTGTTGATTATGTTTTCCACATGGATGTCAAAATGAAGTTTGCTATCAAACACAACTCCTAGATCCCGAATATTGTTGACTTTGTCAAGTGGATGAGTGTCGATGTAGTAATTATGTTGGATAATATTTTTATTTTTTGTAAATGTGATAGTCTTGCATTTAGCTAAATTAAGATATAGTTTATTTCGCTGACAGTAATCGTTTAATCTATTTAGGTCGTCCTGGAGAGCTGTGCAATCGTGTACATGTTTAATTTTAAGGAAAATTTTTAAATCGTCAGCAAATATTAAAAAATTACTATTTATGAAACATGAGTTGATATCGTTAATTAATATCGTGAAGAGTAGTGGGCCAAGGATTGAACCTTGAGGTACTCCAGATGTTATTTTTACTTTATTGGAGGAATGGCCGTTGAGAACAACTACCTGATGCCTATTTGTAATGTATGATTTTGTCCACCTGAGTAGGCTGCCTTTAATTCCATTATCTGATAATTTTTCCATTAATATACTATGGTCCACTTTGTCGAAGGCCTTCTTGAAGTCTGTATAAATTGAGTCAATTTGAATTTTGTCGTCGAGTGATTGGAAGAGATATTCTGAGTATACTAGCAAGTTAGTTGTCGTTGATTTGTTAGGCATGAAACCATGTTGCTCATCTACTATATTTCTTTTCACGGTTGCTAATATTTGTCCATGAACGATTTTTTCAAGAACCTTAGGTATTGCTGACAGTATTGATATAGGTCTATAATTTTCGATGTCATTTGTGTTGCCGCCTTTGTGAATAGGGGTAATGAAAGCTTTTTTCCATTTATCGGGGAATACCCCTTCTGATAAACACTGATTGAATATCAGCGCTAAAGGGTGACTTATTGAGTATGCAGTTTTTTGAAGAAAGAATGGGGGAATTTTGTCCGGGCCTGGACCTTTACTGATATCTAAGGAAATAAGAATTTCCCTAAGTTCACCTAGATTTATCCTGATAGATGACAGATTGACAGAATTATTACTATCTGGAATGATGTTGTTTTGGTCAGATGGTAATTCGGGTTCAAATACCGATTCAAAATAATCTGAGAACATGTTTGCTATTTCGTTTGGCTGACTGGAGGTTTTAACTTTGTATGTCATCGTAGAAGGATAGCCTGATGTAGTTTTTAGGGATTTAGTATACGCCCAGAAACTTTTAAGATTACTAGTCAAGTTATTCTCAATGTTAGCTATGTATGTTCGGTGATGATCTTTTAGTAATTTTTTGAAACGTCGTCGAAGTAAAGAATAGGAGTTGAAGTCTGCTTCGTTTCCGTAAATTTTCCATTTCTTCCAGTACTTACATTTTTCTTTTGAGATATGGATTAGAGCAGGAGAGAACCAAATGGGATATTTGAGGCTGCGTGTTTTCTTGAGCGGTACATATTCGTTGATGATTGTATAAATAATATCGTAGAAGTAATCAACGGCAGTAGAGGCATTTATGTCTCTAAAAATGTTTTCCCAGTTTGTATAAAGTATGTGTTCGTTGATCGCTTCGTAATTACCATTTCTGTAGTCGAATTTTTTCAGGTCTTGAGTAGGCAATGTAGTTAGAGCTTGTGTGGATAAGATTATGTTCAGTGCTGGGTGATGTCGATCTTCGTGGGTGATTGGATCGATGGACTGAGTAACTGAGCAACGGTCATGAGACATAACTAGATCTAGTGTTTTATTATTTATGTTAGGTATTTTGTTATGTTGAGAAAGATTCATGAGAGACATTAAATTAATTAGAGCTCCAGCGACGGGATTTCTGATATTAATAATGTTATTTGTAGGTGAGTCATGTGTCCAATCTATGCTAGGAATATTGTAGTCTCCAAGTATGAGCATATTCATGTTAGTGTGTTGTGTGTATAGATTACATAATGTATTAAATTGTAATTCGTAAGTGGATAACGGAGTATTTGGGGGAATGTAAGTTGCCGCAATAATAAGTTTTTTGTCGCCAATGCTCTTGTCTGGAGAGGTATTCAGTGTTATAAATATGTCTTCAATAGATTTGCTTTCCCACCCGTACATACGGACTGCCGTGTAATTTTTATGTATTGCTACGAGGACGCCGCCAAATCCTTTTTTATTGCTTGTCTGATTATCCCTGTCTCTGCGGTGTACAATATACCTATTATCAAATAATTCCGAGTTATAAATATTTGGACACAATCCTGTTTCTGTGAGAACAAAAATATCGTAGTTATTATTCAATATGTTCATGTATGTATCATGAAGTTTGGTTCTGAGACCATTACAATTTTGGTAATATATTGTTAGGGTTTTATCCATTTTTATGTTCAGTTAAGTTGGTTGACGTGTAGGCACCTATACCGCACTGAACGCTCGATTTCTGAAGTGGTTTTGTGACACCGAGTGAGAATGTATTGAAAAACAATTGTTTTTTTTTTTTATAGTAAGTGCGTTATATACCTTGTCGCAATGACAATATTTAGTCGGCTTAAGTCTTAGAATTATCTTACTGCATTTAATTACAAGTATTATAGGTAAATTATTAGGTAATCTTATACCATAGTTCCATGACAGAGATATCAGTAGTATTGCTTGGATAAAAGATAAAAGATACATTATATTTAACTGTGCGACGATTTTGTAAGTACATAATATTGCTTTAAATTTAAATTTTCGCACTTGTAACACAGTTAGTGCATCTACTATGCCTCGATACGAAATTAGTATTGTTGTGCAAGCACGCGGTTGAATACAGCGATACATAGTGTAATTCTGTTTGTTTAAAAATATTTTTGGAATAGCGATTAATGCATAGTAGTGCAGGTGGAGTACATTAAATTTATGTTTAATCAGAGCATGATAAAAATAGTTTAGTGTAGATGTATTATATCCATTAGGATAAGTAATATTTTTTGATATTATGTCATAGTGCGAGTATGACAACGAAAAATTCGAATAAAGTGCGTATAATAACAACGAAAAAATCGAACGTGCGCGCAATACAGGTGCGTAAATGTTAGTAGGTTTATAATTGAGTTTGTGTAATGTCGTGATAAGTATTTGATATGAGAAAATTGTGAAATTGCATTGCATTAGTAGTGAATATTTTGTCAGTGTTCTTGATTGACAATGAGTTTCATTGTGATTACATAATACATAATTATATGGGTAAGTGCAATAATGTAATTTAAACATGTTTTCCCGTAGATAGGAATGTCTATGGAATACACAGTTGGATGAAATCATTGTATATGGCAAATGTAAATAAGAGTTAAATGAATTGTGTGAGATGTATAAATTTACGTATGTATATAAATATAGAGTATATATAAATATAAAGTATAAGCAGTACAAATAGCCTGGACCGAGAAAAAGGATATAACATATCATAGTATTTACATTTTTGTCAAATCTAATTCGTTTTTTAGACATAGTACATGAGAAGTTTCGTCTTTTCTAGCATATATATTAAAATTCTTGATCCATACAAATTTGTACCGCTTATTGTAAGCCGTTTGTCGGGCGTTCTTGTATAGTAATTTGTTTTTGAGCGTCAAGTGCTCTGACAAGTATATTCTTTGTTGTGTCCCTGCGGAACCAATGTCTTCTGTAGTCAAGTTTCGACGTTTCTTGGCTGCAGTCAGTAGTTCATCACGCTTCGATTTGGAGTAGAGCCGGAGTATGATGTTCTTAGGGCGGTTTTCCTTCGTGTCTCCGTGGGCCACGCGATGGACCTCTTCAATGTCTTCTGCAGAAATCGAACAGCCTATTGTCTGGGCAATTTTGCACACGATGGACACAATATTTTCATCTCGCTTCTGAGGGACATTTTGTATTTCTACATTGTTGCGCCTGGCTTGCTGCTCCATCTTATCCAACCGAAAGGTTAATTGAGCAGCATGAGATTTCAAGTCATCAGTGTTAGATTCGTTGAATTTATTGTTGAGGCAGAGTAGATTGTTAGTTAATTCTTCGTTCTTCCTTTCGACCTCTTGTAGCCTTGCTAAGGTTTCGCTGTTGGTAGTTGACAGATTGGATATTGTTTCTAGTAATTTAGACATTTGCTGTTCCAAATTTTTTGTGTAAGTGGTAATTTGGTGATCTATGTGTGAGAGCATTGAGGTCCGGAAATCGTTAAACTTTTTATCCATTACAATAGTAATTTGTTCGATAAGGGTGGTGTGAATGTCTTTGTCAGAAGATGTGTCGGTTTTTTTGACAGATACCGACGGAGACTGAACGTCTATATTCAGAACATTTCCCCTGCAGCTGCTAGGTTCCTTACACGACTGGCATTTGTAAATATTAATCGCCTTATTTGACATTTTTTTGTAGCTGGATAAATTGAGTCCGCCACAGTTGTAGTGGTACAAGTTTAAACAGCGGGAGCATTTTATGTCTTCACCGGGTTTTATTAAATAAGCACAAGTTTTGCAATTCTTATCTTCAGCCATTGTTGTATGGTGGTAAATTAGTATATTTGGTATAAATAAATATAATTGATTGTATATTAATATTTATAATAGGTATCTACCTTTTTTCCGCTGTCAGATTTGCCTGTAGGTAGGTGATATTGTAGATATATGTTTTTATCTGATGTGTCACTCGCGCGCTGACAAGATAATGCTCTAGGTTGTGAACTAAACTCTCTGGATCAATCTTCACTTGAAACAAATGCTACTTTTGCATAAATTTTGGAAAAATCAAATATCAAATATCAGCTGAAAAAATTGTAGTACTTAGCAAATCAAACCATAGACAAAAAAAAAAAAAAAAAAAAAAAAAAAAAAAAAAAAAAAAAAAAAAAAAAAAAAAAAAAAAAAAAAAAAAAAAAAAAAAAAAAAAAAAAAAAAAAAAAAAAAAAAAAAAGGCGATTAGTTTTTTATGTAGGTACGTTAACTATTGGTAAGCAGTTCCATACAGTCCTATCTTTCCATGATCCCATGTTTAGGTTACGTTAGTAGTAAACGGAGAATTTAGTAACTTATTGGTTTTGCACTGGTTGAGATATCCAGAACGAGTGGACTATTAAGTATACCTAATAGTTTTTAAGGCTCTGAACGACTTGGCTCTACACTACATTCAGGAACTGTGCCAAATGAATGTTCCATTAAGGAGGCAGCTTACGATGAGATCGTCTGGATCACAAAGTACCAACTCCTTAAAAGAATTGGACAGAGTCAATAAGGCGGCTTACTATAATCGCGGTTCTAGTGTGAACGGGCCTTTTAAATGTAATAAATTGCCTCTTGACATACGTGACATTGCCTCTTGACACATTTGATCCAGTTAATTTGTGTGTCATCCATCCTAAAAAAGAAGCAGTCGTCTCGAAGCCGACGATCTAACATTTCGCTACTACCACCACCGCCCGTTCTGCATATGAGGACTGTAAACGTTCCACTCACAGAACGCTACGCTAGCGACAAGAAAAAAAATGTAAAGCGCAAGTAGCTCATGGAGCCCTCTAGATTAGCAATCTCGGCACCAAAATGCAAAAAAAAACAATCAACAAATAGGAATGAAAGATTCACACTCGTGGACTGTCATTGATTTTAGACCTTTTTGAATGAGAAACATCAAGGGTATGATCAAGATCTCTGTAAAAAAATAACCTACTGGGAATCTAACAATAGTATGGCACTACAAATATGAAAAACTTATTTTCTTATTATTATCTAACCTTTATCATGTGAGATTTAAACCAAGTACTTACATAATTACAATAATAAGTAAATATTATATAAAAAGCCTGCTTAAGGCCAATCATGACAAATGGCCTAGAAACAAATGCCGACCCCTAGAGAACGAAGAGTCTCTCAAGAAGCACCGAAATGAAAACTCTCTGACCCTTCTCGAATAAAACAATCAGAGACAGTGTACGAAACTCCTTTTAGAGTTAGAGAGTGCAATGTCGAAAGTATCGAGCTAGGGGAAAGAAACGGAAGACGCCACTGGAGAGAATACGCGGACAGAATGGATTTGACAAGAGTGGTGAGGATAGTATTGGACGAAATATCTATGCACATCCAACAGACTTCCAGGAAGACCACCAAAAAGATGGAGAGACAGCTGGTCATGCATATCTCAGGAACAGCAGCCGTGGCTTCATATGTATTTACTCGTGTATGGTTCACTGACAGAAATTGCCTGCGGGCAATAAGTCCACCCCTTCATGTATTTTTTTTTTTTTTTACAAAATAAAAACATTTAATTTTTAATAAAGGCCCATTGTAATAAATAAAATTGAATATAGTGTTAGGCGCCGACTTAGAATAGTGTTTCCATTCATTTCTATTATCATGTTTTCGAGTGTAGCGTAAAAGCCGATCACACAATAGAAAATACAAGAGGCAAAACAACATAAAATATTATTTAATCGTTCAGCAATGAGGTTCACTATCCATTCTGAATGTAGTTCGATTTTATGTAAGAAGAGACTGGTGTGGCATGTTTCGTTCGTTCTTTTATAAGTACACTAGCACACCTGTCGCTGGTAACCCCACTTTGTGGTAATTTCCGTGATGGTATGAATGAATGAATATTATCTCATATGTACATAGGTATATACGAATTGGATCAAAATATGAAGTTGAGTACGATCTCATGCGTCTGTTCGAGTCAGTTGTGTAGTAGGTAGGCAATTAAAAGATTTATTGAATTCGGTCTGTCTAACGACAGTTCCGTGCTCCGCCACTGCTACTAGCGTCGTCCAAAATACTGTGGCAGGGATTAGTGGGCGGTATAAAATACCGCAAGCTTTAGAGTCTTGGTCAAATTAATAGCCGATCCTTAATCTATATATCTTTCTCGCGATAAAGGCTCTAAGCGCGATACTTAAGGGCCATACCCTACATACTGCGTAATAGGGTCATTTTAAAGGATATTATCTATTAAAAATATACAATATATGTATTTATAATCTAGAATAAGAAAAGGAAATGACTGATATTATTTTAAATTAAGTGATAAATTATTTTGTAAACAATACAGTGTCTTCTTTGGGTTATTTAGGTCTTCTTTGAGTTATTTACAATCATTTATCGATGACAAGGTCTTATAAATTTTCATATCGTCAGCATAGATAATGGAGTTTCTATTCCTAAAACATTAACCAACATCATTTATGTATGTATTAAACAGAAAAGTCCCCAAGTGGGGATCCCTGAGGAACGCCGGATGAAAAAAATATTATCTAATTAGAAAATTGTCCATTGTGCACGACGATTTGTCTTTGGTTAAGCAGGTATGATTCCAACCATCTAGAAATATTACCATATTTATATTCCCTTAGTATTAAGCTTATTGATCAATATGGAATGATTAATATTGTCGAATGCTTTTCAGTCGTCTGTATAAATATTATCTGTCTGTTTTCTTATATCCATATATGTACAAACTGAGTTTACGGAAATTCCCACATTTGTTGTATTGGATCCTTGTGAAGCAAAGATTCGCATCTAGTTTTAAGTATTTATATACATTTTTATTAATCCAAGGTGTATTTATTGTGTTCAGTTTTATTATACAATAAAAATAATAAATTTAAATCTGTGCCTCTACTGTAAATCGAACACGGAACGTTCTTCTTCGTTTTTCTTCTTATTCATTTAGCCATCTTTCAACAATATCATCAGTCCATTTTTTCTGAAGCAGGTCTAAGTATTTCCCTTTTTCTTTCGGGAGTCTGATCATCCCCCCTAGACAACATGTCATTAAAGCTAAGCGTTATATCGCTAAGCGATAGAAATGTATGAAATTGGTGGCTGTCACGTGATGTCATAGCCACCAATTCCATACATTTACTATCGCTTAGCGATATAACGCTTAGCTTAAATGGCATGTTGTCTAGGGGGGCTGATCACCTTTCGCTCAGCAGTTGGATATCTGAGTCTCGAAGGCCGTAAAGTATTATTGCCTCTTAAATAAACGTCGACCTAGAACCTTTGTTTATCAGAAATCATTAATTACTATCAAAATTCGTCTATTTCCATTATTTTTTTATTAAAGGAAAAATAGCGATTTAATATAAACCTCTATGGTATCTTCATACGATCGGATATTTTCAATTAATGTTGGAAATATACAAACGATAACCATTTCCTTCGACAACATTAATAATTGCTTTGGTTAACCAAATGGGTTGTTTTTGTTTTTGAAAGCGTTCTGTGAATTTTTTTTTAAGCTTTATTCAAATTCCGATACGCAAAGGTACATAAAATTGTACGCTTACTCTTAATAATATACCTATTGATTATTGTTTTCAGGTAAAAATTACTCAATAAATTCTTAAACAAAAAAATTCTAATTGCGTGTAATTGAGTTGTACCTAAACATTATTGACTCCAGACAGGGAAATAAATCCAATGTTTTCGTATTTGCAACTATAAAAACATTCAAATTAAATTATTTAATCATATTTCAGAGAACCTTCTATTTTTTAAGTTTTAACATCTTATAAAAAATCCTTAATAACACGACACTTATCGTGGAAAAATACGGTTATTATCTTCGTCAAGCGAAGAATCAATTAGGTTAAGCTATCGTTTACTTGGCGTCGAATTTAAAATCACTAAGTGAAGAGAAATTTCCCATTGTAAGCAATATTTTCAATGTTATCGATGTTGGACGTTGGTGGTGGAGAGAAAGAATGCGGTAATCAAAGAAACTGGCAACTATATAAGTTGATAATTTGTGGAAATGGGTTTTCCGATTCCTTTTCCTTTGATATATAAATTAAAATCAACTGCAAGCTGAAGTATTAGCGGTGACTTACTTGGACTAGTTGTGTTTATGTATAGCCATTATCCGATTGGATTTCGCTGGAGAGGAAATTATTATTTTATCGGGTATACATCTCAACGACCTCATTCATTTGAAGCTCGGATTATTCTCCTTAAGGATTTTTCATTGCTTTGGATTAAACAACATTCAGTTAGACGTATTAACTTAATTATTGCAGCTTAGTTTCCTGATAATCTCCTGAACCTTAGTTAAGACAGACATTTAATAATATACAAAAGAAAATTATAAAACTATCTATGTTCAGAAATCTTTCAGATGTATATAGGATAAAAAAACATACTTTAGTCGTATCCCGTGAAATATTCAAGAAAGGAAGACAAGTTTAATAAGGATTCCTTTAATTCGTGGTATAAAAAAAGTTTTTCTAAATACAAAGATAATCTGTTATCATATTATATTGTTATATTAAAATATTTCATTGGTAAGTTACTCGATAATCAATGGAAAATATGTAATGTGATATAGGTATTTTAAAACTAGTTTTATGAAACACATGAGGACCAACTATCGATGGCGATAGTATGTATATTTGTAGAATAAGTACCAATATATTTATTGAATATTTTAAGATATATTTTTTTTTCTATATATAACATGTAGGTATGTACATATGCCAAGATGGGATAGTATGGAGAGGTTAGACATTTTTTCCTACCTAGAATATAAAACAGCTCGATGGTATGTCATAGAATAATAATAGTATAGAATACTCTTTAGCCTGAAGTAAACGCGACTGCTTTATGTTGACGAATTTGGTTAACATTTTGCTACGAGCATTCAGTAATAATTTGGCCGTCTGCGTGATACGTTCTCCAAAAAGGGATTCATTTGCTTGCAAAATTATTTACGCAGTCATAACGAGTAGTACTATACAATGTCTACCAGCAGAGTCATACATATATTGACACGAGCCGGCCAATAAAACGGCTTCACTTTTTCAACGAGGTATTGTATGGGAATGAGTATTCTATAGTTTTATTATTATTCTATGTGGTATGTATGTTTTTTTTTTGGAGATTAAGTATCAAACTACCGAGAGTCCCTGTAGATATTGTGTTGTGTATACTGCCATTCAAATTGTATGAAACAATTTCGTCACTAAATTCAATTTTTACATAAATAGCATAAATATTTTCGAGGAAAATATTTTTTATAGAAAACTTAAGTACCTATCTAATCGGTGTGTTTCGACCTTTTACGATATTTAAAAAAATGGTCAATTAAACATATAATTTAGCGTAAATAAAATGTTTTTTCTAAATAAAAATGTGTTAGAAACTCTGGAACATTTAAAAAATGTATTTCACTATATTCATGGTCAAATATTAATTTAACACGCATCCAATAACAAGTTGTGACATTCTGGAGACTACTTTACTAAATGAGCCACGAAGGCTGACTACCAATATCATATTCAAACCAACAAACTTTCCATACATTCTGAAATTTAAGGTTCTTTGAGCGGATCAAAAGTTATAAGGGGGAGGCGGACACACAGACACAATAAATTTACAACTCCGAATACTCCAAATTGTATGGAACATAATATATGCTGAGAAGCCTCTAAATTGATGTTTTTTAAAATAAAAAGTAGGAAAAACCTTGCCAAAACTCTAATACCGCATACAATTCTCTCACACGGGTCTAAGATTTATACTGTCGATTCATTAAGAGAAATAAAGTCTCTTGAACGAATCGACAGATTTTTTGTGATATTTTGTATTCATTTATTTATGACAAACATATTATTCTACATAAATATGTTCGACAACAATAATAAAGATATATATTTTTATTTAATTTATACATACAAGAACTTGCATCTTTGGTCCCTCCTCCACCCACTCGCAACAGAGTCACTCGCTTCACTCAATCGCAGCATCCATTCACAGTGGACCTTCAACATATACGAACAAGTCGCTTCTCGAACTCCTTTATTAATACAGCAGCCCGACTGTGGAACGATCTTCCGAATTCTGTGTTTCCATCTTCGTACAACCCGGGTCTTTTTAAAATCCGAATTAATAAACTCTTTTCTAGATTGCAAACCCCTCCCAACGCTACGTAGTGCGCTTCTTCGGAAGAGTAAAATGGACCCAAATCCTAATAGCTGGCGTCCCCTACGTAGACATGTTAAAAAAAAAAAAAAAACATATATTTAAGACAAAGACAACGGAAGAGTACGCGTACACATTACACATCCTTACCCTTGACACTCTCTTGTGCTTTGCTGTCAATTAGAGTTTTTGCTCTCCAAAGTGCTAGGGATAATCCCTGTGTTATAATTATTTGGTGCAGTCGTTGGTCTTGTTAGTTCAACAAGATAATTTAAAAGTGAATTCAGCACAATTGATTACACACTTCCTAACATACATTTTGTACCTACTTTTTCTATAACGATGAACCTAAGTGTTATATTGAACATGTAGGGGACAAAAAAAATAAACAATAAATACATAACATATACATATGCTGCGATGCCTCTAAGTCGGTGTTTTTTGTCTAATTGAAAAATGCTATAGGTTGAAAAAATATATATCTGTCCATACAAATCTTGGCTTGATACTTCGATATGTATGTTAAGTGAAATAAATTCAGGACAAATCAACAGTTGGATAAGAATAAAAAATAAGATATAAAAAATCCTTTAATTGTTCAATTTTTAAAATAATTATTAAGTATTTTCATTCAATGTTTAATTTCTTTTTTATTTTATAATATATTTTTGTGGTGGTCAATTTATTGGTTCATGTCTTACAACCTGTTTTTATAGCAAGACTTCAGTAGATATTGGTAAGAAAAGAACGTCTCCCTTTGATTGCATTTCTGTATTGGACACATGTGGGAATAATTTGTCAGTGTCACTAAACTGTCCACACAACCACGATTTTTCCCTTATTAATGGCTTTTGTAGTCGGATATATCAATTCAAGTTTTCAATAAATTATCTTTCCTTTATCCAGAACCTAACAACAAACATAGTAACAAACATAAACGCAAACATGTCATACTTGGAGATTTAGAAAAACAATCTTATATTTCTAGAACAATGGATATAAATAAAACAAATATTAAAAATATGCTTTATAGAACTTTTGGAAAAACAATTAAACAATGTTTAAATTATTTTTGAAGAATCACAAAATTCAAAAGAAATAATATTTAATGACATCACAAGAAGGACGTTTTCCAAATAAAATTGAATAAGAAAAAATACTAAAAACATTGCTTGCTCTGCGATGGAAATGTCATTAAATTTTGTTTCAACAGATATTCATTCATTCATACCATCACGGCATATCCCACAATGTGGGGTAACCAGCGAAAGGTGTGCGGGTGTGCATTGCCTTATAAAAGGGAGCACAACATATCTGTGTATACCCACACACCAGTATCATCTCACCTAAAAAGGCACTATATTCAGAATGGGTGGTGAACCTCTTTGCTGAACTATGTGAGATGTTATTGTTGCCTGTTGTATTTTCGATTACCCGGCTCTTACGGGACACTCGAAAACAATAATAGAAAAGAGTGGAAGCAATATTCTAAGCCGGTGCCTCAACAGATAAAGTCAACTTAAATATTATTTTAATAATAAAGACATCATTAGGTTAATATATTGTCATGTTATAGAAAATTATGTATAGGGAAAAATTAATAATTGGGAATTTCTAGTTTTTTTTTGCGAACACACTAAATCGATTTTTGTCAAGTGGCAATATTTTTTATAAAGATCAGTAAATTTTATGTCAAATTCTTTCTTTTTGCCCACACCTATCGAAGCGGTACGGCCAGTGTAGGAAAATGGAGGCCGACGTCAATTAGAATTTCTGAATTTGGGGTAAGTTTGTTTTATGTGTTCGTATGTCAAGATAGTTTTGCGAGAGATCATTTTTCAAACCATTAATCCTGTTTTCTTTTCTATAATCTAGATGCTGATATAAATGTCAGTCATCCCAAATTCAATCCTACCTTACATTACACATCCACTCTGATGAACATAATTTCTTTATAAATTCTACATTTGGATTATTCGAATATAATTCCATTTATTTTGCCATTTGGAAACCTATTTTTTGGATATTATTTTGCAATTACCATGCCTGGACGTGCATAACGATGAAATCTACGACATTTAATTCTGCCTGATCTAAAATTTTATACCGTAAGATGCCAAGGAAGTCACTTATAGGAAATTGTCAGTAACAATTTCTTCACTTGGATTTTTTTTACTTGGACACAAACAAATTTCTTCACTTGGATTTTTATTATAACATAGAGGGATCAAGATACAAATAGTCACGAGAATTTAAAAATTTAAATACATCTTCTACATCCGGATTCATTTGAAGATATTGGTCATCGAGGGAATCTCCTTATTCATGCTGCGAGTCGTTATTGTTTAAAATGTTTACTCCATAGCTGTATGATGAGTTATACCTTTATGATTTATTGTCTGAATATATGAATGTGAATCCATTATGTTTGAACCTAATATAGATTGAAATCATGATTTTGAGTATGATATGAAAGATATTTTGTTTGGTTTGATTTCGATGTAAATTCATGTTATACATATATAAGTTTCAATCTTTAACATCATTTTTATAACAAATATTTAAAAAAGTCACTGTTGTATTCAATTTTCATTTTCCTCTTATAGAAAATAGTTGGTACTATCCAAACAAAGTTTGATATTTTAGAGTCACGTATTATAATTTTACTTATACAATAAAAATGTAAATACCTCAAAGTGCGTTGTCTCTCTATCTTCCTAATGCAGTACATCATTATTTCTCATATTCAGTTGATACTTTTATTTAATTTAATTTAATTGTTTGAATTCATTTTGTCTTCATATATGTTCACGATTAAAACATGACCCTGAGATTAAAATTTTCACGAGTCTCATTACCTCTATCGCTGACTGTTGGTGGAAGGAAGTGTTGGAGCATGTGTTGTGACTTGAATAAGTACGTTGAACCATTTATACAGGTCACAATCATATTAAAAACTGTTCCAATATCACACACCTCAATATTTTATATGTAATTTGTTAGCATTTTGTTATTTTTTTGCACCTTTGCATTGGGGGATGATATCAACCATCATGCTGGTGTCTATTGGAAGCTGAGAGTACAAGATAGAGTGGCGTGGAGGGAGATGGAGGAGGCCTTCATCCAGGAGTGGACGGGATTAGGCTGAAAAGAAGTACAAGAAGATTGCACCCCTCTGTACAAGAGAGAACCAAAAAATGTTTATTTTGATTGCACAACAATATTTGGCTAACGTACATCGTGCATCGTCTTATATCATTTTTAATTTGTGGTATAATTATATTAAAAACGTTTAAATTCAATGAGTAAATCAAAATTTTATGCAAAATAATCGAACCTTATTAAAAATATAAAGTTCTTTAAGTCTATGTAACTACTCAAATTTTCTTTACACATTTCCTCTAAAATTATGATAATGATATTGTATCTTACTATGAGGACTTGGTCTGAAGCAAAATGCCTTTATAGCCCATATTATTATACTTTGGTTAACAATTAATACACCTGGGGAGGACTATATTCTGTAAGATCGTGCCCAGACCTACCAACGAAACAGGTGTTAGAGTGGCTTTTATATTAATTTATGTTCATTTGAACTCAAATTCGGGTAACGTTGATAGCAGCTATTAACAGTTTTATAAATAATAGACTAGCGAAACCCGACAATCTTCCTATTGCCTGTATATAATTAAAAATGGTTGATCTTCATCTAATCTGAAATTTCTAATTATAATTTCGTTCATTTAGTACCTCCCGTCCCTTCATTCCCTTCCGTCCCTTCAGTCCCACCCGTCTATTAAGTCCCATCCGTTCCTTTAGTTCCATCCGTCTCTTTAGTCCCATATGTCATTTTAGTCCCATCCATTCCTTAAGTACCATCTGTCCCTTTAGTCCAATCCGACCCTTCAGTGCCTCTTTTACCTTCTTTCAGTTTCTACCGTCTCTATGGTCTCTTCTGTCCCTCCGTCCCTTTAAACCCATCCGCCCTTTCAAGTCCTCCTTCCTTCCGTACCTTCAGTTCCTCCCGTAACCCTTTAAGGCCCTTCAGTACCTTACGTCCCTTTAGTATCTCCCGAACTTTCAGTGCCTCCTATCTTCCTCAAAATCCTCAAAAAAAAAAAAAAAATTTTTTTTTTTTTTTGACACGAAAGAAGAAAAAAAGAAGAAGTGCCTCCTATCTTCCTCAAAATCCTCCCGTTGCTTTTATACCTTTAGTACCTCCCGTCCTTATCGTACCTTTCTAATCTCTAGTGTCTCCTACCTCCTTTCGATTCCTCCCGTCTCCTCCATACCTCCAGGGAAAAAGTCAAATGACATTTATTTTTGTATATCTATGTCGATCATTTTCTATAAATTCCAATAGTACAAACACAATCACTTACAAACATTAAGTTTTATAAATGTAGATGATTATTCCTGTTTTTGTTTGTGTACAAGTTTTATAAATGTAGATGATTATTCCTGTTTTTGTTTGTGTACAAGTTTTATAAATGTAGATGATTATTCCTGTTTTTGTTTGTGTACCTACAAGGAAATTCCTTTATTTTTGTATAAATTTCTGTACAACTATTGGATTTGTAAAGCCTCAATCAGTTTCAGCGCTAAACGCTCACTTATCATTAAATTAACGAATTCTGACAAACACTAATATGATATTATAGCGATGGGCACTGAAACCAGTAGTACTTTTAATAAATTCAACTGGTTAATATGCATAGGCATCACAAAATTTACGACACCATTTTATGTAATTCACAACGTAAATAATTCAATTTATATTAAAAAAAAACATTTTTTTTTGTTAATATATTAACATCTCAAAAGAAGTTGGGATATTATGTATGAACCAGGAACTCAAAGCACCAAGGCACCTTCCAAGGGCTTACGACCTGTCATCGGCTGGTTTATGTGATCACTTTTCACCAAATATGCCTTCTTATCGAGTTCCCTTATCAATGTAATTTTTGAAAGTTCTATATATTTGAATAATGTGTAACAATTCACCAAAAAAATAAGGAATTTTACTATTGCCATCTTTATGGTAACGAATAAACCTTTTTTTTGTAACGCCATCTATTGAGAAATTAGTTTATTTGTAAACAATGAAAGCAACAGTCCTTATAAATGAGGTGTCTCGCACAGATGTCACCCCTGAACTGCGACAGAAATATTATTTCATTTTTAGCTTGTTTACCTACTTGTACCAATGTGCATGTTAATCGAATATTCTTTATTGCATATACGCAAACATCGGATTTTTTTCTTTATTGAGATGTTAAAAAGATTGTAAAAAAAATAACATTTGACTCTCGACAGATAAAAAAATCCAGTGTTTGCGTATATGCAATTAAAAAATATTCATTTTGTTTTGTTTATTTAATTCAATTAATAGTCAATGGATTATTTTAAATATAAAAAAATAAATATCATTTCAATTAATTTTTATAATGAAAATAAATTGAAATGATATTTACGCAATTCAATCGCATGTGGGTTTCAAATCTACCAATGAATCTTCGCAATTTCGTTTTTTTCCAAACTTGTATAGGTAAGGATTTAATAGCACAGTGATGATGGTTATCGGCCCGTGTTCAGTGTTCAATAATATAAAAGGCAAGTAATGTGTTCCATCAAGACATCTATTGGGGTATGAATGAAGTAGAAATGAGGTAAATAAAGTTCTGCGAGAGGTTAAATTAGAGGGTCGAAGTGAACTGAAAGAGAAAACTCATCTCTCTCGATGTTTCTATTGAACGCCTCCATCTCAAGTGACTTAAATATACACGAAAGAAATAATTTCTGTAGGTAATATATTATAACATTCAATGGGTTGACTATTAAATACATATTCAGCTTCAATACGATTATTTATATTAATCATAATGAACTAAACATCTTGATATTTACTGCAAATAGAGTTATTAAACAAAAGAAGAAATAATAAATACTTACTGTACTTAGCTGGGAATTATAGATATTACCATTTGTAAATTAACTCGCTGATTAATTGGTAATAATCCACATGCAGAAATTGAAACAAAAAGAAGTCTAGCATGGTCCGCCTTTGGTAATCTCTCTTTTATCCTCAATTCTCCGAAGAAGGCCAATTATATTTTGCGTTCTCCCGATACTGACGTATGGCTGTGGAACTCTTGTTTATGTATACAAACAAAATGCTACATAGTTAAGTAGTAACACAAAAAGCCATAAAAAGGAGATTACTGGGTATTTCGTTAAGAGATAGAAAAACGAAATAGTGGATAAGAGAGAAAACCAAAGAAACCGACGATGTCCAAAAGGTTGTCAAGAATAAGTGGAGCTGGGCAGGGCATGTCGCCCGAACCCAGGATATGGAGCTATGGAGGTCTCAAGGGGAGGCCTATGTCCATTACTGGACGAGGAGGGCTGAAAAAGACAAATAAAAAAACAAATCCATTTGCACTTGTAAAAATAGTATGAACCTACATTCCTGTAATGATTTATTTTTATACGTCATATTATGTATAATATTTTTAATAAAAATATTTTTCATACTTATAATTACGAAATTTTGTAGGTAAGTTACATTTAAAAATATTGTAACAATGTAATTTTATTTTCAATATTACATCCAATAAATAAGCCAATATTCAAAATATTTATGCTACTCCTCCACAGTGACTTCAAAAACATGATTTTCGTACTCTTCAATTGAGGCTTCTGGTGATTAAAATCGCTAACTTCGTATTTATTGTTATATTTTTTTATGAGAACAAAATTAAGTCACAAGGTACCAGGCCGGGACTGGATGGCTCATAAGTTCTACTTTTTCACCTTCAAAAACTTGTTTCTCAGTCTGGGTGTGAGAGCTGGAATTGTCATGGTGTAAGAAGATGCAGCATTGACGGTCATTTTAACAAAATTCAATAATAACAATCGGCAAGCAAATAGTCGTGTACCAGTCAGTATTCATGGTACCTACGATAATTATCCAAAGCATCAGTAGTCACGGGTCCATTTTTAACTTAAATAAGAAGCAATCATCCGCTAAATGACACTTTAAAAAAGCCCCACTTATGTTGGTTTCGGATTACTTTGAAAGATGCTTTTTACTCCTCACTAACCCAATAGGATATAGTTGGGAGTTATGATTTCCCAATTTTTAAGGCTTTTTTTATTGCAGATTATCAACGAGTATCATGCCGAGATTGTATTCTGCGAAATTTTTATCACAATGCATCTGTGTGTGTGTGTGTGTGTGTGTGTGTGTGTGTGTGTGTGTGTGTGCGTGCGTGTGTGTGTGTGTGTGTGTGTGTGTGCGTGCGTGTGTGTGTGTGTGTGTGTGTGTGTGTGTGTGTGTGTGTGTGTGTGTGTGTGTGTGTGTGTGTGTGTGTGTGTGTGTGTGTGTGTGTGTGTGTGTGTGTGTGTGTGTGTGTGTGTGTGTGTGTGTGTGCGTGCGTGTGTGTGTGTGTGTGTGTGTGTGTGTGTGTGTGTGTGTGTGCTGTGTCTTATGTGATATGTGCTATGTACGGCGTGTTTATTTTAATTTATCGATTTTAGACTTAACTACTCATTCAATTCTTTTAAAATTTTGCAACTTTGTAAATCTATACTCCCTTAGACCCCATTAGTCACACTTAACATACATGCACGTGTGTTACAAGTGTGAGAACTCTATTTATAATGTATTACCACTAGATCACACGACATTTTATCGTGCCCGAGACACGACAAGTAGGAAAGGGCGTTGGATAAGACGGTCGCTATCCTGACATAAAGTGACCTTTGATATAGATCTTCTGCCTTATATGATTCCCATGGCAAAGATTTTACCAATGTCATCATTTTGGCAATACGTCCTAAATATTGAAACAATGAGATCAATATAAAAATATGTGAAGACTGTCAAGGCTCTTTACTAACCGTCGGCATTCAAAATAATGGTTATCGATCAGCGATATTAAAGATTTCATCATCTCTAAGAAGGCGTTGTGGTGCGCCGCTGTAGGACTTCTTAATACGATGTAAGCAGAATAAGTGCCCCATAAGTTCACTACGTATAGACGCATTTACTTCTTACACTGTTATGGTGCGGTATTAAATGTACCATAAAGTAAATCTAAGGCCATTGGTGTCTGCCATCCACCCCCCATAACCCCCTTCCCCCTTCCCTGCCCCCTCAAGTCAAACTGTAGAGGACGGTGGCTTGAAAGTACTGAGCAAGGGGCGGGAGAGCACTTCTCACCCATTAACTTATGAAAGATACAAGGCAACTCCATTATTTCCTAACGCATCAAGAAATGGAGCCTTTTGATGTTGAAAATCACTTTTTTTTATTTTTCCTGATAACTGCAGAAATATATTATTATTTCTGGCCATTTTTAATATTGATAAAACACTGTCGAATACATTATTATGTTTAAGTCTGTATAAATAATGTCCAATGTTTTATCCTGTACAGTCTGTATTTTCCCATAGCTTTTTTTCAATATTTTATTTTTCACATTTATGGCTCAGAACCCTATTTAATATTATTGCAACATCGAGGATGTCGTGCGATGGGGTAGAAACAGAAGACGTTACTGGAGAGACCACGTGGAAAGAGCGGATTCAGTGAGAGTGGTGAAAATAGCGGCAGACGAGATACCGTCAACCAGCAGACCCCCTGGACGACCGCCACAGAGATGGAAGGACATCTGGACATCCGCATCCCAGGAGTGAATCCGAGAATAAACAGTACCCAGTACTAGAACAAGCAAAAGAAGAAAAACCCACCACTACACAGGAATCATAATATCCAATCGTTGTTATCTGCTGTAGTATGCTTTTACATAAAAATCAGCCTTTATACAATGACATTATTCTGGCTCGTGCAAAATTTATTCATTTGTTAATTATTTACTAAAAAAGGGTACATCGACAGACATCCAGCTTACGATTTTCACAAAAAGAAAATTTTGGTTATTATTATGAGTACTGGACGGCCAATTATGGATGCACACAAAATTACATGAGCTCAAATTCTATCACACACGTAAGTTACACAAGCAGGTTACATAAATAAAAGAAAGTTACATAAGTTATACAAGAAAAAAAAGTTACATAAGTTATACAAGTTACATAAGTTATAGAAGTAACATAAGTTATAGAAGTTACATAAGTTATAGAAGTTACATAAGTTAAAGAATTTACATAAGTTACAGAAGTCGAAGTAAAAAAATATGTACATAAGAAGTTAAAAAAGGTACATAAGTTGGCAGTCGCTGGTTCTCACTATATAACGATAAATAAAGAAAAAAGTCTTTTATATAATTCCATCAAAATTTAAAATGCCCACGATCGGTTATGCACATTTTGAAGTAGTGATAAAGTACATAAGTTGTTAACCTTTGAGAGAAAACTCGTGTACTTTTCATATTCCTTTTAGTGAATAGTAAGATAACGCTGTGGACTTCTGAAGAGTATAATGAACCCAAATAAATAGCTGGAGCTCTCCTACGTAGCCATCTTTTAAAAAAAATGTCAATTCACTTTCAGGATCAAAACAAACTTATACTTTTACAGAAACCGTACTTAATGAGTCCAGAGTATAATATTATTAAATGTTCCCAGTCCTAATCTTTCACTGCCTCGGAATAATGAGTCCAGAACATATTATGAGACAGTACTTTCTTCGTACTTTTTCTATTTATTCGTTCTTTAGCAGTCGTTTTTATTATCTAGGCATCAAAAAACCTTCTGATTCGCTCATTCTCCGATGACTTCATTTGTATTTTATTCAATTTCTCGTCTCCAAATTACGCAGTAACATAAAATGTGATATTTCAATCGAATTAAAAACAATTTGGAAGTTGGCCGTCCGTATGGATACCAACTTTTGAAATAACAAAATTGGTAATCGCGTGGACTTTATCTGAAACCAATACAAAGAGGGATACTCGGGTACTGGTCATTGGAAGTTTTCTTGGGAAAATAAGTGTGCAAATAAAATAGAAGTGGTCCAATTATGATATTGAACATCGGGTCCGTTGAATGGACATTGAGAAGTGCAATTACCGGAATGAAGAGAAAAGGGGGTAGAAATATGAGGGTTAGAGTGGAAGCAGGTGGATGTAGGGGGGTGAAATAATTGCAGCTGTGCTTCTAAAGCGTTTGTTTAGGCATCTCCGTATTGACCCTTTATTTTGAGTGGACACAGATAGTAGTTTTCTATCGGAATTTTTCCTTCTGTGTACACAAATATTTTCTAAGCACCAATACGATATAGATTATTGTACCTAGATTCAATAGAGTACAATTATTAATCAATAGAATTTTTAATTTTATTTTAATTGTTCCGTAAATATTAAACAAAAAATACTCGTATCTTGGTAAATCAAAAATGTGTACTTAAACGTATATTATCATCTTATTGGTTCGCATAATAATATTGTGATGAAATTGGGGCTAATTTAAGCAGGTAATAAATAAATTGTGCATACAATGTACAATGTACATATTATATTTTTCAACTGGGAGCTTTACATCCTACCTTATTTGTCAGAGAAATTAGTGATGAAAATGATCATGTACGAAACGCGTCAATAATCAAAATATACAAATACAGTACCGTAAAGTGTGCCGACCGCCATGGTGCAGCTGGAAAGCTATTTGGCTTCTGTTCGGGCATCCTGGGTTCGATCCCCGGCAGAGGATAAATTTATTTCAATTAATTTCTCACACAAATATTGCTTTTCTGGGCTGGAAACACTGGTGAGTTGGAAAAAATTGACATATGGCAATAAGCTCGGCACTTGCGTAGGGTGCAAGGAAAGGTTATTATTATTATTATTTAGTCTCTGCGGAGTTATCGATGAAAAATAAATCAAACAACGGATTTCCTTAGTTATTTTGTGTGTAATTAATGGTGGGGATAGTAAAAAAATACAAACTTTCGAACATGAGTGTATATAATAAACGGTAAAGTCTGATTTTTTTTTAAAGTGCCAAAGCTCATAGGGTGACCATGGTGTAAAAGAAAAAAATATTATGGGATTTTTTTTATCATTTCATGATATAAAACGGTTGTAACTTGCACATGCATACATATATCTTCAAAACCTTCAAATCTACTCATACCTATACTTACCCCCGGTACCATGCGGCTTTAATGGGTCTACATTATTAGGTATTTTCTGCAAATGTTAATGGGCATCTCCTGGGAAAGTGATATTTAAACAGAATATTTATTTGATACTTTTTATTAGGAATATAAAAATAATACATTATGAAGTAATTAATCCTTATAATAATAAACAGTTACATATTATTTTACAAAATAATAAATTATATTATACAAAATATTTACATAATAGTTCATTGAGGCGAACACACATACATAAATAATATAACTATCTAACTAATACAAATAAATAATGGACATTTATTCTATACTAAGACGGTGATAACACATGTTTATAATAATAATTATATATCGATATTAAACTAAAAATAAAATACTAAAGATAGAAATAAAAAATCATCAATGAAAACAATTCTAATTTAGAACACATGGTCACCATAAAAAATCAAACGTGCGCACACTTCGAGAGATAGATACGTACTGTCGGGTTTGTTGATGTTTGTTGTTAAGGACACCAAATGGTGTAAACCAATCAGCAACCACGATTCTACTAATACATTTACATGCGTAAATACTATGCATTTTTTTGTGTATGTATAGAATTGGCACATTAAAAAAAATCGGACTTTACCATTGTTACATTATTTTGTCCCCATTGGGTTTTGATGTGTTCTGCTAGATGGATGTATTTTTGAATTTATTCCGTAGGTATGTTTTTGTAGTAAATTTGTTGAATTTGGAATAGTTTTAATTAAAAGGGTTTGTTTTGTATTTTTCTCAATCGGTGTTATATCGGTTCACTTGTGCAGGTTGGTTCTATATGTAATTATATCTCTTATCCAATAAATTTTATGTGTGTTGTATTCAATAACTGCCAATGGGGAGTATTGGAATCATGGTGGTGGAGAATCTATATTTACATTAAATTATATTTGTTTGCTTAGGTGATGTGTATCTGCTTGTACACATTATTATGTCTGTGTGTATATTCAGTTGGTGCGAGAGTAGGACATCCTCCAGTTATACTTTATATTGTCTCTTTGATTTTATTACACCGTATACAGGAGTCATCAATTACTGAGGTATCTTCAATTACATATGTACTTTGAATAATTTTTAGTTTTTACGATTCTCTCTTGTATCCCTATCATAAATCCTTTAATCTCAGCATAAATTTGGGATCGTTTAAGCCAATCGTTGATGAGTGTTGAATCTATATATCTTTGGTCTATTTGATATAATATATATTCCGTGCAGTGCTTTATTTTTCCA
This sequence comes from Molanna angustata, assembly GCA_963576475.1. Taxonomy (NCBI): domain Eukaryota; kingdom Metazoa; phylum Arthropoda; class Insecta; order Trichoptera; family Molannidae; genus Molanna; species Molanna angustata. Next base: position 41,827,692 of record OY754969.1, on the reverse strand, counting down.
TTTCTCAATTTTATCTATATACCTATTTTAGTTTCGATAACATTTGTTTGCGGTTGTATGGTTCTGTCGAGTCAAGTTTAATGGGTGTATAAGAACAATCTATTTTGATTATTGCTTTGGGAATATCACTATCTTGTTTTCCAACTGTCGATTCGTTCATGAGAATTCAATTCCCTTAATGAATCGACATTATTAAGCCAAGATGCGTGTACGAAGGAAAATTTAGTGTAGTGGACTTTTTGCATGCTAATAACACCAACTAGAGGCCTCGCAGCATATATGTTCCCTTACATGAATTTACTCAGAATTCGGAGTAGAACATTTTATGTGAGTTTTGTGTGTGTGTGTCTGTGTGTGTGTGTGGTGTGTGTGTGGGTGTGTCCCCCCCCCCCTTATAACTTTTGATCCGCTCAATTAACCAAGCCCAAATTTTAAGAATATATAAATAGTTATAGGCCTACAAAACTTTTATACTCAGAATTGTGAATTTTTGTTTCAGTCAGGGGTTATCAACTTTTGAAATTTTGGTTTATTTTTCCATATATCTCAGAAACCATAAAAGCTAGACGCTGAAAATTGGTATAAATATAGACAAATACAAAATCTCAAATTAATTTTTTTTTTTAAATTTCAGGGTTTCTCAAACATTTTTTATTAAGAAAAATATTTTTATTATGATAAATTTATGATTTTAACTGCCTATATTTCCAAACTTTTTAAAAATATCGAAAAAAGCCGAAACACCCCAACTAGATAATTTAATTTTCTATAAAAAATATTAACATTGTATTTGTATCTCTCATTATTTTTAACAATTTATATAAAAATTGAATTTAGTGACGACATCGCTTCATACAATTTATATGGCAGTCGCCTATACACAATATGTAAGAAGACTTAATAGTTTGATAGGATCTTAATATCCAAACATACATACAGAACCATTATGCTGTTTTCATATTCCGGGAAGGAAAAGAGGACTGACCTCCATTCTGTCCTATCTTGACATACATACCAACATGTGTTAAAATTTTCAATAATTTGGATTTATGCGTTTATAGTTTGATTTTTATTCTTCAATTATACATACTATTGCTATCGACAGTTGGATCTCATGTGTTACATGCAACTAGTTTATAAAAGAAATTGCGGAGATTGCTGATTTGTTTGTGGTGTTGATTTTTAATATCTATGCAAGCTCTACCATCTTCTTCTATCGAAAGCCAAAAACGTTCAACTGCTGAATGTTCATGATAGCATCTGTCAATTATTATTATGATGATGTGGGGTGAAATTGAAATGATGAGGCAACATTGACATTGCTTTGTTTTTTTTTGTATTTGGTGCCAGATTTACTAATTTACTGAATACTTTGAAGAAATAGTCAGCTATTATGTTTAGCATATCTATGGACCAGCTGTCAATAACTCGAGATACAGACCGACTAACTCACTACCACCTCCTCATCTGTCGAGATATGCCAATGAGGTGCGATGCAGAAGACCTGATGATGGTCAATGACGATGCCGTTGCAGCTGCAGTATTCTGGAGTGGGTAGGCCTAGTAGTGAAGTCCTCACACCTGAAAAGTAAGTTAGAAATATGATATTTGATTGTATTTTCAAATATCTCCAAACAAATCACTGATATTTTGCAGGTATTTTTGAAGTTGTAGAAATTTTACACATTATTTTTTTTCTTCACAACTAATTAATTATTAATCTGTATAGGTTTTCATGACCGCATTCAAATTAATGTAGGTTTTGTTGATAATTTTGGGCTTTTTGAACCCATCTGCTTCCAGCGACAGAGACAATATCATCGGCCCACCTTTTCTGGGGCCGAACTATTCCCTTTTTCATATCCCATGGTCTCCAGTTTAGAATTCTGGGTGCCCATCTGTCCGTACCCTGTCTGGCAACATGACCTGCCCATTGCCATTTAAGTTTTGCAACTCGATCCATGACATCAACAACTTTTGTCTGGCGTCTGATTTCTTCATTTCTAATTTTGTTACTTAGACTTACGCCTATCCATCCTTTCCATCTTTCACGACCCACTAGATTTATGTAATAATATGGAGCTCTATCAAGAATTATCGGTTGATAAAGTAGGGGAGAGTGGGGATCATTGGGCAGTAGGGAGGATTGGCCACCCCTAAGTATCTAAAAATATATAGAGTTAATGGCAATTTTTTCACTCGTTTTCATTATTTTATTCACTAGCAACACCAACAAACGTCAAATCAACTATCAGTTATGTTACATAAAAACGCTACAAGTCGTTGCATGTTTTCGTGTTAAAAAACGAAATATTTTACGAGTTTTTGTAACAATTTTTACGTAGGATTTTATAAAGAGGTACGTATTATAATTATATTATTTGAATAATTAACCATTTAAGTTCTTTATTGTAAATAAACTATATTAACAATTGATAACCTAAAAAAATAACGAGGGTATATTTCAAATAATGAGTGATAGGGATCATTGGGCACTGTGTTTTGAGGGAGGATTAGGCATGCCCAAAGCTCCCTCTCTTATATTTTTTTTTTTAGAAAATGCCGTTTCAATATAAAAATATGGGGAAAAGGCAAATGATACAGAAAAGTGTTATTGATAAAGCTGTGAAAGAAGTAAAAACAGGGGCTAAAATTATAAAATTAAACCAACAGCCATTAAATATAATATTCCTAGATCAACTCTACAAAGATATTTAAAAATGGGAGATGTAAATAAAGCTTTTCCTAATAAATATACATCTAAACAAATTTTCAACACAGAAGAGGAAATCAAAATAGAAGAATATATTTCAATATCATTCAAATTAAATTACGGTCTTTCTAAGATACAAGCCCGTGAATTAGCGTACAGTTTTTTTTTTATTTTTATTTTATTTGTAACATAAGAAATAATATACAAGGTACATATCTAATTTAACAATACAATATATTTCCAAAAAAAGATCCTTAAGAACTAGATGCGGAATGTAAACTGCTTCACTAGGTTAAAAACCTGTTCTGAAGCAGCTTATAATTATATAGGTATATTGTTTAGGTGTGAGTGTGTGTCATTGTATGTTAACGTAGAGTTGTTTATTTATCACTGTCTTGTCTGTTTCTTTTACCCACTTCTTTAATCCACATTTAAAGCTGTTTATATTTGTAGTTTTCTTCAATTCAATTGGAAGCAAATTGAAAATTTTTACTCCAAGGAAATGAAAATTTCTTTGTCCATAAGTCGACTTGGTTCTCGGTATCTGTATATTTGCTATTTTTAGTTATGCTATTGCTTTGAAAAAAAAAATACCCGAGAACTGGGCGAAAAACAACTTAGCTTCCAAAGATTGGTTACATGGATTTCTATACAGACACCCTCAGTTATCCGTTAGGACTCCAGAAGCTACCAGCCTAACAAGAGCGACTTGTTTCAACAGAACCAATGTTAAAGATTTTTTTCGCAATCTCAAAGATTTGTATGGACGGTACAATTTTGGGCCTGAATCAATTTATAACATTGACGAAACTGGGCTAACTACTACCCAAAAAACGCAAAAAGTTATAGCATTTAAAGGAGCAAAGCAAGTAGGTCGATGACATCTGCGGAACGGGGTACATTGATTACAGTATTTTGCGGAGCTAATGCAATTGGGAATATTATTCCACCTTTTTTTATATTTCCAAGGGTAAATTTCAAAACATATATGTTGAATAATGCCCCTACGGGATCTGATGGTGCTGCTCAACAATCAGGATGGATGACTTCCGAAAAAATTTAAAAATACATACAACATTTTGCAACATTTTTTTTTTATAGTTATGTCAATCATTTTTTCTTTTTATATAGCTTTTTACTTGCAAATAAATAATTATTTTCTTATGGTTTGTGTGTTTATTACATTACTTAACAATTACAATTAAAATATGTACAAATGTGTTGCTTAAAAGAAGGTTTAGTGTGCATGGTGCCCAAACCTCCCTATGGTGTGCCCAAACATCCCTACCCCAGGGAGGTTTGGGCACTTTTGAATTGCTTTGGAAAAATAATAATAACTTTTAAATAAAAGAAGATGTTTATATACTGTCTGGAATACTAGCTAAAGGAAATACTAGCTAAAGATGTGGACTAATGATTAAAAGAAAAATATTTCAGTTATTCATAAAAGTAAAAATTCTAAAATTCAAAATGTAAAAACGTGCCCAATGATCCCCACCCTCCCCTAAATATAATTTGCAATAATAAACATATTTATGACATTTTTTTATATTGTCAAATCCAGATTTCACTGAATCTCTCGTTCTGTATGAATTACACCTCATAAAGGTTTTCTTGTGAATCCACAGAACATATTCAGATTGTATTCAAATTGCGTTCATAGACGTTCCCAAGACGCCAGCAAGTTTCTTCCAAGTATTTCAATTCATACATACAAGATGCGAGTAAAGATCTGAAGTGGGGTAGTTGTTTGCATTTAAATCTAGTATTGGCGACAGTAACACACAATGGGGCAAATGTGGAAACAATACGTACTTTGAAACAAACAAACCGGTTCTTGTTCCATAACAAACTTCTTCCAATAGATTCGGAAACAAGAGTAGCGTAGAAATATTATCAGGGATGAATTTCATAACATTATTTTGTAAAAAAAATAAAATTCTTAATAAAATCATTAAATAATATAAAACCCGTGACTGCTTCTTTCTCAGGATGACAACTGAAGAAAAAAGCCGTGGTAAACTGGCCGTATAAAAAATCTAATTTGTGCTTTAAATCCATACATCAATAGATTGCTGGGAATTTTATAAAGAATGAGTGTGTTATGGCAGCAATAAATATTGTCATTTCTACATGAAATATGTGAATGTACAAATTGCTTCTTCAGAAGTTCGTTATCCCTTATTGCATTTTAAAGAAACTATTTCTTTTGTATACAAGGCGCAAACAAGATTTTAACAACTTACTAAAAAAATATAAGTTTAGTTTATCAATCGACAATTCTTGATAGAACTCCATTTTTTTTTTGAAAAAAAAAAACGAATATATCCTTGTTAAACAAGTACATATACATCTTCCTACATTCCCTAAAATAAGCATAAATGCTTGTGTTATAGGTGAAATCGGTCGAGACAAGATTCGCGACCACTGGATTACTACTCCAGCGCGCTACCCGCTCTGCCATCGACCCATCTTATAAATTATAAAGCCCCAACAAATTCATGAATAATAATATAAAACACTTCCTTTCATCCTGCGCTGTAAGTGGCGATTTCATTGCGGTAGGTATGGCAATTTTTTCAACCAACCAATTTCTTCCAACTTTATGTTTTTGAAGCGTATTTACTTTTTACTGATTCATTGATAACACCCTTCGTTTTTAGAAGTCGGTTAGCAAATTGAAAATATTATGAATGCTTGACAATTTGCTGACTTTCATCCTGGGTTTGACTCTCAGTGGATACCCAGTTTTTATTGTGATTCAGTCTGGATTTATTTGTAAATTATAACTTCATCATTTTCTAGAATGTGATAGCTTTTTATAAGTGAGGGTTTCATAAATATTTGACATTTGCGAAGGTCCCAACAAGTTATCAGAAATAAAATTGAATATGAAATCGCTACTCCCACCACCACCCGCTCTGCCTATGGGGACTGTAATCGGCCCCTTCACAGAACGCTAAGTGAACGACAAAAAAAAATGCATAGCACGAAAAGTAGCTCATGGAGCCCTCTAGATTAGCAATCTCGGCACCATAGTGCAAAAAGAAACAATCAACGAGTGCGAACAGAAAATTCACACCCGTGGACAAAGAATATGAAATCATACAGAAGAAATTTAATTTTGTCTCGTGAGGGATATGGCATGATGGCATGTATGTTTCCCTGATTCCAGGTACTTAAATCGTACGCCGATAAAACGTAGTATTTACGTGCTAAAAATAAACTGGAACAGATGTTTTGTACGATGCTCATGACATACACAGTAACTTCTAAACCCTGCAAAAAATGCCATTTTTTCCCTTTGTAAAATTTAGTACCTACCTACCTAACCAATGTGTGTATGTATGTAAAAGATCCTGCTCTGTAACAAAATGTGCCAGGAGCGCATCTGCACGGGGAGGAATTCAGAGTAGCCATTACGTTTTATGCTCCAGACATTCTAAAAGAGACAAATTTCCTCTAAACAAAAACCAATACCCACTCCAGTTTGCGCACATTTCATGTAGTGATTTTTCTATTAGATTTCTCAAAGCTTCGCAAAAGAAAATAATATAATATATCCAATCGCTTATGCTTTCCTGAGAATAATAAGTAAATTATAAAAAGATGATTTTTCTATTAGATTCCTTAAACCTAAATAAAATAATACAACCTGAATGTAAACACTGCTTTGTTGGAAGAAAACTTCTTGCAACTTGCGTTTTGTGCAAGAAAGTGTTATTATTATTATGATTAATTGATTGATTTATGTAGTATCACTGTGACCAGTACATATTATGACGACCATCAAGAAATGTCTAAGTTAAAAGAACTTCTAACCTTGTGTATATTTTGCTATATCGAATATTAAACGAATTTAACATGATAATATCCTTTGGTTTTGTATTTGATGTAGGAAACAAGATTATCCAGAATCAGTTGAAAAAAATCTCATCTTCAATAGGAATCTACAAACATTATTGCTATTCCATTTTCTGAATAAAGAAGACGACATTATTTGCATCAACTTGTGTTTCGAATCACGTGCTGGAAAATCTGACATTACATTGTCGATACATGTCCTCGAAATTTGGCAAAAATGGAAACGGAAAAGAGATTTTTTCAAACGACTTTTGCATTGAAATTGCCTCGGATCTTTTCAGAAATGATCTGAAAAAAATACAGAAAGAGAGGACAGTAAAATTCGCGTTGCACAAAAAAGAAACATTTCCTAAAAGAAATCTAAAAAAATATTAGAGAAATAATTTCATACATACATACCATCACGCCATGTCCCTTGCGGGGTAGGCAGACAGAACCAAACACCATTTACACCACTTATTTCTTGAAACACATTCATAGCCTCGTCGACATTCATACATCGTCTTATACATGTTCGTCTGTTTTTCATGCTTCTGACATTTCCGTCTTTCGAAATACCGTGTAGATGGACGTGCCATCCCTTCCTTGGGCGGCCCCGACCTCTTATTCCATTCCTGTCCGCAATGTATATTTTAGTCGTCAGGCGATCCTCATTCATTCTCCCCATGTGGCCAAACCATCTCAATATGTTCACTTTCATTCTATGAATGACATCTTTCTTTATCTTACATTATTTCCTTATGTCCTCATTTCTGACTCTGTCATACATCACTGCTCTCAATTTCACTGCTCTTATATAATTTTACAGGATGTGTTTAATATAATTTTCTACTTGAATTTTTGATTTGCTGACTTGCTATCAAGCTGATTTTAGGGCTGCTACTAACACTGTGTACTACGTTAGGCCTTCTTCATCCAGTAATGGACATCTTTCCCCTGAGATCTCCACACGCAACTCTCTATCCTGGACAGATCGCAACCAACCACCTGCAGCCATTTATTTTCCGCCTCCAGATTTTTGGCCATGCCAGCAAAAAATAAGTATTCTTATTAGCGCATGCTAAATAATGCAAACCAAAATGTAACAATAAATAATAAAATGTCATTATCAGCAATGTACCATAGAAAATTATCAGTTTAAAATCAGTAAACCAAACTGCTAGGGCAAGTGCGGTCAAACTACAGCACAAAATCATTATATATAAAGGCATTAAATTATTTACCAACCTACCAATAAATATTAGAACAGAAACAAATTACAAATTATTTAAAGATAAACTCAAGACACTTTGAAACACTCTCCCTCATATTCCATTCTATAAAATTGCTATTTTTGTGGTTAATTTTTATTTTTCTATGTACCTATTGTAATTTTAATGTTGGTGTTTTCTTGATTTTGGATGTATTTTTATTGTTCTTCCTATATTTTGTTCTGAAATTGTGTCCTTTTTTATATATAATTGTTAATTGATTTGTTTTATATATTTTATAAGATTTATTTTATGTATTTTTTGTGAAGTATTAATATAATGCAAGCAAAGAGCTGTTGCTTTCCTAAACACAAGCTTCTAGCTTAAGTTAGGAAAGGAAATATTAATATGTTGATATATGTAACCAAATACTTGTAATAGTATGTATTGTATAATAAATAAATAAAAAAAAATAAAATAAAAACGACGGAATCAATACCCTCCATGATATAACAACCTTATGAAGCTTTATCGTATCTTAAGATATTATAGAACTCCATCAGGTAAATATATCCACGATATGGGTGTCGATTTCGCGTTTGACCGGACTTTCATAGAGTATACCAGCTTTAATATTTTTAAATCGGCATCCAACCTGGATGAATAAAATGAAGGAATGAATAAATTATTTGTTTCTAATGGTTGATAATGTACAAAGGCATAAAATAACTATTAAAATTTCTATTTAATTTATACCATATTACAATTTTTCTTTCACACATTAATTTGGAAATTTACTACCTCGCTAGTTCTGACAAAATAACATTTTTGTAACATCTCAATTGATACAAAGTTGGAATGTTATAGGAGAACCGAGAAATTAAGGCACATGCAGGGATTATCTCTTATCATCGGCTGGTTTACGTGATCACATTATGTACTTGCGCAACGTTCACTCTCTCTATAAAATTCCATCTTTCTATAAACCATTCAGGGACTCACATAAACACACACAAAAAGTTTAATCAGAATCGATTCAGCCTTTAAGGTGTAGTTCAAAGAATCATGAGTATCAACATGTAAACTTGTATGATAAATTTTAACCATTTGTTGGGACTATTTGTAAATAATGCAATGAATCTAGAGTTATGAATAGTAATTTTTATATTTTAAATCTCACAAATCGCTACATTGTCGACCCGAAGGCAAACAATCATTAGGCAGACCGACAAAGAGATGGATGGATGGCTGATAGTCTACCTCTCAAGAGAACAATACCTCTGCCAACAACAGGCTTCGAGCCCAAGGAAAGAAGAAAAAATATTTCATGGTTGTATAGAAGCGTTTAGGAAAACTTCATAATATTGATATAACATATGTATTCGTTTTTTTCCGCTTTCAATGAATTGATTGGAATTCCATGGCCTGTTCCGCAAAAAAAAACCAACCACAAAACGTAATTTAAACAATCATCTCGGCAAAATGTCACACCGCAATATGGTGGAAAATATTTAATGGAAAATGACGCGACTGTGGAGGTAGAGGTAGACATTTTTAATTTAAATCAAACGATTTTATTTGACAACAGGCAGGTAATCAAAAACACCGCTTCTATAATTAATATATTTTCATTCGACATCGATTACCGAATGTTACAAAAAGGGAAGTTTTTTTAATTAATGTTTCCATAGTATTTATATCCTCGGTATATTTTATGGTCGGTACCGTACGTTCAAATATATTACCCAAATAAAATACTTTATTGATTTTTCTTATTTGAATGTAAAAGTTTTTGAAAATCGGAAATATGTTAATATACCTTCTAATCGAAATCATAATGTTGATCTATAATTTTTATAATAATTTACATTTTTTGTAATAAGTTAATTTTTAAAATACTTTTTTTATCGCAGTTCTATTTCTAGCATGTCAGAATTTTTCGAAAAAATATCTCTTGATTATTTCAGAAATTTATAATTATATCTTCTATGGGCTAGAAATAATGATAAGCAATTTTTAATGCCTCTTCACAAATTAGTAATTGTTTTTTAAACCGAATAAACTCCTCTGCTAGTTTCAACCTTCTTACTTTATGTATAAATATGCACAAGCTTGATTTTATTTATACGTCTTTATTAGGTTTTAACTACATCTAAAAATAAGATATTTTATAGCATATAGTAATATTCTTGTTTATCTACAGAATTTTCATAACGATAGCATTAGTTGGTTATGCCTTGCAAGTAAAAAAAATGAAAAACCAAATAGCGATATATGCACCTACGTATAACAAGTCTATATCAGATACAGAGCTTGTGTTGAATACCTTCCAATTGATATCAAAGAATAATTTATCCCAAAAAAATGTTTTTTGAAAAATACGTGAATTCCAAAACTGTAAAACAATAACTTTGGCGACAGAATAACTCTTAAAATAACAGTATATTGATCAATATTAATAGGTCATTAAATCCCACTTTTAGACAGTTATAGGCAACCTGTAACCCTCGGGAGGAGTAATTCGTTTTGTTTCTAATGGTAGATAAAGGTACATTAAACGACACCTGTTTTTTTTCGTTTTGAAGGTTACAATTTGATTAATATTTGAATTTTATTTTATATCTTATTATTTATTCGTAGCTTAAAAAAATCATTTCAAAATTATTTGTACAACGAAAGTTCTATGTGTTGATGTATAAAATATTGAAAAATCACAACGTTGATGCGCAACGTTATAATAAACATAAACAGCTAATCAGTCCAGTCCAGAAATGGAGGCCGTCCACAAGCACTTGGTGGACAAATATTGGGAGAAAGCTGAGGGAGGAGCAACTAACCAGAGAAATGACGCAAAATCGAAAGGTCTGGCAATTGCGTGCCAGAAAGGCCAATTCCAAATGAACTGGAAAGAGGCAAAGAAGAAGAAGAGGCGCGTTTCATGCAAATTACTATCGTCAAAATTGCACACTAAATGATCAAGTATTTTTACTTATTTTTAATCAATAATAAAGCTGCATACGTTCTTCAAGACAAGATAAAATTAGGAAAGGATAACCAGACAGCAGAAATACCCAGAAGGATCGGACTAGGTTGGGCAGCCTTTGGGAAACTTAAACATGTCCTAAAAAACAGAGATATTCCCACATGTCTGAAAAGAAAAGTGTTTGAAACATGTATCCTGCCTGTACTTACGTATGGTCTGGAAACTATCGCGCTAACTGCGAGGACCATACATAAGCTAAAATGCACTCAGAGATCCATTGAAAGGCAAATGATAGGCGTAAGTCTAAGAGACAAAATTATAATTGAAGAAATCAGACGCCAGACAAAGTTGTTGATGTCGTGGATCTAGTTGCAAAACTTTAATTGCAATGGGCAGATCATGTTGCCAGACAGGGTACGGACAGATGGGCACCCAAAATTCTAAATTGGAGACCATGGAATACGAAAAGGCCAGCCCCAGAAAAGGTGGGCCGATGATATTGTCCCTGTCGCTGGAAGCGGATGGGTTCGAAAAGCCCAGAAAAAAGACGAGTGGAAGCTTTGAGAAGAGGCCTACATCCAGCAGTGGAGAAATGGCTGAGAAAGAAGACGTTCATCAAGAATCATCAGCTTAAAACCTTCTTCTTCTTATAGTAGATTTTGGAAACCTGTTTTATTTCAGGATGCGTTTAAGAAATATTTCCATTTTTATGTGGTCTACTTCGTAGTCGATTAATACATTATTTTCAAATGTTTGAATGTTAACTTTGTGGTTCATATTTAACAAATTAAATTTAAAGATATAACTTTGTATTAACCACGTTTTTACCCCGACACGACACAAAGATTATATCAAAGAACCACGACAAGAGAAAGAACCACGACACAAAGATTATATCAAAACGTGGTTAGTACAAAGTTATATCTTTAAATTTAAATTGATTAATACATTTGTTGGGAGATAATTTTGGGTAACCCATTGTCTACCTCCCGCAAGTCTCTTCTGATGGTGGAGTGCCACGTTGTCGGCGGTCTGCCTGTCATATTGTCCTCTGGTCGCCTTTTAACATGTCCATATCATCTCAATCTACTTTGGAGCAATTTATCGGTGATTGAGACCATGACAAAGCTACCTCGAACATGGACAATCCTCATCTCTGTCTATCGTAGTCAGGCCCCCCCGTCCATCTCAGCATTGTCATTTCCGTTATGTGGATGCTCTGTTGGCCCTTCTTCAGAGCCCTTCGACTTCTAAAACCTTCATTTATAAAAAAATACTTAAATAGGTTTTTTAGAAATCTAACTTCGGCTTAGTGACAACGCATCAAAAGTGGCGGTCTATAATAAATAAAACCTACAAAAATAAATTGAGAAAAATAACGTAGATATTTTAGTTTTGTGTTTTTTATTATTCAATTAACATATAAGCAAAGAATTACATATAAGCGATAGTCAATTGTAATAACGAAATTGGCGGCTATCGGCGTGGTACTACGCATGCTAAACTCAAGGATTTGATCTTCGAATGAATACTTTGTTGATATTCGTTTGATGAACTTTGATGAAAACGCCTGTTTGTGAACTTAATAAAAAATGTGAATTTCTTCTTCTACCGATTTTCCTGCTTTCGAATATTAACACAAAAATTAAAAATAAACATATAAAATATTTTATTTATGAGGAAACAAATCAAATAGTGGAGTTCTTATATTGGCCACGCGCGTGTGTGTCGTAAGCGAATATAAGCGTCTGTATGGTATGCAAATAAATATTTGAGAGAACGGGACGGAAAAATCAATTTATGAATCAATCTTCATAAAAATGTCAAAAATAATACGGGAATTGGAATCGTCGGCTCGAGTAGGGACCAAAGTAGGCTTTACGACTATAGGTACGTCGTTCCTCACAGTCACAGAGTAAACCTGAGACACGCTTCGGACACAAAACACTATTGAAGACACAAAGATTATATCAATTAACCAATTGGTATTTCCTTTCAGAAAATACTACTTTAAATCGGTATAGATTCTTGTTCGAATATTTTGATAGTTGCATATACCCAAAAATTAGATTTTTCCCACAATCCTCGAGTTCCTGGTTCTCCTATAATATTCCAACGTTGTCTCTATTAAGATGTTAAAAATTTGTCACTTAATATATGTTATTGACTCCCGACACGGAAAAAATCCAATATTCGTAAAGTACACAAGCCAAAAATGAACTTATAATTCTAGAGCGGTTTAGGGGTGACATCTGGACGAAAGCATTATCATCTCGTGTATAAGGACAGATGCTTTCATGGCGATGGTGTATTCGATTAAATTTATTGTCAAACAACAGATTCAAAATATATAGAACTTTCAAAAATTAGGTTAATAAGGAACTCAAAAAGAATGCATAGCTAATGAACGTGATACAGGCGCATAATATGATCACGTAAACCAGCCAATGACAAGTCGAAAGCCCTGTAGATGTCATGATTTCCTGCTTCTCCTAGAATATTCCAACTTCATTCGAAAACTTGCAGAATATCGGGCAGTCCCGTTCGGCAGCCTGATCAGTGGGAAGAATAACTTTCTTTTTTTACCTGGCGTGAGGAATCGACTAAAATCTTTCTGGATTGTCCCTGACTTTTGGACTTTTTTCACAGGACACGGAAATTTTATAAGTTATCTTCACTTGTGACAGTTCTGTCAATATCCAGACCAAACTTCGGAATACATCCTGAAGGATTGTTTCGACTTTTGGTGTCCTATAATAGGTGTCATATTATAGAAATTCTCGTTGCTGTTCGTGGGCCTCTTCAAGGTTCCGTTTATTTATTTATTTTATTTATTTATTTATTTTAATTTTTCAAAGAAATTCCATTGGTCATGCAGATTTTGTGATCTCAAAAAACAATTTCAAAGCCTTCAAGAAGTTCTCTCATAGTTATGGAGCCTTAGTATTGGTTAATTTCCATTAATTGGTTAATTTCCGTTAATATTTTTAAGAGATTTTAGTTACACCTTTGGTGCCTTTTCACACGATCCGGTTGCCGGGTAGCCAGCTCCGGGTAACTGGCAGCGCAGTGTATGGGCCTGCATGCATGCACTTAATGCTTTAAATTCAAAAATATCTGAAGTCGATGTCAGTCCACGAGTGTGAATCTTCTATTCACATTCGTCAATTGTTCTTTTTGCACTATGGTATCGAGATTGCTAATCTAGAGAGCTCCATGAACTACTTTTTGTCCAATGCAATGCATTGTCGCTCATTTAGCGTTCTGTGAAGGGGCCGTTTACAGTCATATACAGAGCGGGTGGTGGTGGAAATAGCGAAATTTCAACTTTGTCTCTGTTGAGATGTAAAAAATTGGCATAAAAGATTCTTATTCATTCTCAAGGATTGTTTTAGTGCAAAGCCTTGCATCTTTTTTCCATTCCGCCCTGTTCTTAAAAAAAAATCATCAAAATTGGTCTAGCCGTTTATGTAGGAGTTCAGTGACATACGATGCTCAGAATGCACAGAATAATTACATATAAAGATATAAATGATACTCCTGTTCCGCATTTTATTGTGTATCTAAAAAGTTTTACCTACTGTTTGCATAATATCAGGCGTACAATTATTAATATATTTTGTTTCCACTGTTACCATTTTTAATTCTTATTGTAAATCTAAACACGGACCCACTGAAACTTACGTGATAAATTTAATTTAAATTGGTCTAGATGTTTAGGAAGAGTTTAGTGACCTACAAACGTACAGAATTATTATGAATATATAAAAATAATTATAAAAAGTAAATAATCTGCAGCACTTTTGTGTCCCAGACAAGATACATACATTCTGTGTCTCAAATATGAGCTCACCTGAACAAGACTCATAGTGATCACGCTGGGGATCCTCACATATTTCATTTATATGAATGGAATCGGTTATTTTTACACGACCCTATGGACACATAACCTATATTCCTCAACAGTTCCTGTAACCCACCTCCACCCCTAACCCTTCGCATACATATCACAACTCTGATTTTATGTAAGGAAACTTACCCTTCTCAACAGCGACACGACACACTCTATTCTCAAGAGTTAAATTCTTAAACAATCCGAACACACATTGAACACTTGCAATTTAATAATGTAACACGTTGGTAAATATTTCATATTAAATTTGCATGCAAAATTAAGTTTATATAATTATTAATAACATTGTGGTACATTTTATACATTTTTTTTTTAATTTATAATAATATCATCCATTAATACATACATACTTATTTGTTATTTGTATTAAAATTTTCTTCATATTTTGATAGAATTGAATTTAAATATGAAGTTGATTTTACCAAAAAAGTATTTTTTTATGTATAACAATGAATTTATCTTTTTTGAATTTTCCAATATTTTTTTGTTTATCATTCCTGTTCATAAAATATAAAAAAATAAATATATTTTTTTATTTTCCACAAAACAACAAAATAAAAAATCAAAATCTATTTTGAATTATGTAAGCTTTATAAATAATTATAAAGCCTCAACAAAATCTAAGTTTCTTCCAACTTGATGTTTTTGAAACGTATTTATTTTTTACTGGTTCAACTATAATTTTAAACGTTCAACATCATATTGCTGTTCTCCATACTCTACATGTTTTAATAATTTAGTGTCATATTCTGTACCATAATAATTTATTATTGTATCAAAAAAAAATTGTATACTTTTTGTTCACACTAGATGTATCAATTTTGTATTTTTTACGTCTAAATAAAAGTTACTATTTTTTTTACGGCGCTGGCCGATTTACTAATGATAATATTATTAATAACAATTAAGCACTACAAATAATAACACACAATTATTATTATTACCATTATACACTTCCTCAAAATAATTAGCAGATCAATGCGTAAATTTTAAATTATTTAAAAGAGCAAAATAAAATGCAACAAACTCATCATCAAGCTTTCAATTGGGAATAGTTCACCCATCCAGATACTTAACATATCAAAGCATTAGACTCTGAGGAGGTCTCTATACTACCTAACAACCCTACTGATTCCCGAATATTAACGTTTAAAAAATCTTTAACGATTCTACATGTACTCATTATAACCATTTATTGCATTTTTATTATTAAGTTTTTCGATAAATCTATAATTTCTAAATTACGGATTAACGATTTTGGAATAATGCCAGTGGCTGAACGGTAATAATATTATTTTACGAGAACTAGAATTTTATTATTATTTTTATTATATTATTATATCGTATGCTTTGGTATAAAATACAACATTTTAACAAATAAAACAGATAATTGATTATGTTTTCCACATACAGGATCCGCCTTAGTGGGATCCTCACATTTTTTTATTATTATTTTTATTTTTTTAAAATCCATTCATTTACAAGAACATCGGTAACGAGTGACAATAATTATAATAATACATATAGGTATAAAAACCAATAGAATGCTAATAAGAGTCATTTGGAGTCACATAGATGTGTCCACTCTACTAGCCCATGGGCATGTGCTAGAGTGTATATTATTATGTAATTATAAATATATATAAGACAATTTTTTAAGGATGATGTGTTTGATTTAGTTTAGAAAAAAAAAGTTTTATATTTAATTATTTTACATCATTAGTTAACTATTGTAGTACGACGGACATATAATTTTCGCAGTCTTTCCGTCTTTTAGTAAGAAGTCAGTGTGAAATCAGTGTATTTTTCAGTTTAGCTGCAGAAGCTTTTTTTTTTTAATTTCGGGTTTCTTTGATGAAGATGTTATATATTTTAGGTGCCAAGAAAGTATAACGTTTATGTCCATAGGTTGTATTGGTTTAAGGTACCTGCATTAGTTTATTAATGTTGCAATGGTTCTAGTTTGGTGTATCTGTTGTCCTAGAGTGTGTCTTTCCGATTTCATTAATATTATTACATTTATAGACGTTGCGCAAGCGCATAAAGTGATCCCGTAAACTAATCGATGACAGGTCGTTAGACCCTGTAGGTGCCTTGAGTTCCTGATTCTTCTTTAATATCCCAACTTCGTCTCAATTGAGATGTTAAAAGTTTGTCAGTAAAAATATCACTACAAGGGATTGTCATAAATGTTTTGAGAATTATTGGTTTATTTGAGTGCATTCAAGGTTACGGGGAATATTTTAAAAGACAATGAATACATTTTTGGCCTTTCAGTTTCATTTTTTTCACTTTTCATTCCGGAAACCTTCAGTGTGCCCCACGTATTTAAAAAAATTGATAACGTATTTAAAAAAAAAAATATATTATTTTTCCGGAAATATCTGTTATAAAATTTACAGGGGAAAACTCTAGTATTTTTCGTGTTCATTATACAAAACTAACATGTTCCCCAAATTATATTACGATTTTATTTATGATGCTTTTTGCCTTTTTGCTGGTCCTCGTAAGCGTAGATTTTTGTACATTTTTTTCTCAGCTATTTACTACTAAAAACGCTGCGTGTTTTAATAAAAATGTTATGTTTATATCCTTTGGGGACTTCAATTGACGAAATAAAATGTTTTTAGAAAAAATATTTCTTGTTAACCTACTTTGTAGAGAACACGTATTTAATACAATATAGATAATGAATGTTGGTGGCAAAATGGTTTGTAGTGAGTAAGTGGTCTAAAAGATAGGCTCGAATTCGATAAAGTACATATTAACATTTATCGTTTATTTGAAGTAGTAACATAGATCTGATATCATTCCATAGGTGCTCTTGCTTTTTTATTATTGGCTTTGGAAAACAAATAAGCTATTTACAAAAAAAACTCAAGACTGCACTTAGCGTATGTCTGAAGGTAATTTCAGATCACAGTTAGCCGCTCAATTATCTACTTATTCTTCTTATTTTAGATCATAGATCTGTTTTACAAGAAAGCTATTCCTGGGAAGCTGAAGTCCATCTATCCCTCCATCTTTTCGGTGGTCTTCCGGGGAGGCGATACCCTGGTGGGATTTTGTTTGCCACTATGGATGGAATTCGAAATGCGTCCATCCTGTTGACGTGGTCCATCCAGAATCTTTTCCTATCTCTACTCCATCGTATGATGTCCTCGGTCTCACAGGTCCGCCTAATGTCGTCATTGCGAATTCTGTCCCTAAGCGTCTTCCCTGTGATAGCCCTTAAGACCTTCATTTTCAATGTTCGTAGAAGGTTTTTGGTTCTGGTCGTGTCGGCTCTTGTTTCCACTGCGTATGTCATGATTGGTTTAACACATGTCTTATAAATTCTGACCTTTCTATCCGTTCTTATGTATTTTTTATGCTAGATGATATTTTTGAGACATCCTAAACTAGCGGTTGCTTTATTGGTCTGTTCTCTAACTTCAGAGTAAAGGTCACTTTGGCTCGAGATTTCCATATCCAGATATCTGAAATCCGATCAATCGGCTCTATCTTATTCCTTTAGTCATCTTATTATTGGTATTCTGTGATTCAGACAACATCAATTTTAGACGTCTTGTGATGCTAAATTGTTTTGACACAGTTCTTTAAGGTTATGAGCAGTCAATCCATGCAGAGATTTAAAGATCATCATGCAAACTTTACAGTCTTCAAACTGAACACTGAATACAGTTTAGAAAAATATACAAATACTTATCGCCATCGCATACAAAACACACATGAATTAAAGTTATAAAAGTATGAAAAATAATAGGTACCTAATTATAATACAGATCATGATAATTTACAAAGAATGTAGAGTGATAACTTAATTTTTACTTAAAGATCAATAATTAATATCGAATTTATAAAATATATTTTGAAATGCTTTGTCTCAAATGGACATTGAAGTCAACCTATAAAGAAAATTCTTGTTAAGAATATCTCTTGTTTACACCACAGTGAAATCACCATCAATCATATTATTTCTAAGATATATTCTTCACCATTTCCAAGGCTTTCTGTTATAACAGACAATATTCTCGTCTTTCTGCCACTCTTTCATTCTCGTCTATTCATTTGTTATTCCAGCTGTACAAACCTATTGGGCTCCTGTGACATCCATAACTAGAAGAAAGTAGGATAATATCCCGAGTTGAAGTTTTCACATTTACTTTGAGATTTCTCAAGCAAAACTTTTATATTTCTTGAACCAAATTGAACCTCGCGTTTGATAAAAGTTGGCTAAAAAAGGGCAATATCGCAAACACAAAAATGTGAAGATGTACGAATAACGCACGAATAGATAAATATTATGATTTTTTTATAGATTTGTTTAAGGTCAAATAAAAATATTAAAAAAAAACAAATAAAATAAATCTTTTATTTACAATAATTATTTTCTATTCGTTGAAACAGGTCATAATTTATCGTGAATTTGATCAAAAGCTTTAAAGAAAAATATTTTCAAAATACGCAACAAAATAAAATATAAATATTCAAAGTTAAGACCTCTGCATACGGGACGGGGCGACGACGTGGACGGGACGGGGGCGGGACGTGGTGTTATGAAACCATGTATGCATACGCACCGTGACAGCGACGTGGACGTGACGTGCACGTTCGTATACATTTTATATGAAACGATGTTTAAAAAAAACACGTCCCGTCCCGTTCACGTCGTCGCCCCGTCCCGTATGCAGCGGCCTTTAATTTATGTAAGGTACTGCCTCCCTGACCAGCCATGATACCCTAGGATATACATCGATTTTTTAAACCTAACCTACAAAAGTTTGGTAAAA
The DNA here is from genome assembly GCA_963576475.1 of Molanna angustata. Taxonomy (NCBI): domain Eukaryota; kingdom Metazoa; phylum Arthropoda; class Insecta; order Trichoptera; family Molannidae; genus Molanna; species Molanna angustata. The sequence goes on along the minus strand of OY754969.1, from coordinate 41,808,236 downwards.
ATAGGTTGGTTAGGTTTGTTTGTAGCTATAATTGCGACTGGCGTGAGCCAGTTACATTACATATTAAAAAAAAGTAACTAAAATATTAAAATAAAATAATTAAATTAGTTTTGGTGAAATAATTTTTAACCAGTTAGCTGGTCAGGGAGGCAATACCTTAATTTAAATAACTCTTCCAGTATCAATATCAGTACAAAATAACTGAGTTTCCTTATACCCAAATTTTAAATACATCATTGTCATTTTTAGTAATTCTCAAACCATTAAATCCGATTAAATATTATGAAGACTTTTGTAAAACTACACCATAAGTAACAGTAACATACATAGGAAACCTACAACATTTCAAACATTTAAGAAATTTATTTATATTGGTAGGTACCTACCAAGAAGTAAATATAATATCTTTGGTTGGGATGGAGTGGTGATAATGATAAACTCAATAGTTTCTCATTAATACATATATTGCATTATATATTATAATACAACATACATAAATAAACGGCAGATACCTATATACAACTGTACAATTTAGGTGAACTTGATGACAGCAGTAAGTCCAAGACGCCGGGCACACAGCACGCATTCTATATTGGTATCATCAGTCACTCATGCTCGCACTCACACTCACATATCTCACAATAAATTATGATAAACTCCGTTCGTTAGTATAACCAATAACATAATCTGATCAAAGAATGCTTTTTTTCATCTCCTCTTCATTTTAAAACTGCTTTATTATAGGTATATAGCACCTATTTGAATAGACAAATATTGAATTGGGAACATTTTTTGAGAAGTTGGCTTCGAAGACTACATTTTTTAAATAAAAATTGTATATAATTCTATAACTATATTTCCTTTGATATTTTTTATGTAAAATAATTTTGAAGTAGGTATAATATACTTAATAAATAACCAACACTTCCTTGCACCCTGCGCAAGTGGCAAGTTTATTGTCGTATGGCAATTTCTTTCAATTAACCAGTGTTTCCAGCCCAGATAAGCAATATTTGCGTGAGAAATGGATTTAAATAAATTTCTCCTCTGCTGGGAATCGAAACCAGGACGCCCGCACAGAAACCGAACGGCTTACCAACTGTGCCACGGCGGTCGACTTATACTTGTATTGCTGATTTGTTAAATACAATCTTCAATACTTTACTTTTTCATAAAACCCTAACAAAAAAAGTCCGCACGTGTTTCAAATCCTGTTATATTTTTTAACGACGGATTAAAGGATAATCTTCTGTAATTATCTTTATTCTGTGGAAATGTTAAAATTGGATTAAATATTTAAAAAGTGAGTATTCCTCGTCCTAATTCTCCGTTACTCAATACGGAGGCTGTGACGTATAAAGGTCTACTTGTTGCAGCATTCTCTTAGAAAAAGTACTTCCGAGGGTGACTTTGAGAGGCGTCCAATCTTTTTAATTAACAGACGAATCTTTTACCATCTAATTGCATTAGCAGAGATCTTGATTAAATTAATAATAATAAAGAGACCCAGAAATCTTACTAGCGAGAAATATTCTCAGTAATCTTGGTCACTCGTCAAGTAAAGTTAATTTCAAATTTTCAAGAAAAGGAAGGTACCTTCTATGTATTAGCAAGTTCATTAGAATAATTCATAAGAGGAATATTTCGTTCATAGTGATAGTCAATTTTGTTATTTATTCATATTTTCACTCTTATCCGTTGTGTATTCTGATTGCTTCTTTCCGTGAGTAGAATGACATTTTTATTTCTTCCCGATGTGAGGACTCAAATTTCTTCTTCGTGGATCATTCCCGATTATTAGACCATGGAATTCCTTAGTGGAAACGGCAGTTTTAAATGTTTTCTTTTTTCGTTTACTTATCCGAATCGTCATCAGTTTTTTATTTTATTTTTATTTTATTTTATTCAGAAATACAACAGCTTATACAATAATATAATAATACAGTAAGATAAAATTCTTGTTGATAACGCCAATTACAGTATGTTCTAGTGGGTGTTACAATATAATATAACATAACACAATACAACACAATACAATACAACAAAGTGTAACATAACATAATATCATCTTCACTGCTAGACTGCCCATGGATATGGATACGACGTGATGGGACACACTGCGGGGAGTGGAAGGGGGGGACGTATATATGTAGTAAATCGGCCCGTGCAACGTGCGACCACAAACACACCACTACACAAAGCATTCATACTTATACACTGATACCACCATTTGTGGTAAACAACATGACGTGTTGTTCAAGAGACTATATATCCATTTATCGATTTTAACAATTCTTTTTTATAGGATGCAATGTTTGATGAAAACAGGTCTATCTTTGTATTGGTCATACAGTTGTTATTAATCATGTCAACTTTGTGATAACCCTGAACTGACTTTTGAGCAAATCATACGAAGAAAACTCTAAAATAATAGGGATTTTCTTTGGACTCATTGAACATGCAAAACTTGTAGCCACAAAGATCAACTTCGGGGCTTTCAAGATTTTCTGTAAAAAATATGGTTCACTCTTGTCTTCACTTTCAGTTAACGGTGAACCAGTTATTTTCTCATAAGAAATGGACAAAATGGCACCCAGAGTTCTGAAATGTAGACCATGGGATATGAAAAGAGAAATAGGCCGGCCTCAGAAAAGGTGGGCCAATGATATTTTTTTTACATTACTTGTCCGGCAACTAACAGGTACTTTGTCAAATTTTAACTGAACATGCACTCAACAACAAGTAACCACATTCTGGAGACTAAGATATTAATCTTCTCATAGAAACAGACTGAAAACACAACATAAAATTGTGCCTCCTACAGGAATCGAACCCGGGTCCTTTGGATCAGCAGTCATATACCTAAACAACTGACCCACGAAGGCCGACAATACGGTCCAAAGAGCCCAAAGAAAGAGGAAATATTTAGAAGAGGCCTACACATAGCATTGGAGAGATGGCTTTAAGAAGAAGAGTATATATTCATTACGTGTTTTGATAAAGAGTTAGAGCCATGGGGCTGTATTTTTTTAGATACTGCCTTAGTTCTTAGAATTTCCAATGTATCTAGGTACATTTTTTTGCTAGGCAGCCAGTCTCCATACAGGACTATTTGTGCCAAAGACGTTATTCAATGCAGTCAACAGTGCTTTAAATTGTGTGGAGCACAACGTGTCGACTGCGAAATTTTTTCAACTGTGACAACAATAATAAAACTCTAGTGAGTGTGAAAAATAATAAGATATTGTGGGGGGTTACAGTTTATCTATATTTTTCTGTATGACTATGTGTAGCAGTTTATTTTTTTTTGTTGTTGATCCTAACGATAGAAGATAATGTATCGATAAAGGGAATTGGAATTTTTCTTTATCGAGCATCCGACATCATCCAGTGCTCAATAAATGTCAAATTCGTCTCTTATTGGACAGGAAAAGAAAACATGGTTCTCAGACTCCTCGTCCAGGCCGCATAAAGGGTACTTACTTACATATAAAGGTTATTGACCTTTGATTTCCTAACTGTCCATTTGTTTATATTCATTATTATGTATTTATGTTCCAGTCAGGGGTCATCAACAGTTAAATTTTTATTTCATTTTTCCAGAAATAAAGTTTCTCAATCTTATTTAACTACGCAAAATATTTTTATACGTCAAATGTATGTATGTGTTAAACTGCTTGTACATCCGAAATTTTTAATATATCGAAAAACGTCAACTTGATCATTTAATTTACTATAAAAATACATTAAAGTAATTCATCTCAAACTTTCCTTAACAATTTTTATAAAAATTGAATTAAGTGACAACATTGTGTCATACAATGTGTATGGCAGAATACACTTAAATACTAACATATACTCAATATTTTAATTCTAACATATATCCAAACATACATATATTTCATAAACCTGTTTACATATATTCGAAAGAGGAAAAATAGACTGCCCTCCACACTATCCTTTCCCGATAAATACGTTTTTTATAGGAAACAAAATATCTTAAATATATTCAAAAAATTTGATATAAGAGTTTATATTAAGTTACGTTTATTTTATTTATTTTTTTAAATGAATATGTCCTTGTAAAACAAGTACATATACATCTTCCTACGTTCCCTAAAATAAGCATATAAATGTTTGTTATAAGCAAGCATATAATAAGCATAAAAAGTATATAATAAGCATATAATAAGCATATAAATAAGCATATAAATTAATAACATACATGGATTTTGACGTATTCATACAATATACAAATACTATCGCAATCGACAGTTGGATCTCATGTGTTACATGCAAATTGTTATATTAAATGGCATACACTTAAGAGTAATGTATTTAAACAATGCAGTAAATAAATTTTCCAGAATTATTCAGTATGCGATGTTAAATACGATTCATAAATTTTCATTACATATCCGAATAAAATAATTTATTTGTCTGCATCAGTTAATGGGTATAGTAAAACAAAAATCAATTTGCACGTGATTTACAATTTTTAAGGTATTCAATTATTCCTTTTAAGTAGGTAACTAGAAGAATCTTGATCAAGTTAAAATCTTATTAAAATCTTGATCAAGTTAGAATCTTGATCAAGTAAAATAAAATAAAAAGAGTTGTAAAATAATAATGAATATCAGTAGGCACCGAATAATATTTTTTGTTTGTATCATCACACTTTAACATGATAAAATATATTTACTATCTGTCATTATATATTTTTCAATTGTGGAGTATTGCTAAGAAATATCAGTCCCAATCATAGATTTTTAGTATAATATACTATGTAGATGTAGTACTCCGTGCAAAAAGTGAGCAATGGAATATCGCGCGTTTGACGTTTTGATTGTCAATATATTTCAGATTTCCTTAGATTTCAACACATCCGAGATAACTGTTTTCTTAATCTTTATAAACAAAGTGTTTTTTTTTCGACAAATAAATCCGAAAACAATTAACATAAGTCGTTTTTCTCTATAGATAAACGATGTTATCTGCCAACCAAAACGTCTAAAATCCCGCAGAAAAAAGCCTCACTTCGATTCATACAAAATTTGCTAACTACGACATCTATTAAATTATATTCAAAATCTATGGTCCCTATACATAAAAAAGTAAATATACTTAAGTAGATATTCTGTATTTGAAAAAAAGAGTAGTTTTTGAGATGTATGGAAAAACAAAGTAAAAATTCAAAAGGTGATAACCCCTGACACATAAACACACACAGACATATGTACTAAATGAACATACTCCGAATTTGGAGTAAATCCATATACTGAACATATATGCAGCGAAGCATCTAAATTGGTGTTTTTTGACTTCAAAGTTGGAAAAACTGTGAACATATAGACACTGCATACAAATATTAATACTTCGTCGATATGTTGAGAGAATAAAAATCTCTTCAGTGTGATAACCCACATTTGCTTATTTGATACAATTACCCGTTCTAACACCTGATAAAAAGATTACCTATATAACTATTTTAAATATTAAATGTGAACAATAATTAATTTCAAAAATCATCCATTGTGTGCAATTTTTCCTTGACTGATCTATACCGTATAATTCATGTCTGCTTGGACTAACTTATAATGGTGGTTTTGCATTATGCATGAACTGTATCATCGTCCTTTAACATAAAAAGATAGGTACGTGAACAATTATTAATATACCAAAGCGTAAAACATTTTAATTTAATATACAATGATTGTCTTAACAAATCACAAAAAAACTTACTACTAAAAAAATGTTTGTTCCCATTTTTTTAAAGGAACAGCTCTATTTCAGTATGATGTATGATGATGATGTACTACATACTTCATAACACTATAAATCACTTTAAATTTCAGCAATAAGGTTCACCACCAATTCTGAATGCCTTTTTAGGTGGGACGTGGTTAGTGTGTAGGCATACATGGTTTGTGTTGTGATTCCTTTTATAAGGTAATTCACACCCGCACACCTGTCGCCAATAACCCCACATTGTGGGATATACCGTGATGATATGAATGTATTATGTATATATTATAATTAAATATTAATTATACCTAGTTCCATGAAGTAACTTTTTTACCACCCTGCAGTTCTGTATTGAAGATACATAACACCCTCCCCCCCCTCCGCTACCCTGCACTCTCCAGTGTTTTTTTTTAATAACAATGAATCAGCTCATTAAATATATGTGTTTGAGTTGGTACAAATAATTTCAACCATTATTATTTTTTAAAAATATTGAATGTAGGTAGGTAGGTACTATGTCTTTGAAAGAACAGCGTGTGAAATAAGCAAGTCGACGAATATGTCTATTTTACCTGGGAAGCATGTTTGAACAGAATGGACAGCTTGATAAAGAGATCAAAAATAGAGTCAGGATGTCAGGAAACAGAGTAAATGGAGCACTTAGACCAGTTATGAATGATTGCAATATATCAAAATAATTCCAAATTTGTCATTCATAACGCTGTCGTAGTGCCAACCTTGACGTATGCAAGTGAAACCTGGACATGGCAGAAGTCGCACGAAAGCAGAATAAATGCAGTTGAAATGAGATTGATAAGAATAATTATTGGTAATAGAACGATGTATGACAGGGTAACTAATGAGGACTTAAGGAAAGAATGTAAGATGAAGAAATATGTCATTACTAGCATGAAAGTGAACACATTGATATGGTTTGGTCACATGGGGAGAATGAATGAGGAGCGCTTGTCGAAGAAAATATACAGAGCGGAAAGGAATTGACTGAGAGGTCGGGAACGCCCAAGAAAGGAATGGTACGACCAGTCGACCATGTGAACGATATTCTGAAAGACGAAAATGTTAGAAGCGTGATCATGTGGACGAGGCGAGGAATGCATGCCAGGATAGAAAAATGTGACGTTTGGTTCTCTCTGCTAGCCTGTGAGGGACATGGCATGATGGTGTGTACATATGTACTTTGTAAGTAGGTATATCCAAATATTATATTTTCCAGTTGATTTCACCATTTACTATTCGGAGTAGTTATTTTGAAATTGATTTAATTTTACTTGGAGCCTAATTTACATAGTTGATCTAGGTGCCTCCTCCCTACCAACCACTCGCTCCGCATTTATAGAGAACACAAGGCGTGACACATGGTTACTAATTATTAATTATCGGATTACATTAACAGAACGCTGCTTCACAGCACGACTGGGTTTATTAATTTGCTAATATTGGCAAATATGAGTATAGTATGGAGAAGGAATGATAAAATAAAAAACTTAAATACTTGTTATTAAAATTGTTTGTAGTTAACTATCAAAATTTCATCTCATGGCTATACACACATTTTAAATATCGAACAACGTACTTGTATTATAATTAGTACTTTTATGTTTTATTGCACACCTTACCTAATACTCAAGACTTTCTTGTTTTCTTGAACAACTTACATAATACTAGAGACTTTTTTGTTTTTTCGAACAACGTTGGTACAAAAGGCAAAAGGTTAAATAAGTAGGTACTATACAATTTAATAAGTACTCTTTTATTCTCTTTTATATTTATTTTATACCCTTTTGAATCTATATAAAGATTATCTTCACCACTATTATTCACCATTTCGACATTGGCATTGAACGATGCTGGTCAACGGGAGTCGCTTTCGCGTAGGTACTATGTACATACATAATACTCGATACTGTTTTGATTTCTTGAACTACGTAGGTACATTCATAATACTCAAGAATTTCTTTTTTTTTCTTGAACAACTTAAATAATACTCAAGATTTTCTCGTTTTCTTGAACATCGCACCTAATTCTCATAAAATCTTGATAATTGTTCAACAACCTACCATTACGTACGTCTAAGCATAATTCATAATTATTAAAAAAATGTGTTTAGTAAATACTTTATATAAATTATTTTTTCAATTAAATCCATATTATTCAATAAATAAAATATCCTTTTTTTTATAAAAATGAATATGTCCTTGTTAAACATGTAGGTACATATACAGCTTCCTACGTTCCCTAAAATAAGCAAATAAATACTTGTGCTTAGGTGAACGAAATCGGTCGAGGCAGGATTCGAACTCACGACCACTGGATTACTAGCCCAGCGGACTAACCGCTCTGCCACCGACCCATCTATGAATTTGAAATATTTAATAGCGTTTGATATGTTTTTTACAATTAAACACTGTTGCAACGCTGTTAGCGTTTAATATTTGTTTTCATTGATCCTAGTTCGTTTTCCAAAATCATATTGTTATAAAATTAAATAATTTAATTTTGGTTATGTAAGAGTAGGCTAGGTAAGGTCAAGGTTATATGTTTAGTACTAAATAATCTTATATTATACCAGTTTGCGACAAGTCGCAAGGCTTTCATTTGTTTAATTTGTCAATTTCTCAAATTGATATTTTTTTTAATTGAGTATACATAATATAAACACATAGTAGGTACTTACAAAAATTTATATTAATACAGTTTTTTTTTTCAATAGGCACTGTCCCAATAAAGTTAGAAACTTGTGCTTGGGACAGGAGCAAATAACATATCTACATTTTACATATTACATACATTTTACTTATAATAATAGAATCATTTAATAAATTGTAAATCAAGTTCAACTTACAGCTAATACTTACAGATGATTAAAGTTTTTTTTTTTTTAGTGAATATAGAATACAAACCAAAATTTATCCAAAAAGGAGATAAAAAAAATTCACATATACAAATACACATATACGCATACACATACACATATATACACACACATACATTTATACAACATACACACATATAATTTACGCATACTTTTACACACACATGTACACATATACACATACATACACGTACATATACATATATATATGTACATACTCATATATACATATATACATACACACACATACATACACGTACATATACATATATATACAAACACATATATACATATATACATACACACACATACATACATATACACACACATACATACATATACATACACACACATACATACACATACAAACATACACACGTATACACACACATACACATACATACATACACACACACACACATACATATACACATAGTGAATATGAAAAAGGAATAGATAAAAATTTATTGTTATTTTAAAGATTTGATTTTTCTTTTAAAGTCATAAAATGTTTGTGTTTTTTTAATAATGGCAGGTAGTTTATTAAAATATTGTATACCCAGGTAGGTATTTATAGTGATGTTGGGCATGTTTCTTATTACATTTCGGTATCATCATATTTCCTATGAGATGCCGTCTCTGTGTACTCACTAGATTTTAATAATGGCAGGTAGTTTGTTAATATATTGTATACCCAGGTAGGTATTTATAGTGATGTTGGGCATGCGTCTTATTACATTTCGGTATCATCATATTTCCTATGAGATGCCGTCTCTGTGTACTCACTAGATTTTAATAATGGCAGGTAGTTTGTTAAAATATTGTATACCCAGGTAGGTATTTATAGTGATGTTGGGCATGCGTCTTATTACATTTCGGTATCATCATATTTCCTATGAGATGCCGTCTCTGTGTACTCACTAGATTTTAATAATGGCAGGTAGTTTGTTAAAATATTGTATACCCAGGTAGGTATTTATAGTGATGTTGGGCATGCGTCTTATTACATTTCGGTATCATCATATTTCCTATGAGATGCCGTCTCTGTGTACTCACTAGATTTTAATAATGGCAGGTAGTTTGTTAAAATATTGTATACCCAGGTAGGTATTTATAGTGATGTTGGGCATGCGTCTTATTACATTTCGGTATCATCATATTTCACTAAACAATAAAATTTAAATAATTGTTTTGAATGACCTTAACGATTAATTTTTGTGTTATTTTAAGCGATTTTAAGTTAGTCTTATATGTTCCACCCCAACCAATAATACCATATTGTAAAAGAGATTGTACAAGACCATAGTACACTGTCTTTATTATTTTTACTTGCAGTATATTACGAAGTCGCACAAATATATAAATCAGTTTTCTTACTCTTTTTACAAGTTGGTTCAAATGTTCTTTCCACTTTAATTCTTGGTCTATTGTAATTCCTAAATATTTCACTGATTTATTTATCTGTAAAATACTACAATCTACACTTAAACAATGTTCATCCTGATTTTGTTTACATATGTTACTATGCATTCTGATATCAATATGAGGTGGAATGGAGGAAGAGTTTATTGCGAACAGTACACATATTGTTTTTTTTTCCGAATTTAAAGATAAAACATTTTTATCAAACCAATTTTTAATTACATTTATATCACTATCGGCTTGTTTGGTCACAATTTCCCAGGTGTCACCACTTACAATAAATTATAGCCGTTTCGTCAGCATATGAATAAATTTTACTCGAGATTTGCAGTTTGAATATCATGTTTAAATATATTATAAAAAGTAATGGTCCTAGTATACGTTGATAAATTTGAATTCCGTGTTGTCAATTGGTATAATTTATACATCGAATTATCTGAATTTACGGTTGTTATATTATATTAGATCAGTTCTGGAACTAATAAATTAGACTACCTACCCACAGCTCGCAACAATAAATAATTAGTATTGTCACACATTCACGCAAAAGCACACTAAGTCACCGTTTACGCCTCTTTACATTTCTCGATTTATATTAATTTAATAATGTTAGTTTACCGTTTGCCATAAACCGTGAAGTATGGATATTATATAATGTCGTTGTTGGAATTTCAGCCTTCTCTGCAATTACATTTAAACAAATAAATTTCATAGCAGCAAGCTGTTATTAACAATCAAGATTATGTATAAGTGTATTTATCGTCAAACTGCGCTGTGGCTTTCACACACAGAAACTAGAGCTTTGAGATTATTTATTAACGTGGAGCTAGTGTGACCCCATATTCTAACACGTTACCCCAACACTGGATTAAAATACAACCCTTCTGAAGAAAAACATGAATTAGAAAAGATTTTAAATCACAAAGGTGCTCCCGACATCGAAAAACCTAAGTTTTATAGCGTGCAAAATAAACACTAACGTCCAACAGTAAATTCAAGCTCGAGTTTTTAATAAAATTAAATCATTCTTTTAGGTTCCAAGGGAAATTTAATTATTTACACAGAACGATCGTTTCTGCCAGTAAAGCACTTATTTTCAGTTGACAAGGACCTAATTAGTTGATATGATCGTCCTGGGAATTTTACTAAAATAAAATAATCGTAATAATTTAAATATTTTTAACATATATTTGTACATTGAGACAATGTTATTTAAAACATATTGTACGTTAGTTAATTAAGGTTTGCTGAATGTACATTTTAGTAGATTTCGAAAATTAAGATTGAATGTCATGTAATGGGAAATAACAATTTCGGTCAAAGAATAAATCCAAGGGAAATAAGTCAATATTTCATTTATCGTGTAAAGGTATTTTTAAATGACTTCCACTGGCGGAGGAGGTTTTCAATTCGAAGTGTTTTTTTAGTACATAATATACTCAGCGAACTTTTTATTACGTTGTCTGATTTCGATGATTCTTTTTTTGACAAATTTTGACACCTCGATAGAGACGAAGATCTATGTATTTAATCACGAAAATCTGTTCATTTAAAAATAAACCGAAAGAATACAATCGCCATCTATGATATGGTGAAGAAACCTTTTTGGTATGCAATTTATTGAGAAATTGGTTTGTAAACCTTCTTTTTACTCTCCATACTATGCAATAGTGGAGAGTCATGATTTCACAATTTTTTTATCAATTTCTCAACGGGCATCATGTAGAGAGTGCACACTCTGAGTTTCGTCGTGATGTGTTTGTATGTATGGCGTACGGATTATCCTTTTTGTGTCCTCTACGTCCCAAACTGTAAGTCCGATCGACTTCATATTAAAATAATATATGTAAAGTGCATAGACCTATAGCTGATTAGTTTTCCATAGGTATCCGTTAGTTTCTTCTCTATGTTTTCATCTGTCCAAATTTTCAAAATGCTCTCACGGTTTGGAATATCGAGGTATTTTTATACTGTTTGAAATTGTGACACAATAAACATACACTCATCAAAAATGCATTCATCGATGTCGAAATTTAATGACAAAAATGTATGGTCTACAATATCAATGTGAAATAAATTTCATATTTGTATGAAAAATGTAGGTAGGTATATAACTTCTGTACGGGAAATTTGAGTGATCAACTTCATATTGATATTGCATGTGTCTCTATAGACAAGCGTATTTTTTTTCTCCACTTCTTTCTTCCTCAAGGGGTAGGCAGTGAGGACCGAACTCCACATAATTATCTTGACACATATGTACATCGCCTCAACATTGATTCTCTGCAATAATAATAATGATGCAAATACCATAAAGTTACCGTCAAATCTATCAATCTTATTGATTCTCTGTCTCAAACATGCTCATCTTGCTTAGTTACCGTCAAATCTATCAATCTTATTGATTCTCTGTCTCAAACATGCTCATCTTGCTTAGTTACCGTCAAATCTATCAATCTTATTGATTCTCTGTCTCAAACATGCTCATCTTGCTTAGTTACCGTCAAATCTATTAATCTTATTGATTCTCTGTCTCAAACATGCTCATCTTGCTTAGTTACCGTCAAATCTATCAATCTTATTGATTCTCTGTCTCAAACATGCTCATCTTGCTTAGTTACCGTCAAATCTATCAATCTTATTGATTCTCTGTCTCAAACATGCTCATCTTGCTTAGTTACCGTCAAATTTATTTATTTATTAATTTATTTATTAAACAAATTTTCGGTACATAGTATAATATAAATAGATACAAAAAAAAAACATACACACATATTACACAGATCATATTACACATTACACCAAAAATCCCACAAGGCTTAGCCTGTATGTGGGTATACCTAAATAAAATTTACAAAGGAAGATGTTGGTTGCGCGTTACAATAACAGTTTTTAGACAACGCAAGTAGAAAAATCATAAGTACCTACCTAAATGGTGATAAAGAAAATTATACAAATTGCAAGTAAACAATATTCTGATCACAAAAAAGCGTTAAATCATAAAATAGCAAAATCCATAAATTAAAAGTAAACAGTTAATGATGATAGTAAAGTAAAATAAGTATGTACCCACTTATATTAGAACAAATCACAAAAAGCAATGAAGTAAAATACAAAAAAGTAAACAGATATATGATGACACAAAAGTAAAATATAGATAATCAAAAGAGATAAACACATAGAAAAAGACAGAAGAGAGAAGAAAAAAAAAAAAAAAAAAAAAAAAAAAAAAAAAAAAAAAAAAAAAAAAGAAATCATAAAAAGAAATCTTGAATGTTGTCATTGTTCTTAAGCCATGTCTTAAGATGACTCACATATTTTGAATGGCAATTTAAAGACTTAAGAGACAATGGCAACATATTGTATGATCTGGGAGCTATAAATACAGAATGTCTCTGTGTCGATCTTTTATTGCAATTAGGAACTTTGTAAATACTATTCAGACGGTCACTGGTACGATTATGTGAATTTAACATGAAAATTTCATTCTTTTTGTGAATAAACTTAAGACATTGTAGTATATACAGTTTCCTTAGATTAAATAATCCACTCTCTTTAAATAATTGTTTAGTGGGATATCTGGGAGGTTTGTTGTACATTTTTTTAATTATCATTCTTTGTACAATTTCTAATGGAGCAATATGACTGTCCAATACTCCTCCCCATGCAATCATGCCATAAGTCAACATAGATTGTACCAAACTGTAGTATGTCATTTTGACTATGTCAGTTTTGACAATACCAAGTAATCTTTTAAATATATTTTAAATATATAATCTATCAATCTTATTGATTCTCTGTCTCAAACATGCTCATCTTGCTTAGTTACCGTCAAATCTATCAATCTTATTGATTCTCTGTCTCAAACATGCTCATCTTGCTTAGTTACCGTCAAATCTATCAATCTTATTGATTCTCTGTCTCAAACATGCTCATCTTGCTTAGTTACCGTCAAATCTATCAATCTTATTGATTCTCTGTCTCAAACATGCTCATCTTGCTTAGTTACCGTCAAATCTATCAATCTTATTGATTCTCTGTCTCAAACATGCTCATCTTGCTTAGTTACCGTCAAATCTATCAATCTTATTGATTCTCTGTCTCAAACATGCTCATCTTGCTTAGTTACCGTCAAATCTATCAATCTTATTGATTCTCTGTCTCAAACATGCTCATCTTGCTTAGTTACCGTCAAATCTATCAATCTTATTGATTCTCTGTCTCAAACATGCTCATCTTGCTTAGTTACCGTCAAATCTATCAATCTTATTGATTCTCTGTCTCAAACATGCTCATCTTGCTTAGTTACCGTCAAATCTATCAATCTTATTGATTCTCTGTCTCAAACATGCTCATCTTGCTTAGTTACCGTCAAATCTATCAATCTTATTGATTCTCTGTCTCAAACATGCTCATCTTGCTTAGTTACCGTCAAATCTATCAATCTTATTGATTCTCTGTCTCAAACATGCTCATCTTGCTTAGTTACCGTCAAATCTATCAATCTTATTGATTCTCTGTCTCAAACATGCTCATCTTGCTTAGTTACCGTCAAATCTATCAATCTTATTGATTCTCTGTCTCAAACATGCTCATCTTGCTTAGTTACCGTCAAATCTATCAATCTTATTGATTCTCTGTCTCAAACATGCTCATCTTGCTTAGTTACCGTCAAATCTATCAATCTTATTGATTCTCTGTCTCAAACATGCTCATCTTGCTTAGTAAAGCAATTTTACTTAAAATGTCTCAACAGGTATTATGTAGAAAATGCATACAATGATTTCCGTGACAATGTTTTGTGTGCGTACGGCGTATTTCGAAAATTTTTGTTCTCTAGGAATCTTATATTTGTTTAAGAATCTAATAGAAATGTACTTCATAAAAATGCATCTAGAGATTGTCAACATTTCAAGAAGAAAAAATTAACGCTTAGTAGGTATGGTGTGGAGAGTTTAGTGTTGGCTACAACCCACTCGTTTCTACTTGTTTTTATTAAATAGGGGTATTGTCCGATTGGTTCCATTTCAATTCGGTCAATATCTGATGATAAGTTTCATGACAAAATAATAAAAAAAAATCAGCGGTGATTCTTTACCACCACGTTGGCGTCGTCCGATGATTCCTTATTCATAAGAAAGGGATTACTTCTGAGATGGTTACATCTGAACTACACATACACAAGCCTATAAACTTGAGGATAGAAATCATAATAAATCACTAAGCTCATCAATTTGTATGCGACTGCATCTTTTTGTATAGGAGAATTGTATGAAAGATAATATTACTTCATACATACATACCATCACACCATGACCCTCATGGGGTAGGCAGAGAGAACCGAACACCATTTTTTTTCATTCTTGACATAGATTCATTTTGAATTTGTTTTTTTATATGAAAGATTATTTATATATTATTTATTTTCTATTTATTTATTCATATTTCTGTTTTCATACTTAATAAAAAATAAATAATATTATGGTTGTATTCAGTTCCTTTTTTTCGATTCATCACTAATTCATTTGTTTCAGAATGAATCAAATATAATTAATCTAAGTCTATTATATGGAATCATATTGTTTTTTAAGGATATTGTTATATTATCTGTCAGTATTTCTCTCTGAAGTAGGTACTAGGAGTTTACGATATTTCTTATCAATTATTTTACAATAATACAAAAGTCTCTTGGCGTTCTTTAATCAAATTATAACCAATAAAATAGAACAATTCATTTAGGGCTCAAAAACTATTGTTTGATTTGAATGAAGATTTAATTAGGAATGATATTTTCCACTCGAATTCCAATTTCCGACTTTGTTTGGAATCATTTTTTGTAGGTACCACAGACCAATAATCTATAGACACAAAGCAATCAATTTAACTTATTTGATTTTTTACGGAATGGTTTTGAATGAAACTTTAAATTTTACTCAACAATTCTATCAAAAAATACACGTGTTATCAAGGGATTTAAAATTTGAAAATAAAATGCTTTTACTGCTGTGTAAAGGTGTCCGATTTATATTTTTTATACATTGAATGTTTTTAGGATATTCCACCTCACTTTGTGTGTCAATCCCCTGGCCCAAAGTCTTAATTTATGTCAGCTCTTTTTATGCCTTACTCTGTGGTTGGTGCTAATGAATGATTTTTATCCAGATGGGTCGATGGCAGAGCGGTTAGCGCGTTGGGCTAGTAATCCAGTGGTCGCGAGTTCGAATCCTGCCTCGACCGATTTCGTTCACCTATAGCACAAGCATTTATTTGCTTATTTTAGGGAACGTAGGAAGATGTATATGTACTTGTTTAACAAGGACATATTCATTTTTCATAAAAAAAAAAATACGCAATGAACGTCTGATTAAGTAATCTTAATTGACAGCTCTTGGCTGTTTATTACGAAAAATTCTACAAATACACTTTTTATGTCAGATATGTTTGTGTCCACTGTGAAAAATAATAATGTTGATAAATCAATCGTTTAGTCAGCCGAAAAAATCGTCCTTTGTAAAGGTAATAAATATATATACGTGTAACAAAAATCACTGCATTTTGTTTGAATCCCCCAAAAAAAAAGATTGATAAATTAAATTAGTGTTTTGAAAAATATTCTTCTTCTTCTTCCTTTTCATAGATCCGAAGATCTGTTTCTACCGCTATTGTGTCTCCTGCGATGTGGACTGCCAACTGTCTCGCCATCTCTTTGGAGGTCTTCTTCCAGCTGGGTTCTTCTGGAGAGCGATACGTGGGAGTCTATTTTCATCCATTCTGTTTACATGTGAGCTCCAATATCGCCTCCACTTTCTTCCCCATCTGACGATGTCTTCTGTGCTATATATTTTTTTTATTTGAAAAATCAATAATTTACATATTTTCCCAGTATTTACTCTATGTTCAAATATATTATATATTATATTTAATAAATAGTGAATATGTCCTTGTAATAAGTAGGTACACAATATACATCCTCATATTATATTCCATTTATATATGTGCACACATAAGTGCTTGTGCTATGGGTGAACTAAATATGTCGTGAATTCACTGGATAACTAGCCCAGTGCCATAACCACTCACCCACCACCCATTTACTTTATTTTTCCATCTGTTTAATTTAATTTTTACGGATATTCGGTCACATACGAGCATGCATACATATGTACCAACATCCAACTTTATACCTTTATATTTATAATTCTTCTGTACGTTCTGTATGTCACTGAACTCCTCCTAAACGGCAAAACCGATTTTGTTGAAACTTGTGTGATTATGTGAGTCCCTGAATGGTTTTGATTTACAAAAAGGAATTTCATACATTAAAACAATAAAAGAAATAGTAAAAATATCAATCGTTATAAATATTTTCGGAATATGCATTTTGAATACTGGCAACATTGCTTTCGATATGTTATAATATTATGCAATGTCGGTTGTGCCATTAAAACTTCTTGTCAAACTCAACGCTTGCGCTGTCTGAATGTGGGTATACACGCATGTGTTGTGCTTCCTTTTATAAGTTAATCCACACCCGTACACCTATTGCTGTGGCATATGTTGTGATAGCGTGTCTTATTTTTTTGTTTGTTAAACCAGTTAATAACAGGCATGTCAACGTTCGTGCAGTACAACGTCTGTCGGATCCGCTAGTATTTTAAAGATTTGAAAGAATGAAAAAAACCGTCAATTATTAAAAAATTGTCCATTTTTGATTTTTGATGTATCTAAATTATTTTTACCTATATTTAAATTCTTCTTCTTTCCGTGTCCGGAACACCATCATATTGGTTGGTGCTCCGGTGGTGGAAGGATTGGCCGGCATTCTGCCGTTTCCAGGGACGCCCGATTGCTTTCCGAAGTTAACCGAAACTCAATCTACGTGGAGGCTCCTTCCGTGTCCCTAGAAAACTTTATGAATTTCAAGATTTAAAGCGTAGGCGAGAGGTAAGTTCAGATGAAAAGAAAACGCTTGATGAAAATAAAATATAAAACACTTTTATGGACGAGGTGTAACAAAATCTTTTATTTCAAGAAATTAAATTTTTCCAGGAAGAAAATAAATTTGCTGATATAAACATACACGCACCGCGAGCTTGTTACAAACAAGCTCGCGGTGCGTGTATGTTTATATTTGTATATTTTAATATGCAAAGAAGCCGAGTTTTGGCACTGTGTTCTTTGCGAAATTCTTTTTAATATTGTTAATGTACCATTACGTCCGTGAAGTTGCCCTCACACAGTGGCGTGAATTGAGGTTACTGTGATAATAATTGTATTAATTTGTTGAGGAAATCCTGACCTAAGTCCTGGCAACAAAGTGCAGCGTTCACGTGGATAAAATAACTAGTGGGATTCTAACCATTGCACAAAGACTTAATTCAATTTTGAGTTCTTTAGTTTCATCCTAATTTCAATGGCGTTTTGTTATCGAAATCAAATAAAAATAATGTTTTGCTACTGAGTGAAGTTTTAGGTTATTTTATTTTATATTTTTAGAAGGATGACCATCACATGGTTCATTATCCTATTGGGGCATCAATGTAGCCTGTCGCTATAATATTGAAGATATGAATTGAAAGCTTTTGAATTAGTTAACTTTGAACATGCATTAAGATAAGCAGTGAAGGATCACATAGTAAAAGAGAGAAATGGAAATGATTGGTTACTGACAAAAATGTATATTCACACTTTACAATTATATAAATATGTGTAGCACAATATGAACTCTCACATTATAAAATAACAATTAAAAATTGAGCAATTTCGAAATGTAATTTCACGGTAGATTTTAGTACCTACGATGATATGACTAATTCTGACTCGCTTTTTATACCATCATGGAGGTAGTAATCTGAGTACATGCCGGGTATTTCTTGAACGTTCTTCCCTAGAAAATACATTATCTCTTGTATATTGTATATGTATTGTTGTCGATATTCTGGTAGGTTACTGGCCTCGTCCTAGTGCAAATTGCGCCACAAAAAGATGTATTTGAGAATAATGTTCATATTCGCCGCAACACTAAACTAGAACGCAAGAGAAGAATGTTAGATGAAGAAAGATGGCAATCATTGAAGCCTTTAGATCTGACAAAGACCATCTTACACGGAGGCGGGTAATTGAGCATAGCCGCTACCGTCAGTCATAAGGCCAAGAAGATAGAATAAGTATTATTCAAAACAAACAATTCTACTTCTTCTGTTACGTAGATCTTTGGGTCTATTATATGATATCTGCTCCTCCTGAGAATTGGACTCCCAGCTATCTCTCTATCTTTCAGGAGGTCGAGTTCCGTGAGGCTGATTGTGCAGCACGATATGAGGAAGTCTGGTGCTGTTCATCCTTTGTACGTGACCATACCATTTCCTCCTCCATCTGATGATCTCATCAACCTTACATATTTCCCTTATTCTGGTGTTCCTCACTCGCAAGTTATGCCTACTATCATTCTCAGAATCATTTCTGAACAAACAATCACGTAATTGGCTATCGGTCCAGTTTAAATGGAGACAAATTTATCATACTTTTGTAATTATAATGGAAACCTAATTTGTAAGCCATATGAGCAACAACAACAAAGTTAATAAACCTTAAAACTTTTTATAAATTAATTTGTTGTATCGCAGCCAGGTAGTATGAATGACGGATTTAGATAAATGGCAGGGTAAAAAAAAAACAGAGCAATATAAATAATAAAACACCCTTTGAGGTTACACATGATGGCAGTTCAACTGTTCCTTTTTTAGGACAGAAAAAAGGTTTTATAATATTATGTAGGTATACTTTTATGTAATGTCGCCCACTGCGGTTGTGATTTCGACAAGAGATTTGTCGTTTTTTTTTATTTTTTATTTTATTTATTTACGATACATAGTTGCATTATACATAATACAGTGTTAAGCATCAATAACAAAAACAATATAGATTTCAAAATTTCTCATTATTTAAGTATATCGTAAATTTAATGTTGGGTAACAATTTTCAATCGTATGAGTTGGCTATATATATTTTTTTCATATAATTTTTCTACGCTGTATGCATTATTTTTTATAATGTCTCATATTGGATGTCTTAACTATCAAGATTCACACGATTATAAAAAAATGATAATTATTTATTTTTTATTTATACATCTTCTTGTACATAATATAAACAAATATAATTGTACGCTGGCGGGCTTATTGCCACTAGGCAATTTCTTCCAACCAACCAGAATTTCTGGTTGGCAAACAATTATTTCAGGTTGGCAATTAAAATGGCACAATCGCGATCATTTTTTTATTTATGCTGTTACTTTAAACATTTTCTTTTATGACAAATTTTAATATCTCATTTGAGACGTATTTAGTTGGAATATTATAGAAGAACCAGGTGCTCAAGGCACCTACAAGGCTTTCAACCTTGCATAGTTACAACAAAATAATAAAGTTCGACAGTGGATATAGGCACATCACTCTTGGCTACCTGCCTATAAATAAATAATAACAGGGTAAAATGACCAGTCGTTGGCAAGCTTAAGACATTTTTTTCGTATACCTACTCGTTTGCTGAAAAGTTGTTAATTATTGGATTTAAATAAGACATGTAATTTTGTGATCAGTATTTATTTTAAAAACAATATATTACCAAGAAAATATAAATATATAAATATGTATTTTTTTATTCTAACAAACGATACTGCATGTACATATTTGCAGTTATTGGCATGTGTTTTAACAATTATTGGCATAGTTAAATGTAGTTGTTGGCAGGTATTATCAAGTTTTGAGAAGATATGAAATTATGATGAAGTGTTTATTAATTATATTTATGAAGATTATTCAAAAATAGAGTTATATATAATGTTATGTTGAAATATTGTGGGATTATTAATATTAACAATAAATTTAACCATAAACATAAGAATATTAATTTCAATAATAATAAAAATTAATTAGCTTTTTAATTTGAATCAGAATCAATTGACATGCACAAGTGGCACAAGAATAGGTTGAGGTCTTCAGGATCTGGAATGTGTTCATGAAATTTTTTGGGAATGCACTTCCGGTGATAACCTTCTGGCATCCAGAGCATGATAAATAATTGATGGTGGATGACGCACAGATGTAACAATAAAGCATCTCATTAATATTAGTATTTTTTTTTTTGAAACTTTTGTATCTCCTTTTTTCTCTCCTTTTTTTTCTAATCTTGCTATTTTTTTATTTTCCTTTTCTAATTCTTCTTTTTTATCAATCTTATTTTGTTGAAAAATAATAAATAAATTTGGAATGGTAAAATAAAACCAAAGTTTTCAGTTCTACTAATTTAATGACACTGACTAGTTTCGGTCATCCAGTGACCATTTTCAAAGTGTGAAAATGGTCACAGGATGACCGAAACTAGTCAGTGTCATTAAATTAGTAGAACTGAAAACTTTGGTTTTATTTTACCATTCCAAATTTATTTATTATTTGAAATGGAGTTCTACCAAGAATTGTCCGTAGAAAAGTTAAAAAAAGTTATTTTGTTGATATGCTTTCCAAACTCGGCTTGTTAAAACGTAAGGCATACGCTCCATCTGTCTTTTCCCCTTGCGTTTCGTGGAATCAGGCCAATGTAAGATTGATTTTAAAGATTTTTTGAGAGTGTCGGAATAATTTTGTGGTATATATGTAGACAGGGCCGGATAAATCATAAAGCAATCAGGAACAAGAAGTCAGGGCGTTTGTATTAAAAAGGGCGCTTAAAATCCCTAAAATTATATATATAAATCAAAAATCCGCAGGTATGCTGCTCAGTTCTCTTTGCGCACCTGGAAAGAGGCTCGGCGTGAAAGTGTGTATGTAAAAATCCCGCTTTTATTAACATGTTGTTCCAAAAAAAAAAATGTGGGGGGGGGGGGCGGTTTCAAATATATTGCTACGGGCGCTAAAACACGTTTATCCGGCCCTGTATGTAGATCTCTTGTGTGCTTGTTGATGGTGTTGAAACATTTTGAAATTGATTCACAGATTTGTCGATGACTGGGTCTAAATTATTCCCAATGTTTTCATTGCGTATTGTTTGAAAATTTAAGTTTCTTGTAACATTTTGTAATTTTCTTTCATCAATTGATTCCGTTATAATTTTTGATGAATCTGGAGTCCTGTCAAAAAAAGTTAATTCATTTTCTATATAATGGAATATCGTCCTAGTATACAATAAAACAATCACTTATATAGGTACAAATATTATTTTTTTTTTTATTAAAAATGAATATGTCCTTGTTAAACAAGTACATATACATCTTCCTACGTTCCCTAAAATAAGCAAATAAATGCTTGTGCTTAGGTGAACGAAATCGGTCGAGGCAGGATTCGAACTCGCGACCACTGGATTACTAGCGCGCTAACCGCTCTGCCACCGACCCATCTATTATTAATGTTAATACTGATGAAGGTTTAAACACTACCATTCACCCTGCGCAATTGGCATGTTAATCGGCAAATAAGAATTTCTTCCAATATTACAAAGCCCTCCGTAGTGCGATTCTTCAGAAAAGTATGATAAACTCAAATCCTAATAGCGTATGTCCCCTACGTATTCAATCTAACAAGTGTTTCAGCTCTGATTGGTAATAAATAAGAGTAATTTAAGTATGAATATTCAGCGATTCATGACTAAAAACCCAATTTATAAGTATTTGAATTCAGTAACAGATTGATAAGTTTCAATTTTCGACTTTCTCAAATCTGCAAAAAAGGATAAATTATCTTCATACCTTTGAATATCTTCATAATTAAGACGCTGCCGGATAGATTTCCAAATTTTCTTAAATTCTTTACAAATTATTTATTATTACCCTTTTGTAAAGCCCCTCGAGATCCGAGAGGGCCAAATAAATTGAATAGCTTTCCATTCTGCAGAGTATTAAAAATTTTTCCTCGAAAACAAGACGTCCGGGTTATTTTTGTAATAAATTTCAAGACCAAGTTGTGAAATTCAATTAAAAGAGTGTTTTTAATGAAACATTTTGCGGATTGTTGTTCGGGGAGATTAATTAAGGATCTTTTGGCTTTTTATTGCAAAGCAAAGGTAAATTAATGCAATAAATAGTCTGCGAACCAATTTTGAAAACGAAACCGTTAGTAATTAAACACGTAATACATTCAAATTCTTGAATTGGCTCCATAGAGGAATGGCCAGAGAGTAATTAAACGTTTACAGATCGTTTGCAAATTGTCCATAGTATTATTATTCTTTACAAAATGATCTTATTTAACTTAAATTATGTTCGATTAAATCAAACTTCAAATATCAAAAATAATAATTTTAAATCGAATATATTTTTTTTAATTGCATATACGCAAACACTGGATTTTTAAAGGACAATTTTATTTTTTCGTATAGCCATACAATAATTGATTCAAAAAACATATACAAATACTCTATGAGTTATTCATTAAATATTTGATATGTTTTTATTTTATCTGGGACTCATGCTTTATATCAAGTACATCTACACATGGTTTTAAAATGTCATATCGCGTCGGAAATTATATTATCGGCATATACCTATTATGACGGGCGTTTCGACCAGGGGGGCAAGTCTGCTCAAAATTATACCCATATCATGGATATAATTATCATATGGAGGTCCACAACATCTTAAGATATTATACAAATCCACAAGATAATTAAATCCACGATATGGGTAAACATTGATGGTTTTGATTACGCCGGTTCACCAGACTTGCCCCCCCTGATCTGTTTAATGTGAGATGTTTGTCTGTTTTGATGTTTTGAGGTGGTGGTCAATCAGTTACAAATACAAATCTTCATTGTGTGCCTACATAATAGGGTATTGTCACTGTCAAATTTTTAAACTACTAGCCCTAGAACAGGGTTTCCTAGTTGGGCAACAGTAGTCTTTGTGTCATTGTAAAATATGGTGTGATCAAAAAACTGTATGTTCGATCGAATTTCACGTTGATAGTTTTTGAAGAGGGAAAACGAAATTGAAGTAATTTTTTTATATGAAAAAGCTGCTTTGTAATATATAAGTAAAACATGGAGCAGAATTGTTTTATCTTATTCATGCTTCTTTAGTTGCAATAGTCGCGTTAACCCCAAATGTGAGGGAATGTCGAACCTAAGGATCATTTATCTTGAAAAACCAAAATATATCGAGTAGCCGTTTATTCTTTTTGTTTGGTTATTCTCTTCACACTATGTAACTTCAATACTCCAGACTCATTTTGTAGCAGTTGGTTGACAACCTAGTTTTTAAATTGAGCTGGTTTATGATGGAATTTTAGACGAATCTAATCGTAATTTCTACATTATATCCTTATAGAAAGCAGAATTAATGTCGTTAAATATTTTGTACTAAAAACCGACTGTAAAATTAATGTGTATCAAGGATAGAAAAAAAATGTGGCGTTCGGTTCTCTTTGCCTACCCCGTAATGGTCATGGCGTGGTGGTATGTAGGTTTGTTATAATATTTTCCTTCATACATTTCGCGTATACAATAATACAGATTGCAGACGCCACGCCATTATTTTTTTCTCATGAGCCCTAGCATTAGAACTCGATGAAACTTATTTATGAGATCACCTTTGAAGCACTCGCTTCTTATTAAACAAGGAATCGTTGAAATCGGATAAAATGGTTAACTAACGCTGAAGTAAAAATTGAGTAGTTGATTATTTTCTAAAGGATTCATGATCGGATCCTAACCAAATTGAAATGAAAGCAATCATAAGATAACCTCTTACCAATGGAAAAAGAATCATCGAAATTGGATAACCAAGTTAAAATAAATAGCTGAACATACATAGGTAGGTACTTTCATAAAAATAATAAAAAAATCACGTCCAATTGACAAAATCTTATGACAAAATTTAGAAATATTTGTCATAAGAAAATGTATAACAGGTTATTAATTAAAGAAAATTGTTATAATAAATACGAAATTAACAATCAAATATGCTTTGGCCACACGGGAAGAATGAATTATGTTATCCCGATGACGAAAATAAACAAGCCTTAAAGATATAAATATTATAGGGGTTGTAATAAAAAAAGTTTTCCTGTACAACATAATTGTGATCAAGACTAAAAATTAATATGGATTTGAATGCTTTTGAAAGAAAATAATAAACAGGTTTATTTTGGCTAAAATGCCTGTATTTGTAGGTACCCCTTCATAAGGTGCCAACGTACACGTAGATATTTCTGTATACAATAACAATAGGTACATAGGTCCAAGCGTGCATGAAGCAATACAATAAATCAACATTTCACATTTTGAAAAGAAGTCAAATCCTACAAAACGTTGGGTCGGAAATTTTTTTGTTTATTCACGAACGAAATCCCTTCCAGCCGCGGGTAGTTGGCAAATTTCAAATGGGGCTCACTCGTGTAAAAAGAGACGGTAATTTTTCACAAATTAAACACTGCATACATACGTACATAAGTCGCCTTTGTAGCTGTGTATAAATCACAGACTCAAACCGAAAATAGCGGGGGGCTAAACCAAAACCAGAGTCATTTTCCCGCATTACCGCAAGAAGAAAAAAAATATTATATGATCGTTATTAAATATTTGTCCGGAGATATTTTCGAATTGACAGTGAGAATGGCGATTTTCGTTTTAATTAATTTATTTCATTCGCAAGCGGTGGAAGGTTTTTTTTTCAACCATTTTATTAAAATTTATCCGTCGTTGAATTTGGTACGGACGTTGGAATATTGTATTTAAAAAATACTTGTATGGAATCGAATTAAAAAAAAATTGGTTAGCATCATCAGTACCTACAAATTAATATGATTGAACAAAATTTATTATTTATTTATTTATGGTTACAAACAGTCACAATTACAAAACTACATTAAATAAGACAATACCCATATAACGACCAGAATATGTAACACTAATAATACAAAATTAATAAAAACACGTAAATGATGGTGTATCTGAATCAAAAGGATCTATCTAGGAGAGGATTAAAAGGGAAGATAACAATATTACTACATTCACTCATTCATGCCATATCCCACAGTGTGGGGTAACCAGCGACAGATGTGCATTATCTTATAAATGAAGCACGACATATGCATGTATCCATCCCCACGCACCAATCTCGTCTCTCCTAAAAGGGCTCTTCATTCAGAGTAGGTGGCGAAATTTCCGAGATGTTTTTTGCCTGTTGTATTTTCGATAACCCGACTTTATCAGGAAACCCAAAGACGATGGTAAAAGGAAATAATAAAAGCACTATTCTTTGCTATTGCCCCTCCACCATCACCCGTTTTGCTTATAGGGACTAATAACTCTCCTTGCAAAACTCACACTGAAAGAACACACGAAGAACATAAGAAGATTCCGAAAAAATTGTTAATTTTGTCGACGGACAATTCGTGGTGAAACTCCATTATACTAGGTATAAATGAAAACACTAATTAGTTTTAGTTTCACTATTTAATTTTAACACTGGCACTGACCGGTATCGATCTGTTGAAGATCATCGTCAGAGTGCCAGTCTTAAAATTAAATAGTGAAACTAAAACTAACTAGTGTTTTCATTTATACCTAGTATCCCGAAAAAGTCTTAAACCTTGCAGACACTGCACTTAAAATACCAAAGGAAACAGCTGACTCACCGTTCACTGAAAGTGAACACAAGAGTGAACCGTATTTTTGACAGAAAGTCTTTAAAGTGCTTTTCGTGGCTACAACGTCCTTATGTCCAATGGGTCTAAAGTAATTTCCTCGGACGTCGTTGTAAAATTTTCTGCCTCCAGCAAAAATGTTTTACTACGATATAATAAATAATAAACCTACCAGTAAAAATGTCTTCGATATCCTATTCCCACACTTACTTCAGATATCCTTATTTGTCTCCATGATTAATATCTGACTCAGTTGACAAGATGTCTTCTCCTGACTCCTAAGCGACAGGTCCAGGATACAATTCCCCGCGGAGACAAAGTTTTTAATGGTAGATTATCTGTCTGGATCTGTGACAGGATAATTATCATTAGTCTCCAGAATGTGGCAACATGTTATCGGATACGTGGTAAATTATTATTTGACATAGTACCTGTCGACAATACACAATAAAAAAATTAAATAAATATCGAAAAAAATGTAATTTAACTAAAGCAAATAGAAGAAGGTTCTCTATGTTTCTCTCTAGTGCAATCCTGGGGGCAAGTCTGGTCCAACTGGCGAAATTAAAACCCTCACGATTTACGCATATCATGAATATAATATTATTTTATGGATTTCTATAATATCTTACGTAAATACTCCCATTATATGAAAAAGAAGCTATTTGATGCATTTTTTCTCCCAGTGCTTACTTATAGAATGAAAATATCGGTCCTAACAAAACGAATAATACACAAGCTGTTAGTGATACAGAGAGCTATGGAGAGAAAGTTGCTGGGTATTTCAATAAGGGACAAAATTCAGAATGTCATTTTAAGAGAAAGAACCAAAGAAGCCGATGTAGCGGAAAGGGTCGCTGGCCTTAGTGGAGCTGGGCTGGGCATATTGCCAGATGCCAGGATTCACGATGGACCAAAAAGATCGTAGAATGGCGACCGAGAACAAGCCGAAGAGGTGTCGGCAGACCCCAGGCAAGGTGGTCTGATGACATCAAGAAATGTTCCGAAGGGAGATGGATGCAGTATGCTCAAGACAGGGAGTTGTGGAGGATCAAGGGGGAGGCCTATGTCCAAGAATGGAAAAAAAACAGGCTGAAGAAGAAGACGATTATATCTTTAGATGTCATAGAACTCCATATGATAATTATATCCATGATATGGGTAATCATGTTTACCTATATCATGGATATAATTATCTTATGGAGTTTTATAATTTGTTAAAAAGTTATAGAACTCCATAAGATAATTTTATTCATGATATGGGTATACATGGATGGTTTTGACCAGGCTTGCCCCTCCCTGGTCAAGCAGCAAAATCAAAACCCTTATAACAACCTATATCGTGGATTTAATTATCTTATAGAGTTGTATAATATCTGAGTATATTACAGAAATCCGTATGATAATTATATCCATGATATCATGAGCGTTTTGATTTCATTGTTTGACGGGACTCACCTCCCTGGAGTGTACAAATATAATAATATAGGTAGGTACCAATAGTTAGCAAAATTGTTTTTGTAAATACATTCATGATAATGTCAATCAAAATGGTGAACTTTGTGTGAACATTTTGTGAACAATAAACAGGAAGGTGTCGGTAAACAATAAACATAAGGGAGGTAAAATAATACTTTTACTTTATCCATTTTACACAAACTAAATTGAATGTTACATTATAAAGTTGCTAACAACCTGACAGATTTATAAAATAATCACTACAGCTTCCAAAGATTTGACATGTTTATGTTTTTGAAATTGAAAGAAAGTGGGTTGTGCCAACTCTTAGACCCGAATACAGTGCCCAACCTTAATACAAAATTATAAATACTTACCACGTTTTTATTGCACGGTCGCTCAATATAGTTAAAAATTAATGGTTTCCAAACTGGAGAATGCTATTACAATTTTGTATAAAAATTTCATTGCATAGACATATCTAGCTAGTTATTGGACTGTAAAGAATATTATCTCGACTTTTTATTTTATTTACACTGACAGTGTTGACTATATAGAATTCCATTTTTAAATAAATTTATCACTTGTTTTTTTCTTTCGTCCTGTTCAGGCGAAACGGTCGTCCTGGAGAGGAATAAAATAAATGAAGATAGAAAAAAAAGTGTTTACATTATTTAAAAATATTATCTCGCATTATTAAAACACTCTCTTTACACTTAAATTTATGTTAAAGTCATAGAATTATAATAGTATAAAATACTTTTTAGCCTGCAGTATATGAGACTGCTTTATGTTGACTAATTTGGTCAGCATTTTGCTACGAGCATTTAGTAATCATTTGGCCGTCTGCATGATAATATTTGGCCGTCTCCAAATAGGGAATTTTTTAACTGCTTGTAATATTATTTACGGAATAGTTAGCAAAATAGCAAAATTACTTGCTAAATTATAGCAGAGTCATACATATATTGACATGAGCCGGCCAATTAAACGGCTTCACTTTTTCAGCGAGGTATTGTATGGGAATGAGTATTCTATAGTTTTATTATTATTGTATGGTAAAAGTCTATAATTGTGGTTTGTGGCCTAGCTGTGGTCAAATTCCTCCACAGGGTATTCAAATTTTGTATGGAAAATTTTCAGCATTGTCATTAAAGATTTTGTTGAATTATATTTTATTTAAATATTTTATAATGACTACTTGATAATTCATCAATGACATTTTATGAATATGATGTGCCTTTTCAGCAATTTGAAAAAAAAAGTTTCCTGAGCTTCGGTTCACATTGAAATATTCGTCAGTAAAAAAAATGATAAGTACTGATCACATATCCTTCAAAATCTAATGAGGTCAAAGCGATTATTAGATATACAAATTAGAAAAATTTGAAAAGAATCGAATGAGTACTTCATTCTGCAATCGATAAAGTAGAATAAACAAATTTTAGATGGGTAGTGGCAGAGCGGATAGCGCCCTGGATTAGTGATCCAGTGGTCGCGAGCTTGAATCCTGCCACGACCGATTTCGTTTATCTATAGCACAATCATTTATGCTTAATTTAGGGGAATGTATGAACATGTATATATACTTTTTTTCAAAGACATCTTCATTCATTTAGAAAAAAGAAAAAAAATATGCCGTACATAGCATATAGTACAGATACACACAGATACATTTATTTATTTATTTTTATAAATTTATCTACATAGTAAAATCATTTACAATATATATTATTATATGTTGTTTGTATATACTAGATTTTGGACATGGCAGAAGACGCATGAAAGCAGAATAACTGCAGTTGAAATGAGATCGTTAAGAAGAATTTGTATAATAGAATGATGTAAGACCGGGTAAGAAATAATGAGGACATAAGGAAAGAATGTAAGATGGTCATTGCTAGAATGAAAGTGAACACATTGAGATGGTTTGGTCACATGGGGAGAATGAATGAGGAGCGCCAGACGAAGAAAATATACAGATAGGAAAGGAATGGAATGAGAGGTCGGGGACGCCCAAGAAAGGGATGGCACGACCATGTGAACGATATTTTGAAAGACGGAAATTTTAGAAGTGTGAGCAATATACGAACATTTATGAGACGATGCATGAATGTGTCCGTTATGGAACCTAGGAAAAAAAAAATTTTATAGAACCAATTAATGCACAATAATATATACTGCGAGGCAGTGGTTTTGGAGAACCTGATCTATTACAGGATCCAACTCCACTGTCATCGTTCACCAGTAGCTCAGTGATAGAAAAGCAAAAGTCTCTGCTGTCATAACTAGTGCTTACAATGACTCTCAGGGGTTCTATCTCGTCATAAACTTGAATGAGACCAAATAAGAAATAAAATAATTTTATATAAAAAAATATTATATTAATAATTAAGATCAAATTTAAAGAAATAGATTTGTTGCAAGGATTCTTGAGATAAAGACAAAGTTTTTAAGAACAAATTAACATTTATTTTTAATATTATGTATTGTACAAGTTTACTAATAAATTTTCAATCTCATGAATGAATTTATTATAATTTAAATAAAGATATGAATATTAACTAAAATATTAAGGCTGTTAACTCTTAAATAATATAAGTAAAATTAAGAATGTAAATTACTTGAAAATATAAAATATCAAAAGATTTAAATCGTCAAAAGAGAATTCTCTTTATATTGGAATGTTAAATAAACCGAACTAATAATAAGTATGAGAATTGATATTAAGTTTATCACAAATTGATAATTCACCGATAGACAATCAAAAATAAAATCATTCTACCTACGCTCGTCTCAATCTAAATCCTACTAAATGTTATAATTTATTAATTCCAAATACAACAAATAAAGAAATCCAGGATGAGTCAAGGACGTCATCATCACTCTTCATACGGTGAACTTTACATATACATCAAAATTCACCCCTTCAGAGATGAATGAAGTGTGAATGAGTTTTTAATATTCTGAAATCCATATTGTGGTAATCAATTAGTACAGAGTTTCTTCATAGTGAATGGCATCATCATATGAACAATCCAAACTTCAATATTACGTCGAATCTTCTAAATATTTCTTTTTTGGATAGATTAACATGAAATCAATCCTCTTAATGTCATCCCTCAAGTAAATCCTCAGTTAAAATCCAAATTTATAATTTTCTTTTCACAGTCATCTTTAATAGAACTTTTCATAATTTTTACTTCCCATGGTCACATTCTCGTCGATAAAAATTGATATACAATCAATATGAGTCGTCTCATGATAAATTATAGATGTTCAAACAAGATGTCAAGTACCAATACAAAACATGAACGAAACAGGACGAAATAAACGTGGTACGTTAATCAAATTGACTTGAAACGACGTAGAACAGGACAAAAAAAATAAAACGGGTGGGAATAATGGGAAATCTGACATTAGACTTTCCTATGAAAAGAAGAATGATTTACGTTTATAAACTGTATCAATTCACGATCTACCACAAATATTGAATGTAATAAAATATCGAAAGGACTTACCCATTTCCCCGTTTCACTATTTTTAATTAAATAACGTCACCCGCCATCTTATAAATGGCTGTGACTCGTTAACACAACAATTTTATTAAGAAAAAGCGCCTTTTCGGAATGACAATCCTATTTAAGCGGTCAAACGATAAATGTTGCTAGTTTGCAAAATAACTCAGTGTGTCAGTTTTAAAAAAATATAAATTATTTAATTTTATCTAATTCCTAGCCAGTATTTATAACGTAACGTGACACACATCCATACTTATATAAAAAAAATTAATTAATTAATTAATTAATTAATTAATTTTTTTCTTATTGCAGAAACTAAATGTAAAATTTCATATTAAAATTAATTAAAAGTTGATGTTTTGTTTACTTTGTGGAGATCATGACCTGACACAATATTCTAAACGAAAATAAGATATTTTGGAAAATGACAATGTATGAAATTTCAATCTGAAACAGTTACATAAAAAAATATTAAACACTTTAAAAATTCTAACTACTATCCTGAAACAGAAAACTTTCATATTAAATAAAATAAAATTTTGACATTTTTGCTGTCAAGATTCATCATACATTTAAATAAAACCCTTTCGTTTATAAACCGATGTAACCAACAAATATAATACAATATTTACAAAGCTAGTGTTGAACATATTTCAGTCCATCACGATTGATTTTTTTTTTATCCCATCAATGACACTCCCGTGAAGTATTCATTATTTTTTTTAATCGATGGAAAACTAAGGAAACCCCCTCTTAGATTTTCATCGTGTCTCCATATTGTGAGCTTGGATTAGCTATCATGTTGTGCTAATTCTCATTGTAAGCTAGAATCTGCGGAAGAGGCTATTATGTTGAGAAATTTATCTGTGTGCAAGCACAACAAAATAAAGAAAATATTAAAAAAAAATTTAGAATGACACTATCATCATCCCACAAAAAAAATTTAAATTTATTTACCCAATTCGCACAACACAAGAAAAATGTTCTGTACCTCAATCCAAAAATATGTAAAAAAAAAAACAATGAAACGATAAACATTAAACCTTAAATATTTTAAACTCTTTTAATAACACATTGTGTTGAGCTTAATTAATAATATTTAACACCAACATAAAAGTATAAAAAAAATTATTATTATACATAAAAAATATACAACGACTCAAATTAATTTTGAAATATCTTCCTGACCCACAATATACACCCCAATATGAAATTAAAAAGATTTTCTTTGTTTTGACATGTTGAATGAAATATGATTTTACATAAGAAACTTCAGTCAACATCAATAACCATACAATTAACTAATGTTGATATGTTAAGACATAATATTCAAGGCTATACATTAAGATACTACAATTTTCATTAATATGATCATCTTTACAACAAGTTCTAAAGTGAAACTCACATTTATATTTTGTTTGAATTTAATATTCTAATATCTGCATAATAAATAATAAAATATTTCATCGAACGACAATTATTTTTTTATTTACTCAATATTAACCAACCTTTCGCACTGCTGATAGACTATGAACAAAACAAATAATTGTTCAAAAATTTTACATTATGCAAAAATTGGAAATTGCTTTTTTTTATATCGTTGCCAGCCCTCGAATTCATTCAATCATGTATTCCTCCCAACTATAATCAAGTGTATAATTA
This sequence comes from Molanna angustata, assembly GCA_963576475.1. Lineage (NCBI taxonomy): Eukaryota > Metazoa > Arthropoda > Insecta > Trichoptera > Molannidae > Molanna > Molanna angustata. Next base: position 41,774,898 of record OY754969.1, on the reverse strand, counting down.
ATTTTGTTTTTTTTTTATATTATGATTATAATAATTGATCTTTTCGTTGTGGACAGATATTGAACTGACTAATTAAATGTATAATTAATTTTGTTTTTTTTTTTTACATTATGATTATAATAATTGATCTTTTCGCTGTGGGCAGATATCGAAGTGAACTAATCGAAGTGCTCTTTCCAATCACAACCACTCAAATTATGACCAGAATTTACAACAACAGGAAGATATGGAGTGAGAATATCTCCCCATCTAAGCTCTAATTCAACTCTGACAACAAACAATCAATCATCTTAAAACAAAATCAATCAAATATTAAAATTTTCTGACTCTATATTAGATGATCTTATATGATGTATACAAAAAAAACTACGCTGACAACTATCAACCTTGAATAAAATGACTGGTATATCAAATATTATACCCTAAAAATTAATAATAAAACACTATGTAAAAAATTTTAAATCATATGACATGGAATAATCCATTTAATCATATAAATGAATTTTACAAACGATAAATAAATTATATACAAAAGAAATTCATTGATTATATTCTTTCATTAATCAAGATTTCAAAAATTGACTTCTCCTAAAAATGTTTATAAAGAAGTTCAAAATATCTCCCACTAACATAAAATAGTGAAACATAATGTTTCTAACTCCTTCATATAATTTACCTAACAAAAATATATACAAGCAAATAACAAAAAAAATACTTTTCCTGAACCATCCTCGCCGTCTCACATCACATCTTGTTCAAATAGAACTTACATCATTGTACCATCATGACGACTGATTCTGAAACATAATTACAATATTAAAAACATGAAAATTAAAACATGAATCAATTTTTATTAACTTGACCAAATTTATTGTTTCAAAAAAAAATATTAATATTAAAATTTCTAATCCCCTTCAAATCTAGTTAAATCAATGCATAAAGCAATGGTGAAATGTTATTATTGATTTTATTTCCATACATCAAGTTATTAATTTAATTGAAAATAAAACTAAATCCTTTGATTATGATAATTCTTTTCATATACAAAATCAACAATTTTAAACTTGTGATGAATTCTTCTCCTATCAAATATCTTTGCAACTCCGTTGTAATTCTGTTGAATTAAGATAATTATTTTTGACGATTTATAATTGTGTATAGACCATACTCGAATTTGTAAAGTATGAAATTTGCTATCATATTTGACATTAAGCAATTTTAAATGATTTTTCAAAACAACAACCGATTTCAAAACTGAATTTAGAATATTTTCCATATTGAATAATATTAATTGAATCGTAAAATTCTATAAGTTAATCCTCTAATATTATGATCACTCGGAAACACAAAAAATTTATTATATGAAAACTGATATAAAATGAAGTTTTTATTCACTATTTTCTTTACCAATCAAAACAAAACTCAAATAATTTTAATATTCTAAAAAAAACTGCAAAATATCAATCAATTATTGATCTTTTCAAATGTATGATATCGTAAAACATAACCTTTAAACGTCAAACTATATGTTGTATTTAAGACGATATTTGATAATAAATAACACCAAATATAGATCAAATCGATGCAAAACACAATTTCACAACAGTATAAATAAATATTCACTTGGAATTAAACCTTTAAAAGTCATAAAATCACTCGTGATTACGATGTTCCAACCTGAAAATGAATCTGACATATCACGACAGTTGATGAATTTTAACACGAAAATATATAAAAAAAAATGGTTAACTATAGCCACTGACTTTAAAAATCACAACAAAGTTGTATTTCAATTTGAATCAAAACGAATTAACAACTCCAAATCATAAAAATTCAATATTTCCGAAGTTATGAAAGTTGAAATCCATGACATTTGGAAATGTCAAAACAGTTTAATCACTCCTCCCGGTATCTTGCGGTGAAAACAGGAATTATTTGTAAAATAGGTCAATAGAAAATCAATGCGAAATGGTTTGAGTCTCGACTAAAAAATTTTGTTATAAAGTTCAACAATAGATGTCCACCAAATGAAATTTTCTTATCAAACCAAGAAACTACTTTTATTTAATAACTTAATAAATCATTCTACATCAACACTAACAGCAAACTTCAATGTTCAATAGTAATACCATTTAATTTTTAATAAATTATCTTTACGATTCAAATTTAAAACTGAAAAATGTTTATGTTTGAAAAATACAAAGCGATAATTTTCTCCAAATGTAATGAAACGACAATTTTTAAATATTGTACTCACCAATAGAATATATTTATTCGTTTTATAATAAAATGGTTCAATTTGTTTCCGAAACGGTAATCTCAATTCATCCTAATAAAAATATCAATAAACTTCCTCGTCGAGCTTCAAGATGACATTCTGAAAAATTATTAAGCTTCTTTTAAAATAAATGTAAAACATTTAATAACAACTATCTTCTCCCAGTATCACACACACTCAAAATACTTTAAATAACTAAAACTGAATTTACAATTTCAAATTAAATAAAACAGCTAAGAAAACTGTAAAGACTTTTATCAATATTTATTTAATAATGCTTTCTAAATGAAAAACAACAAAGCAATATAAAATTTAAAATTAAAATCACTTCAAAGTTAACTTTCAAAATTTTAAACAGGAAAAATATAAATTAGTGAACTATTCAACGCGAAGACCAAACTATATCTTTCCTCAAGAAAAAAATTATTCACCCTCACAGTAATAAAATATTTTTCTATAACAATACTTTTTTCACACAGTAACTAAACATTAATTATTTTTTGTTGCTAAGCAAATTAATTTTGCAAATAAAAATATGTACTTTAGGTATCAAATTGTAACATTTTTTATATTGATTATAAATTTATCAATAAAACATTTCTTTTTGCACTTTTTGAGAACAATAAAATTCAATGCTGAAAGAAAACAATTTAAATTATGAATTTTGATTATTCAGGAATCACAATGAAAAAATTAACATGAATACTTAACTCATATGTAGAATCGATGAGATGAATAAATTTCACTATACTTTCGTCGTCCTTTCAATTGAAGATTTCCTCATAAGCCAATTCATGGTAGTCTTCAATGTATGACATCTCTCGTTGGCTTCTCTGTCAGATTTTAAGGTTCAGGAATGGACAAGGACTGGGAATCTTCCTATCATACCAATTTATATCTTCCTAATCTATGTAATCTAATTAACACGTCTTTCATCAAGAACCAAGCAACAAGATTTTAATATGGGCGCCAGGTCACATTTCAAATTTATGACTCGACATGATTATTGAATCTCCACGTATACGCGATATGCACACCACTGAGAGAGGGTTTGCTATTGGAAAACAAGCTTAACAAAGCGTAAGACCTGACCCCAAAAATGTAAAGTAACGGAGAAATAAGCCTGAAAAAACGTAAGACTTGTCCACACACACAACCTATCTACACCGTCAGCGGGAAACAAGCTTAACAACAAAACGTAAGACCTGTCCACATATGAACATGTGAGATAGCGGGGAAACAAGCTTAATAAAACACAGAACCTATCCTCACACGACCTACTCACATTTGAAAACGGGAAAACAAGCTTAACAAGGTGTAAGACTCGTCCCCACAGGACCTCCCTTCCCCAATGACTTTTAAACGGCCACCACGTTTGATTTAAATGATGGTATTATCAATTCCTTATAATCCGCGCCCCACGTGCACGCGCCATTTGCGAGGCAGTGGTTTTGGAGAGCCTGATCTATTACAGGATCCAACTCCACTGTCATCGTTCACCAGTAGCTCAGTGATAGAAAAGCAAAAGTCTCTGCTGTCATAACTAGTGCTTACAATGACTCTCAGGGGTTCTATCTCGTCATAAACTTGAATGAGACCAAATAAGAAATAAAATAATTTTATATAAAAAAATATTATATTAATAATTAAGATCAAATTTAAAGAAATAGATTTGTTGCAAGGATTCTTGAGATAAAGACAAAGTTTTTAAGAACAAATTAACATTTATTTTTAATATTAAGTATTGTACAAGTTTACTAATAAATTTTCAATCTCATGAATGAATTTATTATAATTTAAATAAAGATATGAATATTAACTAAAATATTAAGGCTGTTAACTCTTAAATAATATAAGTAAAATTAAGAATGTAAATTACTTGAAAATATAAAATATCAAAAGATTTAAATCGTCAAAAGAGAATTCTCTTTATATTGGAATGTTAAATAAACCCAACTACTAATAAGTATGAGAATTGATATTAAGTTTATCACAAATTGATAATTCACCGATAGACAATCAAAAATAAAATCATTCTACCTACGCTCGTCTCAATCTAAATCCTACTAAATGTTATAATTTATTAATTCCAAATACAACAAATAAAGAAATCCAGGATGAGTCAAGGACGTCATCATCACTCTTCATACGGTGAACTTTACATATACATCAAAATTCACCCCTTCAGAGATGAATGAAGTGTGAATGAGTTTTTAATATTCTGAAATCCATATTGTGGTAATCAATTAGTACAGAGTTTCTTCATAGTGAATGGCATCATCATATGAACAATCCAAACTTCAATATCACGTCGAATCTTCTAAATATTTCCTTTTTGGATAGATTAACATGAAATCAATCCTCTTAATGTCATCCCTCAAGTAAATCCTCAGTTAAAATCCAAATTTATAATTTTCTTTTCACAGTCATCTTTAATAGAACTTTTCATATTTTTTACTTCCCATGGTCACATTCTCGTCGATAAAAATTGATATACAATCAATATGAGTCGTCTCATGATAAATTATAGATGTTCAAACAAGATGTCAAGTACCAATACAAAACATGAACGAAACAGGACGAAATAAACGTGGTACGTTAATCAAATTGACTTGAAACGACGTAGAACAGGACAAAAAAAATAAAACGGGTGGGAATAATGGGAAATCTGACATTAGACTTTCCTATGAAAAGAAGAATGATTTACGTTTATAAACTGTATCAATTCACGATCTACCACAAATATTGAATGTAATAAAATATCGAAAGGACTTACCCATTTCCCCGTTTCACTATTTTTAATTAAATAACATCACCCGCCATCTTATAAATGGCTGTGACTCGTTAACACAACAATTTTATTAAGAAAAAGCGCCTTTTCGGAATGACAATCCTATTTAAGCGGTCAAACGATAAATGTTGCTAGTTTGCAAAATAACTCAGTGTGTCAGTTTTAAAAAAATATAAATTATTTAATTTTATCTAATTCCTAGCCAGTATTTATAACGTAACGTGACAATACCTTCAGTTAAGAAATAGCTTATAATATAAAATATAATAAAAAAAACATACAATTCAAAATGCAATAAATATATTGTGATAAAACTTACAGAATACAATCTCAACATGATACTATTAGATCATCGGCAATAAAAAAATAACCTAAAAAATTTGAGAATTCACAGCACCCCGCTTTATCCCTTTGGGTACGAGAAGTAAAAAATATATTTTAATATTTGTAATTATTATTCTCCATTATTCATTATTCCATAAAAAAAAATTTCTCTGTTTGTCGGTATGAAAATTTTTCATTTTTCATCTTGCTGTATCAGTTTTATATTCCTTAATTTATTTCCGTATTCGTTCAACTCACATAATACGAGAAATTTAATATCAATACCTACACAAAAGCGATTGTTTTAAAACAACATGTGCCTACGAGTACGTTTTTTGAGGCAGGGCGTAGTAAAACGTGAGAAATGTATGTAATTGTTCAACCTTTGTAAATATGCAAAACGCTACCGACAGTCAATTTAAACCTTTTGACCCTAATTAGATATCCCGTGTCAAAGCAAAAATACGTAAACGACAATAGAGTAATTGTCGAGGAATATTTCAACAGTCACCTTTAGGGATGTATACCTACATATAATCAAGACCAATGCATCTATATTAAAAATGCTTTTATGCCTTTTAATCACAAAAATAAATAAAGACGTCAGTTAGATTATTATTGTCGAATATTCATTCGTTTTGAAGTTTATCTACTTAACCGTCACCGGCTTAGAATAGTGCTTCCACTCTTTTCTATTATTGTTTTCGAGTGTCCCGTAAGAGCCTGGTAATCGAAAATACAACAGGCAACAATAACATCTGCCTGTTCAGCAATGAGGTTCACCACCCATTCTGAATATAGTGCCTTATTAACTGAGACGAGACTGGTGTGTGGGTATACACAGATATGTTGTGCTCCCTTTTATAAGGCAATGCACACCCGCACACCTTTCGCTGGTTACCCCACATTGTGGGATATGCCGTGATGGTATGAATGAATGAAAAGGATCTACTTAAAGTATTTACTTTGTTCAACATTTTTTTTATACTTGTAAGTGCCGACAGCAGTTAGTCATATGTATATGCCTTAATTTTTTCCAACTAACCATTAAATTTATTTTCGGAACCTCATGGCTACCGAATGTATTGCTCATTGTGTCCTATGAGCTTAGCTTCGTGAATTTCGATTCGTTTTTGAAAAATAAATACATATATCATTGATCTAATGTAGAGTTGTCGTATATTTGAGAGATTTACAAAGGTCTTTCTTTGCTTTATACTATTATGTAGTTTTTTTTTTTATTTTAATTTACATTTTTTAATAATTTAAATAATATGTTGACGATACTCATCAAAAAACAAATGTTCAATAAAACGCATTTTTAAATTGTCGGCTTATATTTTATTTCTTTTTATTTTTTCAATATTTGAAACTGTCACTTCACGATTAAACTCCATAATCAACTAGAATTATGAAAAAAAAATTCTTCACGAAAACAAAAAAATATGAAAAAAATCATTCTATTGAGTACAAACAGTCATATATCACTTATGTTAAGTAATTAAGAATCAGATGACTCCAATAATTCACGTACACCTCTCTTAAACTGCCCCTTATTCAATGAAAATATGTCCAGGCCACCGAATAACATATTGTACAGCGAACAACTGCGCTGCATAAACGTATTCCGAGGATAATTGGTGGTACAGCAGAGGAATCCAAAAAATAAGATATCGCTTTTGATTTTAGATTTTAGATATCACTAACAGCGGCCATTTGTGTTTTATTTTTCATTTTATAGGTTGGTAGGTACAATGTGATAAACGATTTTTTTTTTAAACAATGTCCTGCAGTTTTTTTTTTAACGCTATGTTCAATGTATGTGCATTCAACGATTCCAAAAATAGTACAACAATCATAAAGCTTTTAATGATTCTTTATTGCTATACCTCACTTTTTTTTAACGGGTGGTGGCAGAGCGGTCAGCGCGTTGAGTTAGTAATCCAGTGGTATATGCTTAATTTAGGTTATGTGTAAGGATGATTAATATGTACCTTTTTAATACAAGGACATATTCATATTCATTCTTTACAAAAAGTGAATAATACACTTATTTCTATGAGAATTTGATTATGTTCTTAATACATGACAAATGAAGCATCTCAAAAAATATATTTTCAAAAATAATAAGCAATTTTGATTAAACACGACCAATACCTACATTGAATTTGGTCACATGCTTGAACATCACTATTCGGATTTTTATAACTGTGAATTTCGACCTGTGATTCCAGTTGTCTGTAACGAATTGTAAGTGATTTCTTTATACCTACATGTTATACTCATTCACTTTCCATTGTAAACCAGCGGGTTCTGTACGTTCGCAATAATTAAACCCCAGTTTTGTTCAAAGCTCCCCAATTAAACCCGTTTCATATTATGAAAGCCCCGCCAGATTAACAGCCAACGAAAGCTCCGTGTCGACCAAACGAGGAAACGAAAGAAATAATTGATACCGTTTACAAAAGTGAAACCTTTCAACACATGTTTAAAACAGGATGTGGGTATTACTTGCAAATCAAAACATATCCACAATCAATGAAAGCTTTAAATTAATATAAGCTATATACTTATTTTGTTTGAAATCAACAAACAATATTAAATATTTAACAATAAATTAAAAACTACTAGTTTTATAATTTTATTTACTATTATTATTTTGATATTCTTAGTTGGGGTTGTTATTATTTTAATATCCTGTTGGCTGAAGAAGCGATGTGCGACTGTGAACAAACGCAGGACAGCAAGCACCTCCTAGCATGTCCAATGGCTCCTGGCCAGTGTGAAAGGAACACTCTTAATGAACGAACCCACCTAGAGGACAACGCAAATGAGTTTGTGGCTTTTTGGGCCCGGATGGGCATTTAGTCTCATGTGTTGACCGACACGACAAGAAGAAGAAGAATGTGATACACGTCAATATGAACAATATAGTTTTTTAGCCATAGAGAATTTTTTATTTTATATACCTATCTACCAAATATACCAAAGTGTAATGGTAGGTACATTCAGTTAAATAATAAAAGAAATACAAATTGGGCCTTACTTACTATTTGAAATACGAGTTTAAACCGGTGCTAAGTCAGTTTCGGCCATACAAAAAACTGTGTACCTACATAAGTATCGGCTTAAACACAAATTGCAAATAGTAAGTAAGGCCCATTATGTTTAGTACCGGCTTAGAATAGTGCTTCCACTCTTTACTATTACAATCTTTAAATCCGGGTAATCGAAAATACAACAGGCAACAATAACATATTACATACTTCAGCAATGAGTTTCATCACCCTTTCTGAATGTTGCCTTTTTTAGTTAAGAAGAGACTGGTGTGTGGAAATACACGCATGAGTTGTGCTTCTTTTATAAAGTTAATGCACACCTGTCGCTGGTTTCCACACAATATGGGAAGAGCTATTATGGTATATATTATGTGTCTACAGAAAGAAAAAAAGTATTAAGATGATAAAAGTAAAAGTATTTTGTTATTTCATTTCATTTGTGTTAAATTTAGACAAAATACAGCGTTCAGACATTAACAACACAGTAATAATATTAAGGTCTATTACATTGTATCGTTTTGATGATTATATTTCTCCCCAGATTTGTTTTTTTAATAAAATGTTTTTATTTATCGAATCCTGTAGATTTTTTTTTTAATTTATTAATTTTATTCTATAATATAAAATGGATTTTCATGTTCATGAATATGAATGTTTTTTTTTTCTTGAAAATGATTACCAGAAATATGTTAGATGTAGACCTGGAAAATTTGGAAAAAAAGTTAATTATTTTGAATAATGGCTTACATTACAGTTCACAAAAGGTTGTTAAATTTAGTTTTAAATACATTGTTTTTGATAGATCAAATTTATTTTGTTGAAATTCGCTTAAAGTAAAGTGTTATCAAAGTATCTTTGATCTGAAAACGTTCATCTTCAGTTCAATGAATTGAAAAAAAATTCTTATTCCAACTTAAGATTGTGTACTGTGTACACTGAAGGTCATAAATATATATATTTTACTGTCCTCGATTATGCAAATATATTAATGGATCCTTTGTTTAATCTTTTGAAATGCATAAGTAAGTCTTTAAGAGCACGCGAAATTTGTTATGTATATTTTGTATTCTACAGATTCAAAGTACTTACTGAAAAATAATTAAATTTAAACTTTATTCAAAATGTCTCTTGCTAAAATAAATATGATTTTAAATTAATAATAATAATGAGAGAATCAAAGACACTATCGGGGCTAACGACCTACGTAGGATCTGTTAAAAAAAATATTGTGCCTTTATATAATGTGGACCTAATCAGTTATAGAATTAATTCACTCGAATGCTCAGTTGTGCAGCAGCGGGTTTTGTTGACTTTTTAATTACAGCGGTTGTCGCCAATTTATTTCAATTTTTTGTTCTCAAAAATAATTAGTTAAATGTCTCGCGAACAATGAGAATTGCTGTAACAGTATACTTTAGAGGACTGAGCTATTCTTTGATTTGTTTGTCTTGAAACAGAAGTTCCTAGACTTGTTTTATCAGCACCGACATTTTATTCTCAAAAAACTTGTGTTTCGCTTGATGTGGAAGGAAACGAATGAGAAAAATATTTAAAAATGACATAAGGTAATGATAATATCTCATTCTAGCTGGCGAATGATCGTGCATGAACGAGTTAGCAAGGATCAATATAAAAATCACAATATGATTAAACTGACACGCTGCAATACATTATAAAATTTTTTTTAGGATAAAAAAAAACATTCATTTTACTTTTTTACACGAAAAAAAAAATTGTATATCACAGATTCGATGATTTGCTAGTGTTTCATGTATTTAGTGTAAATATTTATGTACATCACATTTGCCAAAAGTCATAGACGTCAACAAGCGCAAATTTTCACAATTTGTGTACATAGTTGGCCTCAAATAAACTTCTCGTTTTTTTAAAACCATGAGTTTCTTACATACAAAACTCAAAATATTTTTTGTACAAACCACTGTCATGATGATATTTTAGCCAATTCACCTACGCGGTATATCGATCCAAAATACTATCAAATTAGTTCGTTGTATCTCTCATGTTAAACACTAAACACTCTTCGTGGCTTTAATTAATATGTGAAGGATCAATGTATACTACAATATCACGTCGTCATGTGTTTTACAAGGCTCACTGAAAAAATATGCACATATTTAAAAACCGTAATTTCTTTTGAAAGCTTTATCAGTTTATTAAAAAAATCTTGGAATACGGGATTAGGTACATCTTCTTTTTATTCATTACTCCAAAGTATTTAAAATCGCGTACACAATAGTTGAATATTTTTTTAGCTCTCTAACTGTGTTACATTTAAAATTATCTTTTGTTTAGGGCAATATACATAAAAAAACAACAGAAAGCATTATTTGATGTCGGCAATAAACAAAGGTGTGAATTATGATAAGTGATGGAGAATTATGAGTGTAGGTTGGTAGAAGCAGGTGAACGTGAATAGGTGTTGATGTATATAAATATTACACTATACTCTCTAATGGTTCAGATTTTTCTTCCGGAAGTTGAGCGGTGATCCCTCCCCTATCCTCTCCCTTTCCTCCATATTGTTCAAGTCTCCCACAGTTCAACTAAAAAGTAACAAATGAGCAGATTACTGAGATAATAACGAAACAGTTGGGAATTTCTGCGGGTCTAGAGTTTTTCTTATCAAAAAGTAAAAACTATTAAGATTATAAGTAAAACCGTTTGTTTCAATAGAGTTTCAATATATTCAAGAGAAACGTGTCATGAAGAGTTGTGAGGGTTATATGTAATTCCATTCACAATTACAAAACGAGTGGGTTGTGGCCAACGCTAAACTCGTCACTAACAAGTCATTCTTTAAAGTATTCAAATTTGGTATGGAAAATATTCAGCATTTTCGTGAAATTTGTTTGTTAAATTATTTTTTATTTAAATATTTTTTTATGAAAACTTGATAATTCTTCAATCCCATATGAAAGTGGTGTGTCTATTTACCATTTTGATAATAAGAATTTCAAATTGTGAATTTCCAGAGTTTGGGGTCACTTTGAAATATTTTACAGTTAAAAAAATTGAGAAGCACTATTCATATATCATTCAAAATCTAATGGGGTCTAAGCAAGTATTAGATATACATATTTGCAAAATTTGAAAAAAATTGAATGAGTACTTTAGTCTAAAATCGATAAAGTAAAATAAACACGCCGTACATAGCACACTCACAAATATACATTGTGATGAAACTTTCAGAATACAATCTCAGCATGATACTAGTTGATAATCTGCAATAAAAAAATACCCCTAAAAATTGCGTAATCATAACTCCCCACTATATCCCCTTGGGTTAGTGAGGAGTAAAAATATTGATTTGAAAATAGAAGTACTTTTATCAAATCTTTCTTACTATATATGCTTAGAAAAAAGCAGTATAATGAAACCGGTCCAATAAAGAGCTCAAACGTGGTAAAAATTATACTAATTAACTAATAAATGAAAAGTAATGTGTGAAAGATTTTATTCTGAAAATTAAACATAGTATCATTATTTTTATTTTTATCTCATAGTACGAGAGATTTATAGTAACGTTTTCGATTATCATTGTTTAATGACAGTTTTTTTAATATTCTCTTACTTATTTAATAAGGGCATGAAAAGGTTAGTTTGGCACCTGGGAGTGGTTGCGTTTACTAGTTCACAACCTCTTTATATGTATGTTAAAATAAAAAAAATACATATAAAAATAATAAGAAATACAATGCAAAAGAAAACACAATATTTAAATCACAATGAAAATGTCAAAAAAAAAATTGTATGGGATGCGAAGGTAAAAAGGACAAAGGAGCTATAGGGTGTGGATAAGAAGTGTGACTTCAGTAGCTTTTTGAAAACCATTAAGCTTAAGAGGAGCTTCTCTTATACCATTGGGTAATTGGTTTCACAGCCAAGCTGCGTGTATTGTGAACTAGTAGGTAAGTGTAGGAGGATGTGTGGTGGATTCATATGGATAGTGTATCTACTATAGTTTTGAGATCGTAAATTAAAGCCATGAGATGAAAGATGGGTGAATTTCTCATTGATAGGTGTGAGAGGGTTTTTAAGAGTTTGATATAGTTAATAAATAACATGGGTTTTTCTTCGATCTCGGATTTTGAATCACTAAAATAATATTATTCTTAATAAAAAAAATAAAAACCCTGGAATTTTTTTATAAAAATAGTTTTAGATTTATTTTTATTACTCCTCACTAACCCAAAGGGATATAGTGAGGTGTTATGATTTCTCAATTTTTAAAGATATTTTTTTACTGCAGATTATCAACTAGTATCATGCTGAAATTATATTCTGAAAGTTTTATCACAATGTAACTGTGTGTGTGTGCTATATGCTACATATGTACGGCGTGTGTAATTCACTTTATCGATAATAGACTAAAGTATTCGTTCGATTCTTTTCAAATTTTGTAAATTTGTATATAGTACTTCTCAATATTTTTAACTGTCAAATATTTCAAAGTGACCCCAAGCTCAGGAAACTTTTTTTTTTCAAATCTGTTAAAAGGCACATTAGTTTCATTATTAATGGCTTTGAAGATTTATTAAGTTTCATAATAAAATATTTAAAAAAAATTAACGAACTCAATTCATGGAAATGCTGAATATTTTCTACACAAAATTTGAATAATTTATAGAATGACTTGTTAGTGAGGAGTTTTGCGCTGGCCACAACCCACTCATTTTATCCACATATATGAATACACATTTTCAGCTTTCTATAAAATGAAAATTTAAATGTTGATTATCTTAATTAGTCCGCTTCAGTTGAGGTGGTAGTTTATTCCACGAGGCTAGTCCAGCCACAGCAAAAGCGCAATCACCAAAGGATGTAGTGTTAACTATAATAATTATACTTGCCATATTAAAAGATAATATTACTTGGCTCGAAAAATGAACAATCGATTTTAAAAAGAGGAAAGTATTGATTAAGTAATAAATTTAATATCCAGACGAGTGATCCAAAAACGAAAATTGCAAGCCGAAAATAATTTCGATTAATTTGATACATAACTAACTGCTCATTTTGATATTTCACGCAGGGAATATTTCATCCAAATTTATTCTCCAATCACAATTTTTATCCACTTTGAAAGAGGTTATTAAAAAAAGGTTTTTCAAACACGCCACGAGACGAGGAAAAAAGCTGAAAAGCCATTTTTTATATAAATCAAAATGTACAAGGTTATTGAAAATTTTAATAGAAATTCCATTTATAAACCTATTGAGGTAGGCTTTGAACAAATATCCAAAGAACTCTCATTTTACTTCCTATACTAAAAATCATATGTGTACACAGTTTAGTGACGTGACGGTTGCATTTTTAATACAAAAATATTTATTTTTACCCAACGAATAGTTTAGTAGATTTTTTTTTAAAATTGTGATCCGTACAAATGAAAGAAACTACCGTATTTTATTTTACCTCTTTATATTACAGACAACAATTGTGTTTAAGAAGTTATTGATTGAAATTTACAATCAATACTCCCGATCTTTCCATGCAAATTTTAATATACATTAGTTATATCGTCGCTGCATATAATTAAATTCGAGCTTTGTGTAAAAATTGGCAAAATGAGTTTTTTACAGTAATCGATTCGTTTTTTTTCTCTATCATCTGAAATTTGAGCTATGTGAAGAAATTAAATATTAAATAAATTAAACGGAAAATAAATACGAACTATGTTTTAGCATAGAAAAATATGCACGAAAAATATGAACAACCTACAAATGTGACCATTAAAACATGGTTCAATTTTAATGTGCATTATATCAGAGTTACATTCAGTATATTTATATTTATTTTTTGTTATAATGTAGGTACATTCTTCTATGATTATTTAATGTACATCAATTATGGACAATAAGTGATTGGTGTGTCTTTTTTCATTTCATAGTGTATTTATTCTGATTATTTTATAACACTGTATTAAATTGTCCCTTAAATAAATAAATAAACACAATTACAATACAAATTAGATGGGTGGTGGCAGAGCGGTTAGCGCGATCCAGTGATCCAGTGGTCGCGAGTTCGAATCCTGCCACGACCGATTTCGTTATATACGAACAAAAAATAAGAGTTTATGCTTGTGCTATATAAAATAAATAAAAAAAATATTTATTACAACTAACATAATTATTTTTATTTAATTTGACTCATTTCGAAGCGACCGTTTCCTGCAACACGGAGGCTTGATGCGTGGCGGAATAGATATGTGCTTTTACGTTTATTAAAAATTATGCCTTTTTTAACCAACCACATAAAATTACATATTTACTCTCCACTACTATGGAATAGTCAAGAATCATAATTTCACAATTATTAAGCGGATTTTTTCTATCAATTTCTCAACAAGTATCATGCAGAGAGTGCACAGTATGAGTTTTGTCGTGATCTGTTTGTACGTATTGTGAGGGTTAAAGTCATGGTGGCAGAGGCCTAGGGCCTCGCCCCACCCGGACTCGCACCCGCACCACCGGCCAGCCAGCCGTTTGCACATGAAACTATCTGAAATCGAATTCTCGGGGTGGCAACCTGCCCTAAAGGAATTTAACTCCAATTCAAAGAAATTGTTTTAAGGGAAGTCTATCAAAAAGACTCCCATTATACCAAAAATAAATATAATTTAAGATTATCAATATTCGATCATTTCTTGTCATACCATTAGAAGGTCAAAAGGAGGAGAGATAAATACAAAACCTGAATTATGATAACAATTTATATTTCATTTTGCTTAATCAGTCTTTTTCGTTTTGATATAAAAAAAAATTAGCCATATAATACAATTAAATTATTACAACCTCATTACATTTTTATTTCTATTACAATTTACCATACCCAATATTAACCCTTTAAGAAAAAAATCTATCTTAATGTAATTATGACCCAATAAAACATTATTTATTAACAAAAATCTTCTTATTAACTATTTGGCCAAATTTACATACTGGTGTTAATACATTATACAAAATTTCATTAATACAAAAAAAAATGGTTGTCGTTAATTTACATTTTACAAAATTAAATTTAAAAAAAACTGTTCATATTGAAAGTCACTAAATTCGAAGCTTCTATTTTTAAAACTGCACGAAGCTAAATAAGATTCGATCATCCGCCATCGTTGTTCACAGAAAATGTCGGTCTTTTGAGGTTACACGACTCATCGCCATCTTGATTCAATTTCATATCATATTTTGCTGTTTCCAGCAAAACAACTTGTCTTCAAAATGATGGATAGTCGGTGCAATGATATTTTTTAATCTTAGTCTACATAATACTTTGGATTCCATTACATATTAAATATATAAAAAAAACTAGTAGGAAGGAATATTTGGGGGACTCGTTAACCCCATTTTCCAACTAGTCCTTTTTTATGGTTATTTATAATATTTTAAACGCCACAGCGCTTTCTCTGTCTATTTAAGTGACGTCCATTTTATTGACTTTTTCGCGTCACCTCTCGTTAAAAAAATATCGGCAAAAGGAATGCAATCTGGTGTTTCCGCTCGGCGACTAACTAACGGGGTTGCCCGCAGACAAAAAAACTCTGCCTATTAGCATAATTTTAACTCGCTGATTTTTAACATTTTTCCAAAGTGGATTATCCCTTTTTTCAATTTTCCTCTGAGAGGAGGTAAGTCATGCTATTCAATAAAATAACATGACAGTATGTATGGCATACCTACGCCGTATCCTTTTTGTGTCCTCTACAGCACAAACTATTCGATCGACCTATTTAGGTACATACATAGGTAGGTACATCGTATGTGTAAAATGCATAAACCTATTGCTGGATAGTTTTCTACATATAGACATCCGTTAATTTATTTTTAGTATTTTTTGTGTTCTCTCTACAGCCCAAACGTAAGTTAAATAGAATTAATATTAATATCATAGGTATATGTGTAAAGTCCGTAAAATTAGAGCTGATTAGTTTTTATAGATATCCGTTTTTCATTTCAAAATATTCTAGAAAATCAAGATTTATTCAAATAAGTATTAAAGAATAATAAAAGTAATCAACACTTCCGTGGACCCCGCGAAAGTGGAAAGTTTATTGCCATATGGCAATTTCTTTCAAATAACCAGTGTTTGAATGAATAAAAAAACTCATGACGCCGGCACAGAAACCAAATATCTTACCAACTGCGCCATGGAAGTCGACCATGCAGTGCTTGGTGCAGCAACTATTTGAATTTATTTTTTTTTATACACACGTGACGTTTCATATAAATCACATGGTTTAAAAACGCCCAGAAATTCGTTTCATAGTTACAGAATTAATAATAGAGATTTATTATTACGTTGGTATGTACGTGGATTGAAAAAATATGCAGCTGTATTTCCGCCATTTTTAGTTCATGCGTCGTAGATTTTTCATATTATTTGTTACTGTCACAGGCGAAACTGTTTTAGACGTCAACACATTCGACAATAATATTTCATCGACAAATTGGTCGACATAGCAAAAGATGATATTATTATTTGCTGAGTGTAATAAAGTTGAGAGCTGAGGTTTGTTCCACTCTCATGGGTTTGATTGAAAACTTCCGATGTATTTTTTTATAGATGATACTTTATCAATATTTTTTGTATTGTTTTTCGCGAACCGAAGTCTGTATGAAGTCAAACGAAAAATAAACATTTTTTATTAAGTACATACCTATTGTGATATATTTATCAAATTAGAACACTGTTTTCATTATAAATTAGAATTTCCAATTGAATGAAATGAATATTATATGTTGTTTTATTGCACACGTAAACTCTAATTAAATATACAATAACTAGACTCGGTGTTCACGATACGAGCCGTTCTTACGGAATGCACACGGTGGCGTTAGTATGACCTCGGCCAATCCTTTGTTTCACGAAGACATCCGACTGTCTCCGAGGATATACATAATTATGTGTATAGGTGCTAGCAAAACAAAAAAAAATGTCAAGATGTTTGTATTGTCTGAGGATGGCAAAAGTATTCTTTCATCGTTAAATTTCCTAAGTCGAAATATATGTTTTCTTCTTTTTTAAATTTTATTTTCAATACTCATGGTTAGCCTAGATATTTTATTTTTGTTATTGTATTATTAATCATTTATATTTTTTAAAACATACTGTAACAAGTAGTTTATAAGTACACAACTGGCGACATTAGTGAAATGTTGTTTTGTATAATATTATTTTTGTGTCATGTATGTATGTCAAAAATTTAAATTTATTTAACCTCAATACAGGTTTATCCTAGTGAGGTTGGATACATTATTTCAAATTAATTGTAGGTACTCAATAACTTGTTAGATTTTTTTATAAATAAATAAATGAATAAAATACCACGCCTAATATTTTACATTCTTGAATGATTTTATGTAATTTATTAAGTATTAATTTATTTTTTGATGTGGACCTTCAACATGTACGAACAAGTCGTTTCTCGAACTCCTTTATTAATACAACAGCCCCACTGTGGAACGATCTTCCGAATTCTATGTTTCTACCTTCGTACAACCCGGGTCTTTTTAAAATCCGAATTAATAAACTCTTTTCTAGATTGCAAACCCCTCCCGACGCTTCTTCGGAAGAGCAAAATGGAACCAAATCCTAATAGCTGGTGTCCCCTACGTAGACATGTTAAAAAAAAAAAAAAAACATATTCTATGCTCTACGGATCTCAATGCTGGACCATGAAGAAAAAACATGACCAAAAGATACACACAGCAGAAATGAAGATGCTCTGATGTTTTTTTTTAACATGTCTACGTAGGGGACGCCAGCTATTAGGATTTGGGTCCATTTTACTCTTCCGAAGAAGCGCACTACGTAGCGTTGGGAGGGGTTTGCAATCTAGAAAAGAGTTTATTAATTCGGATTTTAAAAAGACCCGGGTTGTACGAAGATGGAAACACAGAATTCGGAAGATCGTTCCACAGTCGGGCTGCTGTATTAATAAAGGAGTTCGAGAAGCGACTTGTTCGTATATGTTGAAGGTCCACTGTGAACGGGTGCTGAGATTGAGTGAAGCGAGTGAATCTGTTGCGAGTGGGTGGAGGAGGGACCAAAGATGCAAGTGCTTCTGAGCAATTCCCGTGGTAGTATCTATGTAGTGATGTAGTTTCGAGGTCGCGCATATTCTGGAGAAACTAAAGGAGTGCAGACTCCAATCAACACAACGGATCGTGGTGATACAATAATTATTTCAAATCATTTTTAAAATGTTTCATTTTAACCATCCATAATATTTTTGTTTCGAGACTAAAGATTCACATGTTATTACATATCTAAATATAACATTAATATTATCAAAATGAGAATTTAATAACCAAGAGAACATATATGAAAGAGGATGAATCTTCGCAGAGTAAACTTAATATGATACACACAACATACATACATAACTCTATCCGTTAATTATGACTAGGGCCGTGACAGCAGCACCTCACGAAGATACATTCATCACGCAGAGCACACGGTTCACCCATTTATTATCTTCACTTTGTATTTTGTGTGCTTTCAACAATACATACGTTAGGCAGGTACCTACCTCCTGCTACTTTATACACACATCTTATGTTATCCTGATACAAATAATATTACATTTTAACCTTGAAACTGAGACGAAGATTTATAACTACTACATATTTCTACGCTTATATAATATTGAAGTAACTAATCATTTTATTTTTTTTAACAGATTTTTTAATTATCTCAATAGAGACGAAGTTGGAATATTTATTGTAGGAGAACCGGGAAATCAAGGCACCTACAGGGCTTACGACCTGTCATCGGCTGGTTTACGTGATCACTTTTATGCGCTTGCGCAACGTTCACCAATTATGCCTTTTTCAATTTTGAAAGTTCTATATATTGTAATACTGAAATTCTTTTCGCTTGAAAATAAGGAATTTTTACTACAGCCATCTATGGGTGAAATTATGAACAACATTATTATTATTTTTATTTATTTTTTGTAGTAACGCCATCTTTTGAGAGAATTGTTATTTTGTAAATAATGTAAGCAACACTTCTTATACCTGAGGTGACAATGCATTTTTCGCATAGAAGTCACCCCTGAATTGCGCCAGACTTATAAGATCATTTTTGTCTTATTTACCTACTTGTACCAATGTGTAAGTAATCGAATATTTTTATTATTATCCTCAAATATAAAACAGTGCAACATCTCTCTAGTGAATGTAAGTCACACAATTTAAAAATTCTGCATATTTTTCCCTAAAAATATCATAAGTATTTTCAACATATCTCTAGTGAATGTAAGTCACACAATTTAAAAATTCTGCATATTTTCCCCTAAAAATATGATAAGTATTTTCAACATCTCTCTAGTGAATGTAAGTCACACAATTTAAAAATTCTGCATATTTTCCCCTAAAAATATCATAAGTATTTTCAACATCTCTCTAGTGAATGTGTCACACAATTTAAAAATTCTGCATATTTTCCCCTAAAAATATCATAAGTATTTTCAACATCTCTCTAGTGAATGTAAGTCACACAATTTAAAAATTCTGCATATTTTCCCCTAAAAAATATTGAAAATATTCCTTATTACAGCATTTTTTTGAAAAAATAAACCCGAGTTTATTAAGGGCGGAAACATGAAATTCGGATGAATATTGTACATCATATGAAATCACTTGATTTAACATAAATTAGTTATTAATCAAATTGCTTTTATATGGGAAAATAAAAGCATGAATGCTTTGAAAATAGAGAATGAATTTTTTAATACACAAAATACTATAAATACCTATTTCATTAAAAATTTACAAAATCACAATTATATGTATTGTAAATTAAATTCACATGAAAAGAGAAAAAACGATATTACACACAAGCTTTTATTTTCCTTTTCGTTTTTTTTTATATTTGAAAAACAGTAGAACTAACTATACATAGTGTCAAAAATATATTGAAACGAAAAATAAAAAATTAAAAAAAATGGAATAGATCAAAATTAGTACAAAATAGATAAGTAAAATAAAATAAAATAAAATATACAAATGAAATCATAAACTTTTACATGTATTTTAAATAAATTCTTACTAAGTAAATAATAGTATTAATAAAGATTGTCGATAAACAGAATGAAGGTCGAATGATTGATTTTCATTAATATCGAATATTTCACAAAATAAACTAGTTAGTTTTCCATCTTTGAATCCCTAAAAATTTTCCAGTTCAGTGAAAGTGGAAACAAATCAAGTTGGAAAAAAAACATCTTTCCATATTCTTTTCCCGCTCAAATGAATTATTTGGCGAGAAGACAGAATTCCGTATTAAAATTGAATTTACGTTGTACTTAAGGAAACATTTGAAAATAATTATTCTTGTCCTTGAGATATTTCAGCTGAATCGGTCTTTAAACGTTTTAATAGAAATGTGGAAAAAATATTTTTTTACGAAAACGACTATATTTTTCCATTTTTTAGGTCATTAGACGACAATTTCAATTGTCATAATGAATACTTATATCAAATAACAATTTATTATTTAGCTTAGGGAACCTTATAACAAAAAAAAATTAAATAATATGACATTATTTTTTTATTAAACAATTTTTCTCTAAGCCAGGCAGAATAATATATATTTATACATACACATTGGTACAAGTAGGTTAACAAGCCAAAAATTGAAATAATATTTCTGGCGCAGTTCAGGGGTGACATCTGTGGACCTAATTTATATGGACTGTTGCTTTCATTGTTTACAAATAAACTAATTTCTCAACAGATGGCGTAACAAAAAAGGTTTTTCCGTTACTTCATAGATGGCAACAGTATAGTTCTTCATTTTTTGGTGAATCGTTTCACACTATTCAAATAGATAGAACTTTCAAAAATTACATTGATAAAACTTAATAAGAATGCATAATTGGTGATCACGTAAACCAACCGACGACAGGTCGTAAGCCCTGTAGGTGCCTCGAGTTCCTGGTTTTTCTATAATTCCCCAACTTCTTCTCTATTGAGATGATAAAAAAAAATTGTCGATAAAAATATTATAGGTACATCATTTACAGAGGTAAACGTCAACAAAAAAAAGGTTATCAATTCGATATGACGAAGTTTAGTTCGAAGTCGAATTGTCGTCGATCGACATCGTTGTCGATCGACAACAATTCGACATAATTTTTTTAACGTATGTTCTATGATTTTTACTCTTCACTACTACAACTACAATTTTTAAGCGTATTATATAATGGGTATCATGTAGATAGTTCTCCCTTTGAGTTTCGTTTGATGTTTGTGTGTGTATGCCGTAATCCGTATACAAATATAAAAATATATTTCCTCTGTAAACAAAAGGCGGATGAACTTCGTATTGATACCATATGTGTACATTAACTTACAGCTGATTAGTTTTCCATAGACAACTGTTCGTATTTTCTTTATGATTTCATCTGTCAAAACTTTAAAAAATGATCTCACTGTATGGAAAATCGACGTATTCTTATTTTGTTCTCCAAAAGTGCATTCAGCAATTGACAAAATGCAGAGCAGAGTGACAAAATGAGTTATCAATTTCACATTGATTTTCAATGTGTTTCTATAGAAAACTGTATTTTTTTTTCTTTCCACTACTATGAATGTAATAATATTTATCTGCATACTATCAAGACAAAAACAAACATCGCATTATTCAATCTTGACTCATGTCTATCATCTCATCCACTTGTTTTCCTGACGTTGTTTTGAGCCAGTGTGATACCAGTGAATCAATGTTATTATGAAATGTTTTTAACCCTTACCTACAGGCACTTTAAGTATAATATTTTGTATGTTCCCAAATTATTTGACTAATTACACGAAATATTGTTATGTGTGACTATTAAATCTTACAAAACATAGCGAAATAATTTTGTTTCATTAAAATATGGTAGTTGATTAAAATAATAAATTGAGCTCATCTAACGACAGAAATAGCGAGTTGTTTTGATAGGCTCGTAAAATATTTTATAATCTTAAACATTTTAGTTTCAAACTATTAATTTTAATATGCCGTCACCAGTAATCGCTAGACTGTCTAATATAATTTTGCAGGGTATAACTGTTTGGTTATAAAATTTGTTGTATAAGCAGAGAATGAGGATATAAAGGCTTGTCGTAAAATTGACATTAAAGCAACAGATTTTGTATTGCCACACTCAGCCTCCCGATGGACCATTTGTTTAGTGTTATAATGAAGATGTGACTATAAAACTTATAGGATTACTTGCGTCAAAAGCTTAATATTTTATTAGAATTATTCTACTATATCTGAAATCGCCAAGGCCTAGTTACAATATCAGATCTGCAAAAATGTAATTGAACAGATTTAATTAGATTTAACTTTTTGATCGTCAGTTCTTGATGGAATTCCATTTAAATTATTTATATATTTAAATTAAAATAGTGAAATTGATTCTAAATATGTTTTTTATTTTTATTTATTAAAAATATTAATTAATTTAATTGAACAGGATTTGTGTTCCTCAAAAAAATTGGCACCGGTTGCAATCTATGCAGTAGCTATTGTTTAAATCTTATAAATGAATTACATGAACATGATTTACTCGGTTTTGAAATATTATACATTCTCACTAAATAAGTATTGTACCAATTTAACTTAGAGACTTCACGTTCCTCGGGTTGGTTGGAAGAAATTGCCTTATGGCAATAAACCTGCCTTTGTACACATGTACATAAATTATATTGATAAATAAATTAATTAATTGGACTCTCATCAAAGTACATGTCGGATGAACTAGATCCGATATATTTGGTATAGTATTACGTTCCATTTGAAAACGACAGATCTGCCACTAAAAGCGCTTAAAAATACTAGTTGCATGTTACACATCAGACCCAACTGTAGATAGCGATAGTATGTATAGTTGAAGAATAAGTACCAAACTATAAACTCATAAATCCAAATTATTGAATACTTTAGGATATTTATTTTTCTATATACAATACATGTAGGTATGCATGTCAAGATAGGACAGTATGGAGGTCAGTCCTTTTTTCTACCTAGAATATGAAAACAGCATCATGGTATGTATGTATGTATGTTTCAAGATTTAAGTATCAAACTGTTAAGTCTTCTTACATATATTGTGTATAGGCGACTGCCATACAAATTGTATGAAGTGATGTCGTCACTAAATTCAATTTTTATAAAAATTGTTCAAAAAAAATGAGATTTACTTCAACAATATGAATATTTATTATAGATAATTAAATTATCTAGTTGAGGTGTTTCGGCTTTTTTCGATATTTTTAGAATATTTGGAAATATAGGCAGTTTAACTCATAAATTTATAATAAAAAATATATTTTATTAATAAAAAAATGTTTGAGAATCCCTGGTATTTTTTTGAAAAAACTGTATTGAGATTTTGTATTTGTCTATGTTTATACCAATTTTCAGCGTTCTAGCTTTTATGGTTTCTGAGATAATATATGGAAAAATATACCAAAAATTCAAAAGTTTATAACCCCTGACTGAAACAAAAATTCAAAATTTTGAGTATAAAAGTTTTTTAGACCTAAAACTATGTATATAAAATGAAATTTTGGGCTCAGTAAATTGAGCGGATCATAAGTTATAAGGGGGGGCGGGACACACACAGACAGACACACGAAATATTCTACTCCGAATTCTGAGTAAATCCGTGTATGGAACATATATGCTGCGAAGCCTCTAAATTGGTGTTTTTTTTACTTCAAAGTTGGGAAAGCCGTGAAAAAAGTAGACCCTGCATACAAATTCTCGCGTATCCTTGCTCGAAACATTGTCGATATGTTAAGAACAAAGTTCTCTTGAACAAATCGACAGTTGGATTATTTCTTAAGTAAAAATTATCAGGTGAGGTAGTTAATGAGCAATTAATTTGGCATTTGTGTTTATTATTTTTACTTCTGCATTCACTTAATTTATTGAAAAATTAAAATATGTTACGAATGATCTATTTCAATATATTCAATAGAAGGTTTGAATTTGTTTTGTAAGTAACAACCACAAAATACATTACTTTTTGTATGTTTTGTCATAAAATTATTTTATTGAATGCATGATGGCTAAGGGCGCAATCCAAATAACATCGATGGAAGTGGTAGATACGCAAAAAACACAATGCTGATTTCGCGCCTATCAATGTCGGATTTTAAACATTATGTCATTACTATAATATAAATTTCAAAGTTAATATCCGACTTTAAACAAAATGTTATAAAATTGAATATTTTAATTTTTACCATGGAAGATGGTTAGTTAATTTGCATAGTATATATTATTTAAGTAATTTTTCCCCACAAAATGTCACATCCGACATTGTAACTAGGGCCATGACGAAATACGGTTTCTCAAACATTTATCACAATAAATACAAGCATACCCCAAACACTCAAACACTAGATGGATCGATGGCAGAGCGGTTAGCGCTCTGTGCTAGTAATCCAGTGGTCGCGAGTTCGAATCCTGCCTCGACCGATTTCGTTCACCTATAGCACAATCATTTATTTGCTTATTTTTGGGAACGTAGGAAGATGTATATGTACTTGTTTAACAAGGACATATTCATTTTTTTATTTCTTTACTTTCTTTACTCAAGTATAGTTTTTTAATAAAAAATTATGCTTTAATTTATTTTATTTTATGTAGCTTCTCGGGCAACTAACAGGTAGGTACTATGTCAAATAATTATTTAACACGCACCCAATAACAAGTTGCCACATTCTGGAGACTAACGATAGTAATCGTCTCACAGATCCAGACTGAAAACACAATTCAAAAATGTGTCTCCACCTAGAATCGAACCCGGGACCCTTGGATCAGCGGTAAGATACCCAATCAACTGAGCCGCGAAGGCCGACATAATATTATCTTTATCCATTTGTCCGATTTATTTTATTTATTGATAATATCTTAGATTTTATACAGTAGGTACAGTGTATATATAATAATTTATTCAACCTCACTATAATAAACCTGTTTTGCAAAGAACATTTTAGTGAATTGTAGAGCGTATACCGGGGATGGTTTCTGGATTTGAACGTTTCACTTCTTAAGTTATATCTATAATTAAAAGCAAACCAATTTTTGATTCTACATGAATTTTGTTATGAGCGATAGGCCTATTTCGCCTTGTTTGGGCATTTACTAGCTTGTATAAGCTTCTATAAGATTGGCATGATCTGGTTATAAAATTGTTTTTGTGAAGTTAGTTTTACTTAATGGGATATGAAATAGAGGAGATTTTATTTTACTTCATGTACAATAATGTGTACAATGACGGATTTACTCCCATTAGGCAATTCCTATCTTCCAACCAACTTTTATTTAAATTATAAATTTACTAACACTGCATATTATGTAGGTACATTCTGTGAAAACATTTATTGTTCGAATATTTTTTATTGTTGCATATGCGCAAACATTGGATTTTTTCCCAATCCAATCCAATCCAATGTTAGCGCATATGCAACAATAAAAAATATTCGATTACTTACACATTGGTACAAGAAGGTAAATAAGACAAAAATGATCTTATAAGTCTGGCGCAATTCAGGGGTGACTTCTATGCGAAAAATGCATTGTCACCTCAGGTATAAGAATTGTTGCTTACATTATTTACAAAATAACAATTCTCTCAAAAGATGGCGTTACTACAAAAAATAAATAAAAATAATAATAATGTTGTTCATAATTTCACACAAAAATGGCTGTAATAAAAATCCTTATTTTCAAGCGAAAAGAATTTCAGTATTGCAATATATAGAACTTTCAAAAATTGAATTGATAGGGATCTCATTAAAAAAGGCATAATTGGTGAACGTTGCGCAAGCGCATAAAGTGATCACGTAAACCAGCCGATTACAGGTCGTAAGCCCTGTAGGTGCCTTGATTTCCCGGTTCTCCTACAGTAAATATTCCAACTTCGTCTCTATTGAGATAATTAAAAATCTGTTAAAAAACATTTTTTGTTATAAATTCAACCAATTGACTTAACAAATCATCCCTTAAAAGGTTTTCTGAGCCAATTTTGACTAATTGCTCAGATAATTGAAGCAATTTATCAGTAGTCAAATGCCTTAATTGGTACAAAGACTTTGAGCAAACTCAAAGAAATCACAATTATCAAAGTAGGTACAAAGAGTTAATTATATGGCAAAAAATTGTCTAAATAAAACCAATGAAGAATACACCGGCTGAGCATTCGAATTTGTAACTAAATTCGTTAATTGAAATAAACAAACAAAATTAATTTGTTCAATTTTGCAGCTCGATGAAATTATTTTTCAATTGATCAAATCGCTGTTTGAGAAATCAAAGGAAAAATTAATCCATCGGTTGATTACGAATTATTTTGATAATGAGTAAACATTGCTCAGTACTCAGGTATAGTGGGAACGTGTTATTTCATACAATTTACATAATATTACAATCAATATGTACCTAAATATATTGTATAAAGAGATTTCACAAAT
The DNA here is from genome assembly GCA_963576475.1 of Molanna angustata. Lineage (NCBI taxonomy): Eukaryota > Metazoa > Arthropoda > Insecta > Trichoptera > Molannidae > Molanna > Molanna angustata. The sequence goes on along the minus strand of OY754969.1, from coordinate 41,747,946 downwards.
AGAGAGACTTAATTTATTAACTAGTTGCGTGTTACACATGAGATCCAGCTGTCGATGGCGATAGTATGTATAGTTGAAGAATACATAGCAAACTTAAAACCCATAAATCCAAAATATTTAAAGTTAAAAGATATATTGTTTTCGATACAAAAAATGTTAATAATATCTATATAAGAATAGGATAGTATGGATAACAGTCCTTTTGTCCTTTGAAAATGTAAACAGCTTGATGGTATGTATGTATTTATGGCGATTATTTATCATACTATTCAGTCCTCGTAGATATTGTGTATACTGCCATACGAATTGTATGAAACTATGTATATTTATCATTCTGTTTATAACAAAAACAAATATATTGAACACTGGCGAGCTTATCGCCATTAGGCAATTTCTTCCAACAAACCAGATTACAACGTGTAACGAAATTTTAATGCACAAGAACGAAATAATAATAATAATAAAAATTGACACAGCGCCGTTTAGTGATACAAGATCACTCCAAGGGCGCTGTAGCTTATTTGTTGGCTCTACGAAACAAGGCAGTCTTAAGAAGTTTATTTTTTATTTATTTATTTTTTTTTTTTTATTTTTTTTTTTTGGGAAACAAAACAGCCGTTTACCGAAGGTGTCAATGCTCTGAGCTCCATGTATGTTAAGAGGCAATTTATTCCATTTTAAACGCCCGTTCACACTAAAACCGCAATCATAGTAAGCCGCCTTATTGACTCTGTCCAATTCTTTTAAAGAGTTGGTACTCTGTGATTCAGACGATCTCAGCGTAAGCTGCCTCCCCGATGGAACAATCCTTTGGCACAGTTCCTAAATGTAGTGTGAAGCCAAGTCGTTCCAGAGCTTTAAACACCATCACGCATACCTTATAGACCACTCGTTCTGGATATCTCAACCAGTGCAGTTCGTTAAAAATAGGTGTTATGGGAACTCCTTTTTATGGGCCTTAAACTTTTTTATATTTTCTGAAATGTTGGGCTCTATGCATCAAGCGGATCAGAAGTTATAAAAGGGGAACACAGACACACAGAAACACTAAATGTTCATCCATATACATAACATAATAATATATGCTGCGAACCCTCTAAGTTTGTGATTTTTTACAGTTGAAAAACCACACAAAAACTCTACAAATGCATACAAATCTCTCACAAATGACTAAGATTATTACTGTCGATTCACTAAGAGAAATAATTTCTCTTGAACGAATCGACAGTTGGATAAGAAAAGGCTTACTTAAGATGGTTGACAACTACTATCATTGACGTAAGCCAAAGTCATAGATTTTCGTATAATATGATAGATGGAGTACTCCGTGCAATGAGTGAGTCATAAAATATCGCGCGTTTGACTTTTTAGTTAGCAACATATTGCAGTTTTCCATACATTTCAATACTTCCTAGATAACTGTTCTCTAAATCTTAATGAACAAAGTGTTTTATTTGACAAATAAATCCGAAAACAATTCACATTAGTCGTTATTTATTCTCTATAGAAAAACGATGTGGTCTGCCAACCTTGTTGTTAAAAGTCCCGCGGAAAAAAGCCTCACTTCGATTCATAAAAAATTTGCTAACTGCAACATCTAGTATGTTATGTACAAATCTATGGACAAAATATCTACATATAGACGATTGTTTTTGATTGAAATTTTGCAATCGTAATATTCTTTTTGCGTTGACCACAAATAATCAATATATCGTGCTGTCTATAAACGAATTTAAATTTAAAGTTTAAAACAATATTCTCAAAGTCATGTTAATTATAACGAGACAAGGTCATACCTAGTTTATTTTCTAATTTATTTTACAACCATCAAACGATATTCATGCCAGAGCTTTTTTTCTCTCCCATCAATTCTCATATTATCGTTTCACCTTTATTATGATCAAAGCAAAATATTGTTTGCAATTTACTCTCCTGCAGATAATTTTTTATTGAAAATATACAAAATCATTTTGATAAGAATTGTAATTAATTTTTAGATAATAACTATGAAAGATAACCTATTGACTATCAAATATGTTTTTTCAATCAAAGTAATGATTTATCGAAATATTATTCAAACTTTGTTTGAAACAATAAATTGAAAGCGATTTTTTTTAAATTAATACACAGTAGCTGTTAGGCACCGACATGGAAAAGTGATTCCACAATTTTCTATCATCGTTTCCGAGTGTCTCGTAAGCGAAATTATATTGCACATAGTTCAACAATGAGGTTCAACCCCTTTCTGAAAAAACTGATTTTATAGATGAGACGTGACTGGTGTGTGAGAATTCACGCATGTGTCGTGTATTATTTAATGATTTAATTCACATCTGAACACTATTGTCGTTGGTTTACCCAAATTGTGGGGTATCTACGTTGTTTTGTCATAAATGAAATTAACATTTGATATTTTTTTTATATTATTCACATATATTGTACATCAGTAGGTACATTCATTGTATTAATAACACTGAAGAAGATCAGTTATTGATCGAAACTGATCAGCGAGTCAGTAAAATATTTTTATCGAATATTTTTTAATTGCATATACTCATAATAAAAAAAACATAAATAAACCAGCCGACGACAGGTCGTAAGCCCTGTAGATGCCTTGACTTCTTGGATCTTCTATACTATTCCAACTTCGTCCCTATTGAGATGTTGAAAGGTTTGTCAAAAAAAAATTACATTGTATCAGGACAACCGTTTCGACTGACTAGAGCCTTATCAACTTTTCAATTAAATATGTATAGTTTTGTTTTTATTTTGTTGTTTATTTTACAGTAAGAAGGTATTATTTTGCTAATTTTTTTCAATTACTATTTTGACAATGATTAATATGAACACATATATAATTCCACAATTTATTTTATTTTTCTCCCGACGACCGTTTCGGCTTATAAGGCCATAATCAACCAGTTGATTATGGCCTTATAAGCCGAAACGGTCGTCGGGAGAAAAATAAAATAAATTGTGGAATTATATATGTGTTCATATTAATCATTGTCATAATGGAATTCTACAAATTAGAAGCCGTCACAATGGAAAGATTGAAAAGTGCGTAAATTACTATTTTGTATTACAAATAATATTATGACATTGTTTTTGTTAAATATTATTATTAAATATTGCTTCCCTTATAACTAACAGGTACTATGTCAAATATTTATCTAACGCGCACCCAATAATAAGTTGCCACATTCTGGAGACTATCGATTTTAATCGTTTCACAGATCCAGACTGAAAACTCAATTAAAAACTGTGTCTCCACCGGGAATTGAACCCGGAACCTTTGGATCAGCAGTCAGATAACTTTTTCTTATATATTTGTTTATTTCACACTTATTTTCGCGTTTGTATTACTGGTTTCCAGTCCAAAGAAGCATTATTTGCGTATAAATAAATTATGCCTTATGATTAATTAATTAATTACAGGAAAGACAGTTGAGATGGTAAGGACACGTTGAACGCAGACCACCAGATCCCAAGTAAACCAAACAATCTCCATGGATATTCCTCGACTTAACATCCAAGAGGAAGACAAAATAATTCCTGGATCGTGCAAAGACGAAACCAACTGCAGAGACCATGGCTTAGGTGACATAGAGCAGGACAGCAGGAACCCTGTAATTAAGGACGAGGAGGCATACACAAAGAGTTGATATATAGCAAGTGAGAAGAAGAAGAAATTTCCGTTGTACTGGTAATCGAATCCAGGACTCTACCACCTAAGTTAAACGGCATACCAGCATAGGCCAAATAAATTAAATTAAATGAAACAAAAGTATATTTTTTTGTTGTAGATACATGTAAATTTCTTATCATGTCATTTCACACGAGTGCTAATTCAATACATTAATGTTTGCTATGATCATTGCATAAATCCAGGAGTAAGTGTTACTGAAGAGAATATATTAATTCCACGTAACATTCAAGTAAAGCTGACTGAATAGACGTAATGATTAATGAACATGGTTATTCAATTAGATCATAATACATCAACATATCAACCAATTGTATTGTGGATGATTTTATAAATTTGCATTAGGTATATGACAACATATTGCGGAGGAATTTAAGAATTGAAATTTAGTTTGTTATATTTTTTGTCATATATTTCGCCTATTATAAATTCGCTTATTAAATAGGCCTTTATTTCGCCGTTGAAAAATAAGTTTTTTCAATATAATATGAAAATATCACCGTACCCACATAAAACACCCGTGCAACTTATTATTTTTTTACACAAAGATTGTTTTATTCTTGTCGCCACTTGATAAATATGTGAGTAATAAGTCGAAAATACGATTCAGATTGACTTTATTTTACAAACAAATATTTTAATTACAATTCACAATATATAATTACGATACTCGAATAATGCACGCTAATATTTACAAATAATAATACTTCACGATGTTTATGGTGTCGGCCTTGGTAGAAGAATGACGCGCTCTAGCGACGGGGAAAAATGAGTGATCCGTATTATTTGACCGGATCATTAAATTGAATCGGTGACTCACGGTTCAAGTTGCCACAACGTTCCGTTCATGAACCAGACATCACTCTCACACTTTCTATCTCATATAAAATATATCGTTAGAATGCGATACACAGACCGACTCATCGATTCCGGATCATGTGTTCTCTTGCTCTAATCCACGTAAAGTATATATGTAGTAAGAATGCGATACACAGACCGACTCATTGCAATCTTCGATTCACAACTAATTCATTAAGGTTCATGAAATCTAATTCATTGCGGTTCTTGAATATGTTAAGCAATTTTGACCGCAACAAACTTTGAAAAACAAATACGTAACGTCTATAATTGTATATACTATTTTGAAGGCGATCTGTTATCTCATAATTCTTTTGAGATAAAGACTGATGGCAATCTTCGATTCACGACTAATTCATTATGGTTCATAAAATATTTAAGCAATATTGACCATTAAGTACATTGAAATGCAAACATTTTAACGCCTACATTTGCATATCATATTTTGAATCGGTTTTGTTTTCTCTGTCATATTACGTACATGTTATGTACGATAGATAAGGATAGCCATATTTGAATCATATTGAATCGAAGAGCGAATTGATGATCCGCATAAATTTCATGAATCTGAAGGCAATCTATTCCACTTAATTGGACCACTAAAGCGTCGATCAAAGTAAGCCGCTTTGTTGGCTCTGTCCAACTCCTTTAGGGATTTGTTACTCTGTGATCCAGAAGACTTGAGTGTGAGATGCCTCCCAGATAGCTCTTTTCTCTAACACAGCTCTTGAATATTATGGTGACAGGTTAATCAAAGCATCAAACACCGTCAAACAAATTTTGCAGTCAACTCGCTCTGGATACTTAAAGCAATATATATTTTATATAAACTGATTGAAATAAAAACACGATTTTTGAGCCCTCAAAAAGGAACGCCGATACAAGTACGAATGGAGATTCTCTTAATAAACATAGAAATATTTACCACCTTGTCAGAACTTTTCCATAACTTACCATATAGGTACCTAATTATTCAAAGAAAATTAAAAAACTCAACTCCACGTCCTTTGTCATGTCGATAACAAAAGCATTGTACGTAAACTAAAAGCGTAGGGAGAATCTTCTGCTCTCTTAAACAAAAAAAAATCATATATCTTATAAGAACAGACATTAACATGGGAAAGATAAAATTTTCGGAATTATATGCTCCTACACGAGAAATTTAATATGTGTTTTATAGATAAAATGTGTACCAAAACTGAAAAAAATATATAAATAAACAAACGACATGTTATAAAATTAATCGATGAAGAATAACATTGTGGGAATTCATTGATTACGCATTTTTTATAACCAATTAATGTATTTATGCTAAGAATAATGCAACAGTATATGGGTAAATAAATTTCTATTGATGGCATGGCGCATGTTCTGTATAGTAAAACCAGTGATGTGACTGATGACTCAAAGTCCGCACAGCCAAGGACCACGTGTCTGGCGACAGACGGATCAAGACGGAAGGCGGAAATCGTTCACGCAAGTCGCGATTTCCGACATCCGTCGGAAAAAATTAAGAGGAATGGAGATTTACGTACACATCATACTATTTTTCGCTGAAGTATTTCATTGCATCCCGTATAGTTTTCCCTTGATTAATCTGTAGCCAGACGCTAATGTGTCTTGGCTGCTCAATAATCATCATCCTCATCATTGGCGCTACAGCCGTGTGTGGGCCCTGGCCTCCTCCAGAATCCTTCTCCAGCCGTCCCTATCCTCCACCGCTCTCCTCAAGTTTGCTATTCTGATCGCCCTTATGTCGTCTTCTGTATCGTCTAGCCATCTTAACTTGGGCCTGCGTCTACTTCTTCTGCCCTCTGAATTAGTATTAAGAACTGGCTGCTCGATGATACGATGGAATAATCCGTCTCTTCATTGATTGTACGTATAGCGACGATGTTGTCATCTGCGATCTCATTGGCCAGTGAGTTTCATCCGACACTCGAAGAAAATTCTGTCGCATGGGATTTCCAAGTGCTGACAACATATCAAAATAATATGCAATAAAAAATATGCGGAAGTGCATAAACAATGTAGCGATTTACCGATTATAATATAGTCATGAATAATGCTTGGCATAGTTAACTATGAATAGTTAACTAACATAATATTATAAAGCGTTATGTAAATTCGGTAAAGGTACAATAGGTGGCGATGATAAATGACATTTATGTTTCCTGTACACGAAGCTTAGTGAATTTGGATATGACCACTAAAGCTATTGTATTGTATTGTATCGTCAACAACACCTACCTACCAATAATATTAATCAGTTTTAGATACAATAGCGGATCACCACAAATTATGACCGGACCAGGTCATATTTTAATTAAATTATAATAATCGTTACATACATCACGCTGCATTATATCTCATTTACGATTCGTCATATTTTTTTATTTACCTACATCGCCATACAAATATATATACAATCGCGCCATGCCATGTAGGCAGAGAGATCCAAACCCAACATGTTTCTATCTTTACACATTTATCGCCTCGTTAACATTCATACGACGTCTTATACATGTTCGTCTGTTATTCACGCTTCTTACATTTCCACCTTTCAGAATATTGTTTTCATGGTCGTGCCATCCTTTTCTTGGGCGACCCCGACCTCTCATGCCGTTCCTGTCCACCTTGTAAATTTTCTTGGTCAGGCGATCCTCATTCATTCTTTCTAAGTGGCCAAACGATCTATATGTGTTAACAATCATTCTATTTATTACATCGTACATTCTTTCTTGCGTCTTCGTTTCGTACCCTGTCATACATCGTTCTAAAGCAATTTCGGTAACCAGAGGGGTTACTACTGAATAAGTATTAAATATTGACTCCAGAAGGGAATTTAGTATCCTGATTGAACTCCTTGCTGTGAATTGTTGGAAGAGAGGTCACCAGAACAGAAAAATGTTCACTAAAAAGAGTGCGAACTCTATTTAGTATTATTTAAGTTCCAACAAGTCACATCAATTAGAGTGAGCGTATTTCTCTGAGGGTGAAATACCTATTATTACTCTAATGCAAATTAGTAGAGGAAATAGATAGGTGAGATGATTGTGAGTAGAGATAACAAATAACAAACGAGTAAAACTTACAATTGATGTATTAGCACAAACACGATTTTATATATAACAGAAAACAAATAACACATGGCGAATAGTAAAATATCGAGTTGATGTTTCACAAACGAATTAGGCAGGACAAGAGATATGGAATCATCTGTTGTCCTCATTATATAATATATACCTTATTGTTTTGCAAAATAGAGGTCAATGTACTGCCGTGTTGTCAAGTACATTTATAGGTATCACAGTATGAAGATAGCATTATTGTCGTCATGAAACATAGCGAAAGTCATTAACCTTTCTAATTGTTTTCAGTATTTATTTGTGATAGAAATACCATTGTTGATTATCGAAATACTCTTGTAGGTATTCTGCGACAGTTCTATAACAAATTCGTCTTAGCAATCTCATTTCAACTGCATCTGTTCTGTTTTCGTATGCCTTTTGCCATATTCAGGTTTCTACTGCATACGCCAAGGTTAGCACTACGATTGCGTTATGTGTAACAATTTTGGCATCCTTTGATATGTTTCGATCATTTTCTTAATAGTAAAATTACAATTGAAACATCGTTTTTCATAGGTTCAATTCATTTTTAAAATGATTTTCTTCTTCTTTTCGTATCATGTCAGGTCCTTCCGACGTTGACGACCACCATAGAGAAAGCTTCTCTGTCCTGGGCAGTGCGAAACCATTCCTCCACAGTTCTTATTCCGGTCCATTCCCGTTTGTTTTCGAAGCCAGGAAATTTGCCTTCTTCCGACCCCTCTACGACCCTCGACTTCCCCTTTATGATAAGCTGAAGGATGCGTTATTATTCACCTCTTAGAATATGGCCGATGTACGATACTTTAAGGATAAGAAAATATTTTTTTAAAGTGGAATATGTTCGGTTGAACAAGATATCGTTAGTATTTTATTAATTTATTAGTTTATTTATTAAATATATGTACGCCCTTAATAGGGCATTTACAATACAAGAAAAGTTTAATAATTACAATGTAGGCACAACAATTAGTGCAAATTCATCAATTACACAAGTAATAATAAATGAGTAAAAGAATGGACAACATAATACAATATTATAAAAGAAAATAAATGATAAAAAAGCAAACAAAAACAAAAACTAGACACAAAACGAAGAAGAAGAAATAAAATATGCAAATAAATAAACATTTTTAGAGATTCTATTTATAACCCAGAAAATAAAAAAACCAAAAATCAAAAAATATAACTTGCGCTAAGCATCCTTTTGAAGTGTGTGTACATTAAATATGTCAACTGTACTATGAAGGCTTCCAAGGCGGTGCAATATATTCATTGGTGAGTTAATAATGAAATTACTTCGAAGATTCTCTATATGAAAAGGTGCATTTTACGTGAAGCTCACCTTATGAAAGATAAATGTCCAAATATGGTTCGGTCATGCAGAAAAACATGCGTGAAAAACATCATATGACGAAGAAAGTAAACATGACGGATGAAAGAAAAATTATAGAGTACCTAATGAATTTAATCTGGAACAAACGTATGAAAGGGATCTTGAAGTATGGGAAAATAAGACGTCAGAGTTATAGTATGTCTGTTACGTCAAATAGGGAATCAGCATGATGGTCCATTTAGTTATGAAAGATGGTGAGTTTATATTATAAAAGCTGTAAAAAATCGTAGTAGAAAGTACAAATCAAGATAAATGATTCATAAGTAAAGATGTGTGTACAGTGTACTTATGTACAGTGTAAGATACTTTTAGGATAATAATGTATTACGTCTGTAAGGAAAATTTTCACTCGACGATTTCCACCGCAATTTCACACTTAATGGTTCAAAATTTGAGAATATTTGAGTGCTTCGAACATTTCACCCTCAATCTGGTATTTCACTGGGGTTGATCGATAATAACATCCGATTCGTACGATGGTGGGCCTGAAAATGTATCTATATTGTCATATTTTAATGGTTATTGCAGAGATAATTATTTAGTTCACATCTCGATATATAATATTTTGTGTGTAGTATGCGGAGTCCAGCCTATTGATACAACATACATACTATCTGAACTATCGAATCATAACGAATGACCTCACGCGCAATTGGTTCGATTCTCCAAATTGAGTAGGCGATGAACACGATTACACTATGACTGATCTATACTATACCTATTTATTTTATCAATTTATTTATTTTTCACACCTTTATAAAAAATGACTATTATGAAGATTACTGCTGCCCAACTAGATAACGCTGTTCTAGGGTTAGCAGTTTACAATATTACCAAGCCAAATATTTGACATTTCGGTTTTACATAATTATTGTGTCATTTATAAACAAATATTAGACAAACATCACAACAAAACAAATTACAATATTTACATAGTTACATATATCTTAACCGATAAAGTAAATATTGACATGTTATTATTCTAGTATTACTATTTATATCAGTATAGCACACCCGTTGTTGTCAGTTTGTTATGTAGCAGTTTAACAAAAATTTGTTCTATGGTCTAGAGTCTAGAATATAGAACTAGACTCTAGACCATCCTACATACTCGACTTGAGTCACAAATAAAATTTAATATAAAAACAAGTTTTCTCCTCTGAAGTTAAATAAAAAAGAGAAATGTTTTAAAATTTATTTGTCTTTTATTAAGATGCATTGCAAAGACAATCCTCGAACCAGTTTATGTAGCGTGTAGGTATCTATTATATTGAATACGTCTCCCACTCCCCATGTATGCCGTGTCTGTTCCGGTTTAGAATGTGCGCGTATTGCCAGTAAAATAATTTTACCCAATTTTATTTTACGCATTCAAAATATTTCTTCAACATAAAAAAATATTTGAAACGAAAAAGTACAAAAATATCGTTTAAAATGTATTTGCAACATCAATTGATAATATTATTGTTCAAAAAAGAATTTTAAACACCAATAATATTTATCGTTATTAATAAATCTGCGGAATACGTAATTGAATACTGGCAGCATTCTGTACTAACAGGATATGGACAATGGACGGATTCACGGATTGACATTTGACGTTTGACGTGACGCATTCGTCATATCTAATTATTTGGTGTTATTTTGTTTGTTGCAGGTATTTAGTGGATGCTCCGTGGATGCCTGCTACCAAAACACTACAAATCAAGAGATGGATGAGTGAGATATGACAGAAGAGCGAGATCGTAGGCGAACATTGCGAAATGCTAGACGAAGAGTAGTTTTTAGTACTGTCAACATATCCGGAAGTATAGTGCTAATGCTTTTGCATCCTTCGGTGTTCAGATTGCAGACGTGCCTGGTACCGGACCATACTGTTTGAAAAATTATAGTCTGTATGTTTATGATGCAGATGAAGTTGTAAGGGTACGTTAGTTAGTGTGTTCTATGGGGTACGTATGAGACACCCTTTAAATGTAAGGTGTCAACAAAATAGAAGAAGCTCGAGTTGCAATTTTTGGCGGTCCAATGAGAGATATTTTAAACAAACCATCGTCAATCGGTAACAACTATGCAATTTTATTCTAGCTGCATCTGGGGAGGTCTACAATATAATACATTGTGCTAGCGAGCTGTTCCAACAAATGCATACATAGTTTGTGAATCACTTTGTTTAAAGTACATAAGATAATCTATAAAACTGAACGATATGAAAATCTATAAAACTGTTATAGACATTAACTGACTGTTAGGACTTACAACTTGATCCTGACATTCAGCTTACTATATAACACAATTATTAGAAGTCAATTGGAGCATGAGTCAGTCATCTGGAATCCACAATTTTGACTTACAGACCTTCTAAAAATTATTAACTTCAACATACCAATGAAATTAAAGGTGGGCTGATTAAGTAACAATTACTTATGTTACTATTCTTATTTATTATACATATTTGTTTAAAAAAATATTATTGTACGTTGCCCATTTTTTTTTAAATAAAATTCTACGAGGAGATGGTCTTTGTAATGGAACAAGAATGGTTGTAAAAAATATGAGTAAGTATACAGAAAATATTGTATTTAAAGAGATTTTAAATTGATTTATAAACATTTTGTACTCTCTCATATGTATGCTTTGACCAACATTTTGACAAATAAGTATGTACATGTTCACTTATGAAATACTTCAAATTTATTTATTTACATGTACCGAATATGTATTTCATTGTGAAAAAATCTTGAGAAGCATGTCTATATATATTGAAATGTTTTTTTAGCAAGATTATTAATTTATATCAATAAATATACACCAATAACTTATTGTTTAGTTGATTTATATGGTGCACATTATACATTGTTTTCCATATATTATATATCCTAAATTACATTTAAAATCAATCGTAGGGTGTCTATTGGATTAATCATCTAATAGCAATGTAGATCAAATCATGATAGCTTTGTATTGACTGATAGTGACATTATGAAAACATTTATATTGAAAAATTACACATTATGTGCTTAAGTAAAATTTGATTTTTTTACAATTTTTCCTTTATATAATAAATTCAATAAACTTACAAAATATTCTAGCATGTATAAGGGCATCTTTAAGCGTTGATTTATATGGTGCAGATTATAGGGCAGGTCTATATGACGGTGAACGTTTGTATGGATATTAGTTCGTAGTATATATTATGTATGTAATACAAGTGTTCTACATTATGTTGGGTGTTCCAGGGTTAACTTATATTTACTCATATGTTCAATAGAGAAAAGAGTGAAAGCAGAACAGTGTGTCAAATAAAAGTAGAGAATGAATGGCTTGAACAAGTCGACGAGTATGTCACAGTTTGTCAAACAAAAGTAGTGAATGAATGGCTTGAACAAGTCGACGAGTATGTCTATCAGGGTAGTATGTTCCAACGGAATGGACGGCCTGATAAGGATATTGAAAGAAGAGTTATGGCAGAAAACAGAGTGAATGGAGCGCTTAGACCAGTTATGAATGATCGCAACATATCAAGAGACGCTAAAGTTGCCATGCATAACGCAATCGTAGTACCAACCTTGAAGTATGCAAGTAATACATGGCAGAAGTCGCATGAAAGCAGAATAAATGCAGTTGAATTGAGATCGCTTAGAACGATGATGTATGACAGAACGATGTATGACAGAGTTCGGAATGAAGATACAAGGAAAGAATATAAGATGAAGAAAGATGTAATTAACAGAATGAAAGTTAACACATTGAGATGGTTTTGCCACTTGGGAAGAATGAACGAAGAACCCCTGACGAAGAAAATATACAAAGCTGACAGGAACGGAATAAGAGGTCGCGGGCGCCCAAGAAAAGGATGGCACGACCATGTAAACGTTATTTTGAAATATGGAAATGTAAGAAGCTTGAACAACAGACGAACATGTATAAGACGATGTATGAATGTTGATGAGGCGATGAATGTGTGTCAAGATAGAAAAATGTGGCGTTCGGTTCTCTCTGCCTACCCCGTGAGGGACATGCCGTGATGGTATGTATGTGTGTTCAATATTGTTTTTATAATATTTTGACAAATAAGTATTTACATTTTTGCCTATGACATTAGGTATTCAAATTAATACAACCAGTACACATTCAAAACCATCCAAGTTTGTTTAAAGTACATAAGATAATAATCTATAAAACTGAATGATATGAAAATCTGTAAAACTGTTAGACATTACTGACTAAGGACTTACAACTTTACCTGGATAGACTAACTTCTTATTTTGACTCTAATAAGCTGTTACTAAATGTAGAAAAATGTCACTCCATTACATTCTCTAGGAAAAAGAGTACAATACAATACACATACAAAATCAATAGGGAGATGATTGATAAGAAATCAGACTGTAGAGACTTAGGCATACAACTGGACAGTAAACTTTTATTTGACAAACACCATTATACTGAAAGCTTATAAAATGTTGGGATTCCTGATGAGAGTATGTAAACCATTCACACAAATAAAAACATTTAGCTTACTGTATAACACAATTGTTAGAAGTCAATTGGAACAAGCGTCAGTCATTTGGAATCCACAATATAATACTTATATTAACAGTATAGAATGAATACAATAAATATTTTTGAAAAACATGAAGTACAAATTTGGTAATAACTACAAACATGAATTGCAGACTTTACAGACAAGACGAAGGACCTCAGACTTAATGTACCTTTATGACATAAAAAACTTCAAAATTGACTGTACAGACCTTATGAAAATGATTAACTTCAACATACCAAATAGACAAACAAGACACACCTTAACGTTCTTTTTGGACTAAAAAAAAACACTAATGCCGCTCAGAATTCCCCATTGTACCAATGCCTTACCACATATAATAATTTGGAAAAACTCAGTTCCGTGGACATATTATGTATGTCCAGGAGCCACGCTATACAGGAATAATAATTTGTTTTGTTATCAGCAGTGAGTACATGCAATATGAAATCAAAGGTGGGCTGATTAAGTAACAATTACTTATGTTGCTATTCTTATTATATTTGTTTAAAACAATATTATTGTAGTTGCCCATATTAAAAAAAAAATAACGGAACATCAACAACATTTGAGAGTTGAATGCTTATAGCATGCCTATATACATTGAAACATTATACATAATAATATTATGTGCTTAAGTAAAATTTAAATGTTTTTTTAGAAATATGATTCATTTATATTGATAAATATACTCACACTAATAACTTACCTATTGTTTAATTTCTATTATGGTAACATTATTAAACATTGAACTTATAATATAATAAATTAATGAATATCTTAATTACAAATCACTATTGATAACATTCAATACTTTGTTAGTTCGATGAATACCTGAATTGGTTCGATGTGCAGCGGTCATAGGTTGGTGAGAAGCGTTAAAAAAACGATGCTTGGCATAAAACAAATGGCGCGCAGCGCCCAATGAAATGCGCGTAGCGCATAAATAAAGGCGCGAAGCGCCTAAAAAAATGGCGCGTAGCGCCAAACCGGGGTTGGGCCGCGAAGCGGCCAGGGGCGGAGCCCCTAGTATTTTTATATATTATTTCTCATAATTATTTTTGGATATTTGGGAAATTTCCCTATATATTTTTTACCTATTCGATCATATCTAAAATATAAATTTAGTATGAAATTGTCATTGATTTTTGTATGAATAATTTTTATTAAATTAATTTTAACCTCAAAGATTGCCAATGACTGAAGATGGTCTTAATCTTATTTTAATCAATTTGCAGGTTTTGCAAGTACCTAATAATGCAAGCGTTTTATTTTTTAGCTTAAAAGTAAGCAATTTCACACGCATTATCGATAAAATACTATGAACATGCGTTTCTTTGTCATATTTGTCGCTCTTCGTAAGTCAATTTGTTAGATATCTGACTGATGGTCCAAAGGTCCCAGATTCGATTCCCAGTGGAGACTCAGTTTTTAATTAATATCGTAACTCTCGAAAATGCGACAACTTTTTATAGGGTGTGTGTTAAATTTAAATTTGAAATAGTACTTGTTTGTTACCCGGGAAGCATAACAAAATGAAATAAATTACAAATAAATATTTCAAAGAAAAATTTTAAAAGTTGTTAGACGGACTTGCCACTATGCCAAATCATGACCATGATTTCCCCAGTACTGGTCTTGATTTTATTTCGATTTTTTTTATCTCTACTGAGAAAAACGGTATAGGTATTTGATCATTCGGAATACTGTGAAATGGTTAAATATACAAAGCTAATGTTTGTGATATGTTTGTGATAAACTTAAGATTATCATACTTAAGCGATGTGAAAAGAGAGGATTGCAGTAGGTAAGTATAATATGCATATAGAAAATAGTATGAGATAAAATGATAATGAAGCGAGATAATAACGATATTTCTTAAGTAAGTTTTAAATTTATTCTGAAAGTTTTCCTTCCTAAAATGTGGATATACCAAACGAAATGAAATTTAACTTTTTATAAGAATCACTCCATGCATGCATTATCATAGATTAAAATAATGATCTTATTTGTGTATGCACGTATATTATAATAAATATTTGAAAAAATGTCCAAATCCATACATTTAAAAATAATGATGCTAGTAATCCAGTGGTCGCGTTTAGAATCCTGCCTTGACCGATTTCGTACACATTACATACTCATTATATGAAAAAAAATATAACAATATATCCATCAATGAAGAAAAATAAAATAAATTAAACAAATAAATAAAATAAATATATTAATCAAATAAATAAAAACAATACAATAAATAAATTAAATTAAATTAAATAAATACAATAAATGAAATAAATATAATTAATAAAATTAATAAAATAAATAAAAAAAATACAATAAATGAAATAAATACATACATACATATGTACATACATACCATCACGCCATTTCCCTATTTGGGGTAGGCAGAGAGAACCGAACGCCAGACTCCTCTCTCTTGACATACATTCCTCGCTTCATTCACGTCCATACATCGTCTCATACACGCTCTTCTATTATTCTTACTTCTAACATCACCATCTTTCAAAATCCCATTTATGTGATCGTGCCAACTTTTTCTTGGCCGACCTCTACTTTTCGTTCCTCTTTTATCAGCCTTGTATACTTTTTTTGTCAGACGGTCATCACTCATTCTTTCTATGTGGCCGAACCACCTTAGGGCATTTATTTTCATCTAACTTACGATATTTCTTTCAATCATACATTCTCGTCTAATATCCTCATTTCTTATTCTATCATACATCGTTTTACCACACATTCGTCTTAGTGACCTCATTTCAACCGCGTTAATTCTACTTTCATGCGTCTTCTGCCATGTCCTTGTCTCACTAGCATACATTAGAGTCGGTGCGACGATACCATTGTGTACCGCGAGCTTTGCTTGCCTCGAAATAATTGGGTCAGCCATTACCGGTCTTAATGCACCATTCACTCTATTACCTGCCGTTACTCTCCTTTCAATATCTTTTTCCAATCTTCCATCACGCTGAAACATGCTTCCTAAGTATAGATATTCATCGACTTGTTCTAATTGTACATTCTCCACTCGTATCTCGCATTCTGTTCGTCTTTCGCTCTTCTCAAATACCATCACTTTAGATTTAGTTGCATTCATTCTCAATCCATTTTGCATGCATCCATCGAATACTATTTTAACCAAACATTCCAAGTCTTCCACGCTTTCAGCCATTAATACTTTGTCATCTGCATACATTAGATCACATACAGTCACACCTTCCAGTTTCATCCCAATGTTCTCATTCTTTAGTGCTCTAACACAGTAGTCAATGTATAGATTAAAGAGCCACTGTGATAGTACGCACCCTTGTTTCAATAAATATAATTAATAAATATAATACTAAATATAATTAATAAATATAAATATAATTAATAAATATATGTAAATATGAAATAAATATAATTAATAAAACAAATAAAATAAATATATAAATAAAATAATAAAATTAATAAAATTGAAAAATTAATCAAATAAATAAAATAAATAAAACAAATAAAATAAATATATAAATAAAATAAATAAAATAATTAAAATAAATAAAATAAATTAAATAAATAAAATAAATAAAATAATACATAAAAAAATTAGAAAGCAAAGTAAACAACAATGAGAAACACAATATTCTTTTAAAAATATAATTTTTTCATATATTTAGCAATTAGGCGACGATAAGCAGCAAGACCAGACAATGTCACACATTCTGGAAAATAATTTTACAAATGAAAACCTTCGGAGAACCCAATAATTTGAGTACCTCTATATTTGTGGAGGAGTCCCCCGGCCCCGCCACGACTGGTTAAGAATGTAAGTACTGTCCATGCGTGGTGATGACTCGCTGTCGAGTGGCTTGTTTCCGAGCACCGTTTGGACGCGAGACCTCTACGTTTGTGGTTGGAATCTTTGTGGTAGTGGTATGAAATATGCTTGATAGTAGTTCCTTGTTTTGTCCGATGAGCAGCATCTCCGGGCATGAAAAGAGCTACAAGCTCTAAAACGTTCCCTATGGATTGGGGTAGGAGACTGCAAAATTCTGTTAATTGTAAAGTTAATTGTACCTATCTAATACGCAATATTTACATATCTTTTACTACACATCTGATTATTAATCAAGCAAAATAGATCTAACCATGTAAACCCATAGCTTCAATACAGGGGCGTGCAGAAAACCTTCAGACTGGGTAAACCCATAAAAGAAATTGGGAAATATGAAAATTTTTATGTTTTTTTAATCATCGTTGTTCTTTTGAGTGGCCATGAAAATACTTTAAAATTACATGCCAAAATAATATTTACATTTCTGGCCCTGACAAGCATCGTATCTACAAACGGTTCAATTTCCTAATCGTGTGGTATGGTTTCAATAAAACACAAAAAAAATATTAGATCTTGAATTTCTTAACATAGGTAATTAATAATTTTTTTTTTCTTGAATTGTGTAACTTTTTTCTTCTTGAATTGTGTAACTATTTTTTTCTTTTTCTTTTTTACTTAACTTTTGTAGTCGAATTATTTCTAATTTATGTACTTGTGTAACTTGCGTATGTGATTGAGTGAGAGCTCATGTAATTTTGTGTGCATCCATAATTGGACGTCCAGCACTCGTAGTAATAACCAATATTGTTTTCTTTTTGTGAGAATTGTGAGCTGGATGTCTGTCGATGTACCCTTTTAATAAAATAAAATAAAATAAAATAAAATAAAATAAAATAAAATAAAATAAAATAAAATAAAATAAAATAAAATAAAATAAAATAAAATAAAATAAAATAAAATAAAATAAAATAAAATAAAATAAAATAAAATAAAATAAAATAAAATAAAATAAAATAAAATAAAATAAAATAAAATAAAATAAAATAAAATAAAATAAAATAAAATAAAATAAAATAAAATAAAATAAAATAAAATAAAATAAAATAAAATAAAATAAAATAAAATAAAATAAAATAAAATAAAATAAAATAAAATAAAATAAAATAAAATAAAATAAAATAAAATAAAATAAAATAAAATAAAATAAAATAAAATAAAATAAAATAAAATAAAATAAAATAAAATAAAATAAAATAAAATAAAATAAAATAAAATAAAATAAAATAAAATAAAATAAAATAAAATAAAATAAAATAAAATAAAATAAAATAAAATAAAATAAAATAAAATAAAATAAAATAAAATAAAATAAAATAAAATAAAATAAAATAAAATAAAATAAAATAAAATAAAATAAAATAAAATAAAATAAAATAAAATAAAATAAAATAAAATAAAATAAATAAATAAAATAATATAGGCAAACCAAGATTTTCGGCTTCTATAAGCAATCCCGCTACTACTTCAATGTGTGTGATGGTTTTAAATACTTTGAAAACTTTAATTAAGGACTGTGTCTTAAAAATATATTTTATGTTTGGCAAATAGTCGAGTGTGTCGATTGGATTAGAAAAATACATTGAATTAATAATGTCGGCCTTTGTAGCTCATTTAGACATCTGACTCCTTGAGACAAAGTTATTCAGTTTGGATCTGTAAGACGATATACATCATAAGTCTTTAGATAGTGACAACTCGTAAATTATTGGGTTCTGGTGAGCAAAGATGATTCTGGTTAATTGGAAGTAATTGCCGCACGCCGCATGAGTCTGGCAGCGCACGTAAAAAGTAGAATAAAAAGAAATAAACTTAGAGGCAATTAATATAAATATGAAAATTTAAAAGAAAAAACGTCGAGTTTTCTTGTTTGACTGGCAAATGTTGAACATAATAAAAAAATATAATTGTCGCGTCTTTAAATCTGAATCGTAAAGTATTTATTTTTCACATCATAATTTTCATTCAACGGTTCACATAAATCTTCAAAAAAAAAAACTCAATAGGAAATCAAAGATAAGAAATCAAATTTATTCTGAAAGGGATGTTCGACCATCGCTCTGGCCATGGGACCATGTTTGCTTACTCGACGAAAATCAAGATTTGGGGTTGAAGTGAGCTAATTTTACTAACATCCCAATCGTAAAAAATACTCTAAGAGCGTTTTTTGAATGTTATCGGAAAGCTCTATAATGTTTTATATATTTTTCAAGGTTTTATGTTAACTTCGATTTGGCAAACCTATATGCATGTGAATAGAGAAAGGAAAAATATAAAAGATGTATAGGAATATAAAAAATCAGATTGCTAAGTAAACTGATATTTTTCACTGGATAAAAGTCACTCTAAGTGCTAAGCGTATCCATATGGAAACACTCACTTTAGGTTGAAAATGTGAATACAAAAAATATCTATGCAATATACTTGATCATTTCATGTAAATACTCTATCGAATATTTTTTATTATTGCATATGCGCAAACATTGGATTTTTTTTTTTTTCCTGTCGGGAGTCAAAGATATTTTTTGACAGATTTTTAATTGTCTCAATAGAGTCGAAGTTGAAATATTTACTGTAGGAGAACCGGGAAATCAAGGCACATACAGGGCTTACGACCTGAAATCGGCTGGTTTACGTGATCACTTTATGCGATTGCGCAACGTTCACCAATTATGCCTTTTTAATGAGATCCCTATCAATTCAATTTTGAAAGTTCTATATATTGTAATACTGAAATTCTTTTCGCTTGAAAATAAGGAATTTTTACTACAGCCATCTATGTGTGAAATTATGAACAACATTCTTATTATTTTTATTTATTTTTTTGTTGTAACGCCATCTATAACGTCAAAAACCAATTCTCTCAATAGATGGCGTTACAATAAAAAAAAAATAAAAATAATAAGAATGTTGTTCATAATTTCACACTAGATGGCTGTAGTAAAAATTCCTTATTTTCAAGCGAAAAGAATTTCAGTATTACAATATATAGAACTTTCAAAATTGAATTGATAGGGATCTCATTAAAAAGGCATAATTGGTGAACGTTGCGCAAGCGCATAAAGTGATCACGTAAACCAGCCGATGACAGGTCGTAAGCCCTGTAGGTGCCTTGATTTCCCGGTTCTCCTACACTAAATATTCCAACTTCGTCTCTATTCAGATAATTAAAAATCTGTTAATCCAACTATCGATTCGTTCATGAGAATTCAATTCTCTGAATAATCGACATCGACAGGAGAACTTTGTTCTCTTAACATATCGACAATGTTTCAAGCCAGAATACGCGAGAATTGTATGGAGAGGTCTACTTTTTTCACGGCTTTTCCAATTTTGAAGTCAAAAAACACCAACTTAGAGGCTTCGCAGAATATATGTTCCATAGACGGATTTACTCAGAATTCGGAGTAGAACATTTCGTGTGTCTGTGTGTCTGTGTGTGTGTCTGTGTGTGTGTCTGTGTGTGTGTCCCCCCCCCCCTTATAACTTTTGATCCGCTCAATTTACAGAGCCCAAAATTTCAGAATATATACAAAGTTATAGGCGTATAAAACTTTTTTACTCAAAATTTTTAATTTTTGTTTCAGTCAGGGGTTATCAACTTTTGAATTTTTATTTTATTTTTCCATATATCTCAGAAACCATAAAAGTTAGAACGCTGAAAATTGGTACAAACATAGACAAATACAAAATCTCAAATGAGTTTTTTCAAAAAAATTCCAGGGTTTCTCAAACATTTTTTATTAAGAAAAGTATTTTTTTTATCATAAATTTATGAGTTTAACTGCCTATTTTTCCAAAACTTTTACAATTATCGAAAAAAACCGAAACACCCCAACTAGATAATTTAATTTTCTATAAAAAATATTAGCATTGTAGTAGAAGATCTCAATTTTTTTTAACAATTTTTTTAAAAATTGAATTTAGTGACGACATAGCTTCAAAAAATTTTGTATGGCAGTCGACTATAAACAATATGTAAGAAGACTTAATAGTTTGATACTTCATCTTCAAACATACATACAAACCATCATGCTATTTTCATATTCTGGGTAGGAAAAAAGGACCTTCCTCCATACTATCCTATCTTGTCATACATGCCTACATATGTTGTATAGAAAACAAAATATCTGACAATATTCAATAATTTGTATTTATGGGTTTATAGTTTGGTACATATTCTTCAACTATACATACTATCGCTATCGACAGTTGGATCTCATGTGTTACATGCAACTAGTTAAGCCAAGATGCGTGTACGAAGGAACATTTTGTATGGTGTAGTGGACTTTTTGCAAGCTAATAACACCAACTAGAGGCCTCGCAGCATATATGTTCCCATATATGGATTTACTCAGAGTTCGGAGTAGAACATTTAATGTGAGTTTTGTGTGTGTGTGTGTGTCTGTGTGTGTGTCTGTGTGTGTGTCTGTGTGTGTGTGTGTGTGTGTCCGTCCCCCCTTATAACTTTTGATCCGCTCTATTTACAGAGCCCAAATTTTCAGAATATATATAAAGTTATAGGCCTAAAAAACTTTTATACTCAGAATTGTGAATTTTTGTTTCAGTCAGGGGTTATCAACTGTTGAAATTTTGGTTTATTTTTCCGTGTATCTCAGAAACCATAGAAGCTAGAACGCTGAAAATTGGTATAAACATAGAAAAATACAAAATCTCAAATTAGATTTTTTTTTTAAATTCCAGGGTTTCTCAAACATTTTTTATTAAGAAAAATATTTTTAAGAGTTTAACTGCCTATATTTCCAAACTTTTTAAAAATATCGAAAAAAGCCGAAACACCCCAACTAGATAATTTAATTTTCTATAAAAAATATTACCATTGTATTTGTACATCTCGATTTTTTTTTAACAATTTGTATAAAAATTGAATTTAGTGACGACATTGCTTCATACAATTTGTATGGCAGTCGCCTATACACAATATGAGACTTAATAGTTTGATAGGATCTTAATATCCAAACATACATACAGAACCATCATGCTGTTTTCATACTCCGGGTAGGAAAAGAGGACTGACCTCCATACTGTCCTATTTTGACATACATACCAACATGTGTTAAAATTTTAAATAATTTGGATTTATGGGTTTATAGTTTGATTTTTATTCTTCAACTATATGTACATACTATCGCTATCGACAGTTGGATCTCATGTGTTACATGCAACTAGTTTCATGTAAATAATTATTTATTTATTTATATTTATTTATTTATACATCTTCTTGTACATAATATAAACAATTACAATTGTACACTGGCGAACTTATTGCCATTAGGCAATTTCTTCCAACCAACAGATTACAAAGTATGATAACATTGTGTATGTACAACAGCAAATAAAAAATAGTAAAGGAAATCAAATTAAATACGTATATCACTTAAATACTATTAAACAAAAAAAATTATAATTCATAGCAAGAAAAAGGATATGGTAAGGACAGGAGAGGAAATTGGGATCAGGTGTTCTAGGATAAATATTCCTTCTTTAGTTTTTTCTTGAAAATACTAAGTGAGTTAGACGACGCAATATCCGGACTAAGGCTATTCCATAATCTTGCTGATTGTACTTCGAACGAAGAGCTGAGAAATTCTATCTTTTCTATAATACTCTATACTCTATCTTTTTCTCATAAACTTGCATTAAAAAAGTTGTGTAGCAAAAATAATTTTTAAATTAATGTACTTACCCTGATTCAGGGTCTATTTTTGCCACAATTTTCGAAAATCACAATTTCCCACAATATTTTATAATATAAATAAAATAATAAACTGTAGGTCACTAACCTATATGGATAAATGATTCTTTTAACAATATTAATTGAGTGTTTTCAGCGGATAAAAATATACCCTTTTCTACAATCACTGTTTTAGCAACAGCCTAGTTTCGTTTCCATATGGCAACTTTAGGCAGTAATTGGTTTTAAAAGTAATATAAATTGTCTGAGTAAGAAACAGTCGCTTTAATTGTCCTTATAAAAAAGTTCGTTTGTAATTTAGTTTATTTCATATATGCAGATGATACCGCTGTAGCAGCACAGGCCAAAACCTTTGACGAAGTGGAAGGAAGATTGTCAACCTCACTCCGGGAACTGGCAAAGTACTACAAAGAGAGCCACCTCAAACCAAATCCATCCAAGACTCAAGTCTGCGCTTTTCACTTGCGCAATAGAGAAGCGGGAAGAAAACTGAGAGTTCGGTGGCAAGGACATGAATTGGAGCACAGCGACGCACCTAAGTATTTAGGCGTTCGCCTTGACCGCTCACTGACATTCAGAGGACACTGTGTAGAGGTCGAGGCCAAGGTATGCTCCCGAAACAACATTATCAGGAAACTTACAAGCACTAAATGGG
The DNA here is from genome assembly GCA_963576475.1 of Molanna angustata. NCBI lineage: Eukaryota > Metazoa > Arthropoda > Insecta > Trichoptera > Molannidae > Molanna > Molanna angustata. The sequence goes on along the minus strand of OY754969.1, from coordinate 41,724,070 downwards.
GAGCACAACCTCATGTTCTCCGAACCTCGGCCCTAGCACTATGTTTCTCTGCCGCTGAATATGCTGCACCAGTTTGGTACAATTCAGCGCACGCAAAGATAGTAGATGTGGCAATAAATGAGACAGCCAGAATAATATCTGGCTGTCTAAAACCAACTGCAATTAAAGAAATACATCCAATTGTAGGTATTGCCCCCCCTGAAATCAGACGGCGTGTTGCAGCGGAAACCGAACGAAGCAAGCTTAATTCTGACCCTAGACACCCCATGCATGGATCTCAGACGCGTCAGTGTAGACTGAAGTCAAGGAAGAGTTTCCTGGAGTCGACTTCTCCTGTGGTCGAACCACCCGGGGCCCGAAGGCTGTCATTGTGGCGTGCAGAGAGTGCCAGTCCCACACACTTACCTCCAGCCGAGGAGATGTCAGTGGGACACAACTTACCATATACAACATGGAGGGCACTCAACAAATTAAAAACAGGCGTCACCCGCTGCTACAGAAACCTCAAAAAATGGGGCTACAGAGAGGAAGATACCTGTGAGTGTGGCACAGTGCAGGACAACTCGCACCTTCTCTCATGCCCCTTGATTGGAGTTACATGTGCACATGAAGACACCGTAACAGCGAAGTAAAACGGCATACGGGTGGCCGAGCACTGGAGGTTTCTAATTTGATGGTGTTCCGGACACGGAAAGTAAGTAAGTATTTAGTAATAAACAGAGTCCTTTGAACTATGCCACAAAATGACCTCAGAAAATATGAATAAAAGTTTTTTACTCCTCACTAACACAAGGTGATATAGTGGGGAGTTATGATTTCGCAATTTTTAAGGGTATTCATTTTTTTGCAGATTATCAACTAGTATCATGCTGAGATTGTATTCTGAAAGTTTCATCACAATGTATCTGTGTGTGTGTGCTATGTGCTATGTACGGCGTGTTCATTTTACTTTATCGATTATAGACTAAAGTACTCATTCGATTCTATTCAAATTTTGCAAATTTGTATATCTAATGCTCACTTAGATCCCATTAGATTTTGAACGATATATGAATAGTGCTTCTCAATTTTTTTAACTGTCAAATATTTCAAAGTGACCCCAAGCTCAGGAAACTTAAAATTTGAAATTTTTATTTTCAAATAGGTAAAAAGGCTCATCACTTTCATAAAATGGCATTCAAGAAATATCAACTTTTCATAATAAAATAAAAAAATAATTAAACAAACTCATTTCATAAAATCGCTGAAAATTTTCCATACAAAATTTGAGTACGGAACATCTTTGACTAGGTATATACCAAAGACCTTATAATAATATATTCTGACTAAAGGTAATATATTAACATTATTATTGTGAAATTTGCTCTGTTTATGTTAAATTATTATTTAATTTTACTCTTTTACATCATTTTTCATAATATCTTATATGAATATTAGGAAAATGTTTATTTTATCAGTTTTTTTTAGAAACCGAACGTCATGATAGTTTATTTTCTAGGAATATACTAGTTACAAATAAATATTTTGTGTTTTTTACATACATACTATCATGCCTTGTTCATATTGAGGTAGGCAGAGAGAACTGAGCGCCATACTTTCCTTTCCTGATATACTTTTCTCGCTTCACTTAATCCAAACATTGCCTCATGCACACTCTCCTACTATCTACACATCAGATTCCATTCATGTGATTTAAATGAGTCTTTCTCGACCGACCTCTATCTCTTATTCCGCATCTTTTAGCCATGTATAATTTTTTTGTCAACTGTTCTTCATCTGTTCTTTCTATGTGGCCGAACCACTTAAGGACATATATTATATTTTTATTTTGCATGTGGTGTCCTTTTCCAACATACATTCTGTTCTTGTGCTTACTTTTTTTATTCAATCACACATCGTCTTATTACACATTTGTCTGAGAGACCTCATTTCAACGGCAGTTATTCTACTTGGGAAACTTGATGTTTTACTATGTTGTTTTGAAAAATATATAAAAAGAACATTATTTACATTGAATTACATTCATGTATTCTCAATGTAACATAAAGAAATTAAGTTTATAAAAAATAACAAAACAAATAATATTCATCAACTACTAATTTCCCATGTAAAGTTTGAATTTAGAACAACTTGTATAGACTTAATATTGATTTTTGAAATCATAATATTGTGTATGTTCATCATGAGTAACAAACAACTATATTTTTCCAGACCAGCCATAACATGTCATGCATAGAAAGCTTTCATATTACTATATATAATTTATATTTCACAAAGTATGCTTTTGAAAAATTTCTTTTAGAATTTTTGGTTTATTGTCTTAAAATTATGCACAAAAGCTAAATAAATATTTCATGGTATTAGTTAAAGCAGCACTTCAGAGATCAAGTGAATTTTTTTTCCTATATTATGTTTAGTATTATATATTAAAAGTGTTCTTTGATTGACCAGACTCTATTGAGCAGTCTCTCTCGCACCCACACATTTACAGATCTATGTCACTGTGCACTACGAGCTCAGGAGATTAGTCTGTGTATAATAAATCGTTAAATTTTAGTGACTTTATATATATATATATATATATATATATATATATATATATTTGTAAAATAGAAATAGAATAATGTTTATAAAGAAATGCTTTTACTCATAAGCAAAATTTGAATGAAAAACAGCTTTTGTTATACTGAATGAGGGCAATATAGAAATATTATTTTCAATATTTGTCTTGTTTGTAGTAAATCATTTGTCTAATTTAATTATTATATTTATAAAATTTCTCATACCTAATGTATGTGATTCTTATACATACCATAATGCCATGATCCTCACATGGTAGACAGAGAAAACTGAATGCCATATATCTTGACACACAATCATCGCCTCGTCAACATTCATACACCTTCTTATACATGTTTATCTGTTCTTCACGCTTCTAACCTTTTCGTCTTTCAAAATACCATTCACATGGTCATGCCATCCCTTTCTTGGGCGGCATTGATTTCTCATTTCATTCCTATGCGCATTGTATATTTTCTTCGTCAGGCATTCCTCATTCATTCTCCCCATGTGGCCAATTAATGAATGAAATGAATTCATCATTTTCATTCTATTAATGACATCTATCTTCATCTTAAATTCTATTACAGATTCATCTTAGTGATCTCATTTAAACTGCATTTATTCTGCTTTCATGTGACTTCTGCCATGTCCAGGTTTCACTTGCATACATCAAGGTTGGCACTTTTAAGATAGCGTTATCAATGGCATCTTTAGCATCCTTTGATATGTTGCGGTCATTCATAACTGGTCTAAGTGCTCCATTCTCTCTGTTTCTTGCCATAACTCTTCTTTCGATCTCTTTATCAATCCGTCCATTCCGGTGTTCCGTTGCTTCCCAAATAGACATATTCGTCTACTTGCTTGAGCCATTTGTTCTCTAATTTTATTTGGTACGCTGTTCTGCTATCACTCTTTTGAAACACCATTTGAACTTCGATTTGCTGGCATCCATTCTTAGTACGTTCTCTTTACATCCTTCATATACTATACTTACTGAATTGTCAACGTTTTGACATTTCTCATATACCTACTAAAATTCAGACAGATAAATTTAGACGAATCGGAATGGGACATATTATGAATATTTCGATTTGTGTGATAGATTTTGTATTTTAATGAATCATTGTGTTGTTTTTCTTTTTAATTGTTGTGTTGTTTAATACGAGTTTTATGTTTTATTTTTACCATATTTTTATAATGGCTAAGAGGCCGTGTATGTGAATATAAATAAATAAATTTCAGACCCTTGCTATCCTCCATAAAAGTTCTGATGCAACATTCAACGTATAGATTGAAGAGCCATGGAGATAGCATGCACCCCATTATTTATAGAGAACTATGTTGTTACTGTGTCGGTGACACAAACACGTGATATTCAGTAGTGGCCAAAAGAATGGAAACTTTTTATTTTGACTACATTTTTCAACTTACTAGGTGATTCATTTTACTTTTTCATTGAAATTTTATTGCAATCTTATTGTTTTTAATGACAAATATTTTTTTTTGTTTATTTCGCAAGAAACAATAAATATTTTCTTAATTATTTTAACTTTTTTTTACAAAATTAGTTAATCCTTTCTAATTTGTCTCATAATGAGTTGTAAGGAACATATACCTTACTATTTGATGATATGAATCATCATTATTACTCACATTTTTTTCTGGAAATTTGTTTTTTTGATGTCTGTGATCATTAGAAAGTAATTATTGAGGATATTTGAAATCCTATCTAAGCAAGAGCTATTAGTCTGTCGTTCGTCCTGTACTGTGTCATTTGTAAGTGGTTGGAGTGTTTTTTCAAGTTCTGAGATTATTTTATTCTGAAACTTCTTCTGAAACATGCTTGGAGGCTACTGGTCACCTACAAAATGTAGTAGAGCAGTTACCCTGCGAGAAGAGGGATATACATATAAACAAATTGCTGAAAAGTTGGGACACAGAGCGTCCAAGTCTGGAGTTCAAAGGTCTGCGAGAGGTTCAAAGTCTCCAAAAGTTTACACAATGCTGTAAAATCTGGCAGAAACCAGAAGACGTTATTGATAGACGACAGAAGGATAACGAAATTAGCTCTTCAAGACCGTAGATCCACTTCGAGTGATATCCAACACATCCTTGCTGAGAGTGGTATAATTGTAAGCGATAGGACGATTCGACGACGCCTAGTCAACAATGGATTAAGGGCCAGAAGGCCAAGAAAAAAGCTTACTTGAATAGTAAACAAAGGGAAAAAAGACTCATAGTTTTTTCAAGTCAAGTTTGTTCAAAATGCAGAAAAATATCAATAAACATTAGGTTTCCGTTGATTTAATTCACGTATAAAACTTTTTTAACGCACGTGATATTTATCTTAACTAACATGTAACTTCATCATGTATTAGGATGTTTTAATAAATCATATTATATTCAATTACTAGATTCAGCGTTTTATGTTCTCTTAATTTCTCCCAAATGTAAAACAAAATGTTTAATTTTGTTTTATAAAAGTCTGTACTTAACATCTATAAAACATATTGTCATATAAAAGGAATATAACAGGTTCATCGACAACTACATATTATGTTTTATAAAAGTTTTTGTTTTTCATTTATAAAACCAACTGTTGAATAATAGGTATATAAACGTCACACTAATAATTTTATGTCCTATTGAAGTCATCCATAATACCACTATACAATCGTCTATTAAAGTTTTTTCTAAAACGTTTATAGGCCAATAAGTTGTTTAGATGTTATAATAATACCCTTTTTATGACGATATTGTCTTTTTAAAAATCTTTATACAACTGAAATCTTTTTATGACATACAGCTTTGTTAAGTTAACATTTCGATTAAGACCATTATGTGATCCTTGTATAATTACGTTGCAAAAACGTTTATGGGACGTTGCAATTAGACTATTTAGTTAGACGACTTAACCGTCAGATGTAAAACGTCTATACGACTAACAGAGTTAGTTAATAACCACTATAAAACTCCTATACGACTAAAAGTCATAGGTATAACTCTTATTTATACGACTTGTTTGCTAGTTGGATTGTCTCTGGGGGAAACATAAAATTAAAATAGTCGCATCATTTCTATCTTCGGCCTTCGTGGCTCAGTTGGTTAGGTATCTGACTACTGATCCAAGGGTCCCAGATTCGATTCCCGGTGGAGACACAGTTTTTAATTGTGTTTTAAGTCTGGCTCTGTGAGACGATTAATACCATAAGCAGATCGTAAGTCTCCAGAATGTGGCAGCTTGTTATTGGTGCATGTTAAATAATTATTTCACATTGTACCTGTTAGTTGCCCGTGAAGCTACATAAAACAAAAAGTTATAATATAATATTATGCTGATTAATTATTTAAATGTTTTATCAAATGACAGAACGAACGCGTATAATATCTGTCAAATGACAAATGTCAACCACGGTGGACGGTGCTGCCAGGACTTAAATTTTTAGATATTATTTAAATGTTTTATCAAATGACAGAACGAACGCGTATAATATCTGTCAAATGACAAATGTCAACCACGGTGGACGGTGCTGCCAGGACTTAAATTTTTAGATATTATTGGAGAGTTGCACGAAAAAAATATGAATCCTTATGACGAAGGGGTTGAACTTAACATTGTTTTTACTCCTCACTACCCCAAGGGGATTTATGAATTCGTAATTTTTAAGGTAATTTTTTATTGCAGATTATCAACTAGTATCATGCTGGGATTGCATTCTGAAAGTTTTATCACAATGTATCTGTGTGTATGTGTGCTGTGTACTATAATATGCTACGTACGGCGTGTTTATTCTAGATTATCGATTATAGACTAAAGTGCTCATTCGATTATTTTCAAATTTTGCAAATTTGTATATCAAAAACTCGCATAGACCTCATTAGATTTTGAAGGATATCTGAATAGTGCTTCTCATTTTTTTTAACTGTCAAATATTTCAAAGTGACTCCCATGCTCAGGAAACTCGAAATTTGTTATTTTTATTTTCAAATTGCTAAAAGGGCACATCACTTACATAAAATGTCATTAATAAATATCAATTTTTCATAATAATATATTTAAATAATAAAAGAATTAAACTCACTCATTTCATAAAATTGCCGAAAACTTTCTATAGAAACTTTGAATACTCTATAGTGACTTGTTAGTGAGGAGTTTAGCGTTGGCCACAACCCACTCGTTTGATGTCTATAATCAAAAGTTAAACACTTTTTTGATTCTACATGAATTTATTTTATGCAATAGGCCTATTTCGCCTTGTTTGGGCATTTACGAAGCTCGTGAAAAAAGTGTTTTCCTTTTAATTACAGACATCATTTATAATAGAATTCTACAAAATAAAAACTTCGTCAATTATTAAAAAGTTTTTTGGTTTTTTATAAATTTAATAATAATTGAAACAAAAAAAAGGAAGCCAATCAATTCTACCCTTTATGACCACTCACACACAATTATAACTCATTTAAGCCATTTTGTTTACTATAACATTTTTCTGATGTAGTTCTTTCCTTGATTATTTGTCGAAGAAATAATTTTGATGTATGTACAACAAATTTTACTTTCTTACATTATTTTATGAGTTATTTGCCATTTTAATGCAAATGTTTATTTTGAATTGTTTTTCAAAAAAAGCACTTTTTTAGATAAATTTAAGAAATTGTCTATTTATTTATTATTAACAATACAATTGATAAGTTACAAATACAATTAGGTACTAGAACTAAAAGTGAAGTGAGTGTGTACATATAATGTATGTGTGTTATTTATTGATAAGTATTGTAATTGCTAGGGTACGATGATCACCTCACTAGCAAGTCCTGTGTTGATAAAATACTTGTATCGATTATATTTATCAAATATCAAAATAAGTATTTTTTGTTAAAGCAATTCTCCCTGCAAAGAGTGATTTGTGGAACTACATAAGTACCTAGTTGAAAAAAGCTAAAAGTTTTAGGGAATAAAAAAGAAAATTCAAATTTGACCAATAAGAAAATGAGGCATGACAATCGTTGAAGGCTTTTGAAGACAAACAAATAGTCAAATAATTACATCACACTGGGTAGAGGTTTGTAAAATATTTAATATAAAGACGATTAGATAACTTATTCAATTTCTGAAGTCAAGAAGCAGCTTTTAGTTGTCAGATTGAATAAAAACCGGTCCTTTTGTTAATAATAGAAGATATGTTTTAGGAACAATACCTGTAAGACGACGAGGGTAAGAAGGATGAAGACCGGCAGGATGTCTGAGAAGAAGGAAGGAAAGAAAAGAAGTATAAAAGTGAACTTCCGTTTTTTGGAGATGGAACTAGAGAGATTCTGAGTGTAGGTACGGCGAGCGCTCATACTTCTGCAATAGCTAAGTTATTCGCAGATGGCAAACGAATATTGAATACTGTTATTCAGGAAATCCGGTAATGTTGTCATACATACATTATCGATACGGTGAAGTAAAAATCTGGAGATATTCCCATATACATTTTTTGAATACACGTATTGTTTAGTTTCTTAAACGATTATAATTTTTCTTATTATTGATTCAATATAATATTTATCATTTATTTGGTAGAATTTTATTTTATTTTACAATGAAAATAAAAACGATGTGTTTTATTTTCTACACACAATAAAGTAAATTAAAATAAAATGAAAAAATAAAATTAAAATAAATAAAAATAAAATTAAAGTAAAATTCTTCGCAAAATATTTGGCCCTGCCTGTGAAGGAGGATTTTGGAGGATCCGGTTTAACCATGAGCTAGAAATAAATGTATGGCGAACCAAACGTTGTCCAATACATCAAAATACAACGTCTAGGTTGGCTCGGACACGTTTGTAGGATGGAGGATAGCCGGGTCCCAAAAAAAGTATTGGACACCTGTCCTGAAGGAAGAAGAAGCAGAGGGAGACCTAGGATGAGATGGCTGGACGACATCGAGCGAGATATAAGAGCGATTGGATAGACAAATTGGGGAGGAGACTTGTTGTTGACAGGGCGGGATGGAGGCACTTTTGAGTATTTAATGTTAACCGGTTTCAGAGCTGACCCGCTCCTTCATCCGAACAAACTTATACTATAGTAAACCGGTTAACATTAAATACTCAAAAGTGTGTAAACAAAAAAGTCATTATTTTTATTTATTTGTTAAAATGAACCACATAGTAAAAGCTGCAAAGTATCAAGATAATATAGTATGTATTTAAAGTCGATAGCTATTTCGAATTATCAAGACTATTGCCAAGCATTGACAAGTCTTGACAATGTTTGGCAAAAGTCTTTATAAGGAAAAATAGCTATCGACCTTAAATACATTGTATGTAGAATCTAAATATATTGTTTTAATTTTAGTGTAAATATCGTGTCCGCAATGCGGAAATAAGATAAAACATGTGAAATAGAGGACATCGTTCTGTGGAATAGATCCAAATAGGGTATTGAAGGGACCATGTGGCAATGGACAGTGGTAGACTTGCATATATACTTATTAGCAAATGAAATCCCTTCTGGTCACCCCGTATATATCTATGAGATGGAAGGATAGTTGGACTTAGTCATCTCAGGAGGCATAGTTTCTATATTACAGACCAACAGGTCTGCTAAAAGCAAAAGAAGAAGTGACAAAAAATACTGATTTTTGGATTATTCTGGCCTGAATATCGTATATCGATTTATTATCAATACATCTACTATATTGTATTGAATCATTTTAAAATGCGAACTTCATTATTTCAATAACAGTTATTTTCCAAGATTTGGATCTCATGTTTATTTATTTATGTCATGTGTTGTAACATGCAACTTGTTTTATGATAAATTTACTGCCTTTATTTCCATTTTTGTACATATCAAACAACGCCGAAATAGCCCAACTACAAAAATTATAAACATTGTAACATGCAAAAATTTTTGAACAATTTTTGAAAAAAAAAAATTTCTTGTCGTCGTTTCATACTATTTATATGGCAAAATACACAATATATATGGGGACTCTCAATATTTCATACTTAATATTTATACATGTCATCGAGCTGATTACATATTCGGGATAGGAAAAAAGGACTAACCACCACACTATCCTTTTTCGACATACATGTTTTGTATAGAAAACAAAATATCTTAAAATAGTGTCTAATTTGGTTTATTTTTTTGTACGTATTCTTCAACTTAGGATACTATTGCCATGGACATTTGGATCTCATGTATTACATGAAACATGTTTTATTTAAAGATACCCGTTTAACATCAGCATCTATCTTGACTTCAAGATATTGCTTGACACGTGTCAAAACGTAGGGGACAGGAAAATATAAAGTAACGATTTTATATATTTCCAATCGTCGATTCCATCGGGTACTGCAAAATATATCCAACGTATGTCTCTACCGGATAACAATCGTATTGTATCAACTTGGTACATATCTAGGTATATATGCATCACGTCTTATGCTCATTCACCAATCTCAACCATGTTACATACATTGTATTTTTCTTTCACAGTGACTGTTGATTCCATGAAGATAAAACACAGAAAAAGGATTTGGACATTGTAATGTAAATTGTAATTTTTTGTTGTTTCTTTATTATGTTAGGTATAAGTTCCTTTCAACATTGCTCAAAAAACGTGCATAGCGTTAAAGTAATGTTAGAAATTAATTGGCTACTGAGAAGTATCGAAATAGCGAGAATAAAAAAAATATTGGATTAAAAAAATATATTTTATTATTATTTAAAGAACGTGAGCAATGGGTGTCCGTTCTAGGTGAGCTTAATAAACGATCGTCTGCCAACAATGTGCTAAAGATGTATTCTTAATTTTTTGGACATATTACCGGAAGAAAATCAGATTGCCAAGAAAAGTTTGTTGTGATGGACAGCGTAGAGGAACGAAGACCTCGTGGTCTGCATTCTGCATTGGGGCCATAATTAACTGGTGCTATAGCCACCATCCACTGTCGTGAGGGCAAAGACTAGAGAGAGGGAGAGAGAGAGTATTTCTAATTTTTTGTACCAAAAATAATGATATTTTAAGACAGTATTTGACATACTTCTTTTCCGCACCTTTTATCTTTAACAACTCTCTCAATGTATATTTATTCAATGAGTGACTTCTACTTTCCTTGAACGTTTGCCCAAAGGAGTGATATTGGACAATGATATTGTAAAGCATGTGTCAGGTTTACCTGATCTCTGACGTGGAAGTAGAGCAGGTACCCGAGGATTTGAAATATTATCAACTTGACCCTTTTTTCCATTAAAGAAGGAGACCAAAAAAACTATTATAACGTGACCCTTTTGTGACCAACCAATATCAAAAGATTAGGGTAAGTTTTAAATCGTCAAGGTAGTAGGTACCATTTTAAGATGAACACAATCTAAAATATTTTATTTCTTTGTGGTGAAAATTTCGAGAAAGAATATATGTTTTCTAAGCTGGAAAAACAATTATCACCTAATAAGAGAAATATATTACTTACAGTATCGCTGCCGTGTGCTTGGTGGTCTACGCATAGATATCAACGCTACACATTTCTTTATTACTTCAAAGATCTGCTACGTTTTTTTGCTTCTAATTCGCTATCTTTTGTTCCTGTATTTTATTTGTCTTATAATGCTCATCATTTTTTCTTTTAACATATTCACAACTTTATTTCACGTCTTATCTTTTACTTTATTGTACATTTCAAAATTTAAATTTTACTCAAATGAACTATTCAGCATAATGAGGGTTAAAACTGCTAAAATGACTTTTATATTGGAGTTATAAGAGCAAAATACAAACAATCTGAAGGTACCAAAACAAAACAAAACCACCCTTGTATCGGTTTACATTTTCTAATGACTAACTATGTATAAATCAATTGATGGAACAATGAGACCTATCCATAATAATTTTTTGATAGTGTCAATGCATTGAGCTTCAATTAAATCATTGCATATTTTGTACTCTCTATAACTATGATGAATGTAGGTACAGCAAACTATCTCTGGCCAACTCACTAAATAACTCATTTATTTTTTTTTTATTTTAATCGCCCTTAATGGGTTTTACATATTTATCAAATTATTTAAATGAAGTACAATACATATCCAACGATCCATGGAGCGGCAAATGTTGGGCATAAGTCTCAGTGATAGAATTACAAATACAGAAATCAGACAAATGTTGGGCATAAGTCTCAGTGATAGAATTACAAATACAGAAATCAGACAAATGTTGGGCATAAGTCTCAGTGATAGAATTACAAATACAGAAATCAGACAAATGTTGGGCATAAGTCTCAGTGATAGAATTACAAATACAGAAATCAGACAAATGTTGGGCATAAGTCTCAGTGATAGAATTACAAATACAGAAATCAGACAAATGTTGGGCATAAGTCTCAGTGATAGAATTACAAATACAGAAATCAGACAAATGTTGGGCATAAGTCTCAGTGATAGAATTACAAATACAGAAATCAGACAAATGTTGGGCATAAGTCTCAGTGATAGAATTACAAATACAGAAATCAGACAAATGTTGGGCATAAGTCTCAGTGATAGAATTACAAATACAGAAATCAGACAAATGTTGGGCATAAGTCTCAGTGATAGAATTACAAATACAGAAATCAGACAAATGTTGGGCATAAGTCTCAGTGATAGAATTACAAATACAGAAATCAGACAAATGTTGGGCATAAGTCTCAGTGATAGAATTACAAATACAGAAATCAGACAAATGTTGGGCATAAGTCTCAGTGATAGAATTACAAATACAGAAATCAGTCGCCGAATAAAAGTCGCCGATATCATGGATCGGATCGCATAATTGAAATAGCAATGGGCAGGACACGTAGCCAGACAGCTAAATTCAAGATGGACTCCCAAGGTTGAGGCCATGGGAAAACAAAAGGGGTGTCGGTCGGCCACAGAAGAGATGGGCCGACGATATTGTTGTGGTCGCCGGGAAAAAAATGGATTGAAGTGGTACAGGATAGAGAAAAATGGAGACAGATGGAAGAGGCCTACATCCAGCAGTGGAGGGAAGGCTAGAAAGAAGAAGAGACAATACATTTAAACATAAAACAATAAAAAAATAGAATAAATAAACACGAAACAAAGAATAAGCATAAATATAATAAAATAAAAAAATATGAAAAAAGGTAGAACCCAGAGGTTATTCCACCATTAAAATTCTTTATGATATTATTCGTATATTGTACAGCAAAATATATCAATAGAGCCAACTCATTACCAAGTCTATGAAATCTCTTAATAGGTGAGTGAAAATAATAAGTATTACTAGATTCTATAATATTATAAAATAGTGATGCCTGTCTCAATAGCGTATGGGTTATCGGAACGTTAAATGAAATGAGACTCGTTTAATCAATTAGCCATTTAAGATCTTATATAAAGTTATGAAATCACTTATTTTCTTTACGAGTCCGAGCACGTAAAAACTAGGCCATCTCACGTCATTAACCATCTCAGGTCTTCTGCATTGCACATCACAGGCATATCTCGACAGATGATGAGGTGTTCGTCAGTTTGTATCTCGCCGGAATTGCAGGAGACATCATGTTCCACCCTTATACTCCTCCTGAGCATGTTCTCTTTGCATATTGTGACACCGACGCGTAATCTATTAAGTGTCTTCCATGTCAGATAGGGTAGTTGGTGTCCCGGTCCCAAACTGATTTTCTTTCAATATGTTTTTAAATAAAGAAATAAAGCAAAAACGTTCTTCTATTTTAAGACGATGACTGCTGCCATCGTACCTATTTTTTCAATTTGAATTTTCATCATAATTACAAAACGAAACATTTTGAAAAAAATAACCTAGTTAGTTTGGATATTAATAAAGAGAAATATACCTTTACTTTTTGATTATGTTCTGTATATATTCTTGTAGGAAAATAATAAGCGTACCCCGATTTTTTTTATCTATCTTAAATTTCTAAAAAACTATAAGGTATAGAGCATTATATTTTTTTTATAAATTTAAGAAAAACAAAATATTTGGAAATATCCGATGTAATGTAAAGCATCAGGTTAAGTTAATAAACAAAAAAAACTTTTATTTCGCAATGGCGCTGAATGGAAAATAAATGTTTTTTAGGTTAATTTACAAAACCTGAAGCATTAATGCAACGTCACATCATATTTTTCTAGATATTTAAAAAAAATATGTTGAACTACACCTCATATTTTATTAAAAATATAAGATAAACGTTGAAAATCTGGGTATGCCATTATTTTTCTACAAGAATTTATACAGAACATTATCAAAAAGTAAATATATATTTTTATTTATTTAACTATCTAAATTATTTTTTTCAAAACGATTTGATAAGAAATAATGATGGCATATAAAATTGAAAAATAGGTACGTTGGCAGCAGTCCCCACCTTAACAATAAAGATTATTTTAAGTGTATCGATCGAATTACGACATCGCTATTTTACCAACAGAAGATTGAGAATTGAAGCGCGAGATACAATTAAAGTTGAACAATCGTTTCACTCAGCAGTTATTCTTTGTATTGAATAAATCTTATAGCTAGTTAGTATCTGCTCGCTGAGGAGAATAAAATGAACGCATTCAATCCCTTCCAAATCTGATGGCAAACTTTCAATTGAATCTATAAAATACAATCTGCAAGGCGTTGCGTCGTTTCAACTCCGGATAATTCCTCTTAAAGTCGCCATTTTCGTTGAATAAAATCTGCGACGTTTGGCACCATATTCGAGATTCGTTATTATCACATACGAGACGGTATGATATAATACGGGAAAAATGACATTCAATCCTGGCATGAGAAGTTAGTTTTATATGAGCTTTTCGAGCTGTCGTTTAGTCAGGTGTGCCTAACAAAGTTCTACGTTCAACAGACGATATAAGCTTACTTCATCTATTTTTAAAGAGTGTTGTTTGTAAATTCAGATATAACAAATATGTTTTCTTTTAATATGTTTGCGTTTGTCGGGTATTCAATACAAACCTTTTTACTATATCAATCAGCAATTTTCATTGATTATTTTTGTTTGAAAAGAAAAGAAACATTAATTATTAAAAATTAAAAAAACAAGAATCTAAACATTATTTTCCTTCTAATTTATTTTTAATTTTTATTGGGGCTAAATCTGGTCAAACGGTGAAATCAAAACTCCATATGATAGTTATATCATGGATATAATTATCATATTGAGTTCCATAATATAAAATGTAAGGATATTATAGAACTCCATATGATCATTAAATCCATGATATGGGTAATCATGAGGGTTTTTATTTCACCGTTTGACCAGACTTCCTCCCAGGACGACCGTTGAAAGCTTTTTCAACTGGTTTAAAATATTCATCAATTTAATTTGGCTAGATATTTCGTAGATGTGTCTATCAGTGTCTATATATTTCATTAGATTTACATTTTTATAAAAAACTGAAATATTCGAACAACTATGTAAGTAGTCTGCTTTATTATTTTTGAAGTAATTTAAGCAAATGTCAACGATAAAATTCCCTTGTATTTTGATATGTTTATTTGAATACATTTTTCAAAAAGAACTTCGAATTAAATTTTTTTTTTTTTTATTTTTTTTTTTTTTTTTATTTATTTATTTATTTTTTCAACATAATTCCATTTATAAAAGATCCCACTAACCATATGTGGTTATCAGTGGGTTTCTATATCATACAATATATGTGCTAACTTAAACTAACCAACAATGACAAAAAGAAATGAAATTGGTTTGACAAGATAAAAATGTTTTGATAGATCCAAAACAACACTAGAATAAAAACAACAACAAAAAAAAACATATAGAAGAAAAACCCGAAAAACACAATAGAGTAAGAACAAAAACAAAAGGAAAAGTAATAAAATAATAAAATAAAATAATAAAAATAAAAGGAAGGAAGAGACCATTATTCGTTAAAAATGATTTTTTTACAGGATCTTTTGATTTTATAAAATGAATTTAATCCAATTAAGTCTGAGGGCAAGCTGTTAAAAATTGTTGGTATTGAATACTGCAGTGTCCTTTCACCGTAATAGTTATTTACTCTAGGTATATTATATTTACCGGAAGTTACTTGTCTGGTCTTATACTTATTTGTTACAGGTGTTTTGTGTTCATTTTTAAAGTAATTTTGTAGAATAAATCTGTATTTATAAATTTGTGTAGCTGTCATTATTTTGGTTTCTGCGAAAATGCTCTTTCCCTCCCTTTTCAAACAAATAGCTCTATTTTTGGGTAACATACATCTAATTAAACGTTTTTGTAATTTTTCTATTTGCATAAGATATGTTTTAAATGTATGTCCCCACACAAGAATGCTGTACGATATAATAGGTTCAGCCATAGCCATGTACATTGTTTTTAGGGTTTTAAAAGGAACATAATTTTTAATAATGTACATTTTTGCTAGTATTGATCTAAGTTTATTACATATATTTTGAATGTGTGGTAGCCAATTGAATTTATCATCAATCATAATTCCCAAATATTTGACGCTTTTAGTTGGTAGAATAATACTACAATTACAGTCTTTTTGACGGTAATCTAGGCATTTATAATTGTGGGATACTAAATTTACACTGCTTATATTCTTAATATGGGGATGATATGTGTATTAGTTGTGTCTTTTTTTCGTTAATTGTTAGGCCATTATCATGCGACCACTTCATAGCACTGTTGTAATCCTCTTGTAGATCCTGCATGACGTGCTCAATTCTTCTACCGGCAATTACCAAAGCGGTCTACTTCTTCTTAGAGTTGATTCTCTTCCCATGCAAGCATAATGGAATACATTTTTACACACACCATTACACTTTAACACATCGTTGTTTTCAATTTTTTTCTTACATTTATTGCAATTAATGTTGTCTTTAGCCATTGTTAGTTAGCGTTTTTTGTTTCGTTCACGTAACCGCGGAGCGGGATATACGTCCGCACTACACGACTGTGACGAACACTGACTTATTTTCTTTTATTTTCTTTTTTACTTCTTTTATTTTCTTTATATCTGTTCTGATAAAAATAATTATTTTAAGAAATACAAAAACACATCGAACGTGTTTATATGATTTGGTTTAGTATAAACAGCAAATTTATACAAGTTTATTGAATGTATAGTTTTTTTTACATAAGAGTACCTAGAGATTTTTTTTTTTTTTATTTATTTATTTATGATTATATAAACATATACATTATTTTAATATAAGATAGCCGCCTCACTAGAATAAATCTGTTCTGAAGCAGCCACCTGTACATTTGTGAAATTATTACATTACAGTAAAAAACAAAAGAATAAGAAATCTATAAAAATAAACATTAGGAATAATTACATATTTTAGATTAAAAAATGCAGATTTAAAAGTGAAATAGGTACACACAATCTAAACAGACAACAAAAAATAATAAGTTAAGAAATTATCACATTAAATACTTCACACTCTAAATTATTTAAAGTTAAAATATTTGATTTCATTTATTAAAATATATACATAGGTATTTGTAGTATTATATGTACCTATTCAGTATGTATAAAACAAATTGTGAGATTTAAAAAAATAGTTTTCATTCTGTTTCATTTTATGAGAATTTATCTGGTGTAAGTACGGACATAATTCAGTGCTTTCATGGTACACAAATGAAATTTCGCTATTGACTTAACTTGCACCATAACAAAGTTATTTCGTTGGCTATAAAATTTAATATTAGCGGAGATTATGTGAAAATAGCGTAGCACGAAACTTCCATTCATATTGAAACAAAAATTGTTTTATTATTTCTTACACGTGGCAATGAATAGGCATAGAATAAAATAGAATAATGAATCTGTGAAAAAAATCATGTAATTATAAAATTAATAATTTCGCTGATTTCGATGATTTTGTTATTGTATTGTACCCCTTGCAATAGTTATGTATGTTGTTGTTGCTGCGAGGCTATACCTACCCCGCAATGAAAACATTCGTCGGATAGTCTCGCATCTCACGCAGATTAACGAAGATGGCCGAAGGACATCAGTTCCTGAACCGAATACCCAGCACGATTCGCCATTCGCCCATCCACGCCGGTGGCACTCTATTGGTAGCACTGGTTTTACTTTACGCTTGCATCTCCAAAGGTGGCGCTATTTTTTTTTTATGTTGGTATTTTTGAAAATGCAATGTAAAATTTTCAGACCTTCAGCATACTTCAGTTGTGTTATGTTGTTTGTTGTTTGTTGTGACGCGAAACATTTTGATCCTTTAAAATCTTGAAGTAAACCATAATAAATATAACACGTGTGATTTTGTAAAATTCTTGTTGTTTTCGGTGTTCATCTACATACACACTATCACGCCATGTGATGGTGATGGTGTTAATCTATTGCCAGCTTTTTGTGTTTTTCGATTATCTTCGCAAGATGGCTGACAAGTTTTGTTGTGTTTTGAATAAATTGTCAAGTGAAATACGGCGAAGTGAAGTTATATAGTTTTCCGAAAATCAGTATTAAATCTTTCTTTGTGGAAAATAAATTAAAAAAACCTAATAATCTACAATGCACATTTTATTTAGAACAGTGTATTTTATGAATTATTTGGCATGATTTTTGAAATATTGCAAATAAAATCCATCATATGTGTTTTTTTTAATAAATAATGATTGAAAAATGGTTATTTTTTATTTAAGTTATCCTTGAATCCATTCCTCAAAGCTGAAAACATTTTAAAATGGAAATTAAAATTTGCCGTGGACCGGTCGCGTATTCATTGCCCCTATAGCGGAGATGCAAGAAACCTTATGATTATCCGGTTACAGCTTCTATGTATTGAGTGACACATATGAAGTATACTGAAAGTTTACTTCCATATTATCTGTGCGCCCATCAGCCGACAAGACGACAGCAGTGTCTATTATTTAACTAATCGCGTAAAATTTATACCAACCCAAACTTCGCTAACATCTGTAAATTTATCGAGAGTTATATTTGTTATTTATTTAAATTGAAAAAATATGTAAATCAAGTAAGTCCGCTTTAATTATGAAGCCCTTCAGCACTCAATTACTATTTCTACTAATTAACTGATTATCACGTTGCAATATCTTATATATTTATCTATGTTATTGGGAAGTAATTTGAACACGCACATTAAATAATTGGAAGCAGAATAACTCAATGGTACCTATTGCTTTGACTAGGATACTATTTTTTTTTGTTAGATAGGATTTTTTGGTGAATGTGACATAATATTTGCTGCTAAGTTCTTGTAGATATGGATTTTAAGTGTTTAATATTTATGTTTTTTGTCAGAATGAGAAGAAACCTACATAATATTATGTGGGTATTTTTTTATTATATTAGGCAACCCACCCTTAGAAGAATGATTTGTGCCAAACGGGACAATAAGGAAAATCTTCAAGTGAATGTTACTACTAACATATTAATACATTTAATTAAAATAAATTAAGGTAATGCGGAATGAACAGGAAGAGAGATTCGCGATAAGAGATGAGACACACTGTTTTGTATATTTAACATTAACTCTGATTGGTTGGTAGATATTGCCTTTAGGCAATAAGCTCGAAAATGTACTAATTATATCTACAGAAATATTTAAATAAATAAATAAACATATTTGTAGTGAATCGGAAATTTAAAAAGCATGAGAGCTAGGCGATAAGAGATGAAACATGTCAATTGGTAGAGGAACTTTATAAGTTGGGATAGATGGCATATTTCTAGTACTCGATAGTAAATTGACCATGTAAATACAAATAAAAAAAAGATGGACGTCTATTGATATTTTTTTAAATATCTCATAGACACGAAACGAGAGTATATATTTTTATTGAAAGGGCTTACGACGTGATGTCATCGGCTGGTTTACGTGATCTCTTTAAGCGCTAGCGCAACGTTCACCTTTTATGCCTTTTTATCATTATAATTTCAATAAAAAGGCATTATTTTTGAACGTTGCGAAAGCGGTTAAAGTGATTATGTAAAACAGTCGATAACACGTTGTAAGCCCTGTGTGTGTCTGAATTATCGATCCTTCTATAAAATTATATGTAAACCTACTTATTCCAGTTTCGTGTCTATTGAAATTGAAATATTAAAATTAAAAATATTCTAAGGTAGAGGCGTTTACGTTGTGATAATTCATTAAAATAACAATAAAACTTTGTTTATTTCCACTTATTTATTTTTAATCCACAACTAGTTTCTAGAACTACCGTTCTTCAGGTGGGTTTAAACTTAATTTTAGTTTATTTTTATTCCACAACTAGTTTAAACCCACCTGAAGAAGATAACGGTAGTTCTTGAAACTAGTTGTGGAATAAACAAAGTTATATTGTTATTTTAATGAAATTTTAAAAACTTTTGTTATGCAACCACAATAATATTCGATTTAAAAATATATGATTAATATAGCGCAGTTTCCGTGAGTATGTCACCCCAAGAATAAAAAAAATGTATTTAGGTACCTATATTGTCAATATACATAGATATCGTGGAACAAGGGCGTTTTTCGATCATTTCTTAAGGAAGTAAAATACGTATTTTGATGTAAAATATTAAAAAAAATACATTGAAAGATGCAGTATGATTAATACTACACAAGATTAATAAGCAATCACGTAGATAAGAGTTATAATGTGTAATGTAAGAAAATTCCTACATAAAAATATTACGTGAGTAAAGGCACACATGTTCAGCGCACAGTGAGGTTCACAAACAAACCTCAAAGCCTCCTTGGAAAATAGAAATATTCTGGAACAATATATTGGTTTCCCAGAAAACAAAATGAAAAGCAATCCGGAACATGGCAGAAATATTTTCCGATAGAGAATAAATTGTCTCAGAAAGAAATGGCATAGTTTACCCCCGCCACTTCCTGAAAAACTTCCAATTGGAAGAATTATTATTTACAAATTTTGCGATTTCAAATCTAGAGGGCGTAAAATCGTTTGATACGGGGATATCTTATTCCGTTTGAACAAAAAAAGATATATTAATAATTTTATATCATATCAAATCAAACGATTAGGTTTTTCTCATCATTCAAATGAATAACGTCATAGAATAAATTCAAAGAAAATTTAATTTACCGACCGCTGTGGCACAGTTGGTAAGACATTCGGATTCTATGCGGGCGTCCTGGGTTCGATTCCCAGCAGAATAGAAATTTATTTAAAATCATTTCTCATACAAATATTGCTTCTCTAGGCTGGTAAGTTGGAATTAATCGACATACGGCAATAAACTCGCCACTTGCGCAGGGTGTAAGGAAGTATTTATTATTATAATTTATTTATTTTTAACAGTTAATATTTCTCTCAGCGGTGTCTATCTTTATATGCTACCATAAAGATTTAACAGAAACTTTGAAATCATGTGTTATTTAAGAAAAAAATCAGAAAAGAGATATTTATAACATTTATTTAAGAACGAATCTTTGTAACATGTACAATGTACATATATGTTTGTGCCTACATCCTCATACTTTCCTTAAATAAGCATAATGGTTGTGCTATATTATTTTTATTTTATTTTTATTTTATTTTATTTTATTTTTATTTTATTTTATTTTATTTTATTTTATTTTATTTTATTTTATTTTATTTTATTTTATTTTATTTTATTTTATTTTATTTAATTTTATTTTATTTTATTTTATTTTATTTTATTTTATTTTATTTTATTTTATTTTATTTTATTTTATTTTATTTTATTTTTATTTTATTTTATTTTATTTTATTTTAATTTTATTTATTTTTTTTTTTTTATTTTTTTTTTTATTTTATTTTTATTTTATTTTATTTTATTTTATTTTATTTTATTTTATTTTATATTATTTTATTTTATTTTATTTTATTTTATTTTATTTTATTTTATTTTATTTTATTTTATTTTATTTTATTTTATTTTATTTTATTTTATTTTATTTTATTTTATTTTATTTTATTTTATTTTATTTTATTTTATTTTATTTTATTTTATTTTATTTTATTTTATTTTATTTTATTTTATTTTATTTTATTTTATTTTATTTTATTTTATTTTATTTTATTTTATTTTATTTTATTTTATTTTATTTTATTTTATTTTATTTTATTTTATTTTATTTTATTTTATTTTATTTTATTTTATTTTATTTTATTTTATTTTTATTTTATTTTTATATTTATATTAATTTTTATTTTTATTTTTATTTTATTTTATGTAGCTTTTCGGGCAACTAACAGGTGCTATGTCAAATATTAATTTAACACGCACCCAATAACAAGTTGCCACATTCTGGAGACTAACGATATTAATCGTCTCACAGATCCAGATTGAAAACACAAATAAAAACTGTGTCTCCAACGAGAATCGAACCCGGGACCCTTGGATCAGCAGTCAGATACCTAACCAACTGAGCCATGAAGGCCGACATGTGAAAGATTATGTGAAAGAAATCGGTGATGGCGGGATTCGAACTCGCAACCACTGGTAACTGTATATAATATTTTTTAAACACTTTCTTAAACCCTACGCATGTGGCCTTTTATCAAAAATGAGCAATGTTTCCAGTGCAAATAAGCAAGATTTATGTATATATATTCAAAATTGATTTCCGTTTTGCTGCATTCATACCTATGACGTCAGCTGAATCCAATATTGGCTTATCACTATGCCACAGCGTTCATTTTTGATTAATATTTCAATCGATAGAAGCTTCATAATATGAAGCTGGAAGCACGACTCTATTATAGATTTTTATCTTATTTTTAAATATATTATCTCGTTCCATTTTATAGTCAGCTGTTCACAAAAAGGCAGGTCTGTCTGACTCCATCTGTCGGCCGGTCAATAAATAAATTGAACGCACAAGTTTGGGACAAAGGCCGTGTTTTGGCAAACAACATGGGAACAAATATCCGATGCAGGCACATTCACAAATTAATGGCTTCTCTCTTCCACACCTAGGTACTAAACACCACAATGTACATACAATACACGTGGAATATTTACTACCAACGATGTTATATAACCTTTATTAATAATGTGTTAAGTTTGTTCGTCTGTTTGCTTGTAGGTTCCATCCCAGGACGCCTGCACATATTGCTTCTCTGAGCTGGAAACACTGGTTAGTTGTAAGAAATTGCCTCATGGTAATAAAGTCGCCACTTTCGCAGGGTGCATGGAAGTGTTTATTATTATTAGTATTGTTAATGTAAATCCTTTATGAAGCGCCATTAATTAGACAATAAATTTTATTTTATTATTTTACAAGCTTTTATGTCCCGCCGTTGGCCAAGAATGTAAATTAGTGAAGGAATAAGCAATCGTTTAATCAATACCTACATAATATTGTCACACATATTTTTTTTTAACCGTAGTATGAAAAGTAGTTTGAAATTTAATTGAGTTTAAGCGGTGTAAAATCTTAAAGTGATGGCCACAATCCATTTGCTTTTATATATAAGCACATACAATTTCTGCACGCATGGACTATGGGAAATGATTTTAAATATGACTAATTATAAAAAGACAACGTCGTAAAGAGTTTGGATTTGGCCACAACCCCTATTTTTATATATTGTCATCGAACGCAAATAATGTCTTTTAAATATTTAGTAATTTTGGATGATGGGAAATGGTTTAAAAATTGATTAAACAAAAGTACTGAAAATATTCTAGTGTTGGTCCCATCCCATTCGTTTTTATATTTTTCGTCAAGTGTGCATATAGTTTATTATAGTTTTGCACAATAAAACTGATAGACTTAAAACTGACACATAAGTCTACATTACAGAAGAAGAAGACTTAAGCTATGTTAAATAGTTTTTAATATGAATATAAACGTTGTGAAGATCCAGCAATGGCCACAACACCGATTTTTAATATATTGTCATCAAAATGAAATGTGTAGTTATTGAAAATTAAGCAATATATGATGATATAATAAATGGTGTAAATTTGATTGAACAAAAGTAATGAGAAGATTCATTTTTATGTATTTTCATCAAGTATGCATGTTGTTTATAATATTTCGTTACAATAGACTATTAGACATAAAACTAATCCAAAAGACTAAATAAAAAAAGAAGTAGAAGTATAAAACTATAACAAATAGTTTGTAATAAAAACTGACCCAATGGTCTACATAGAAGATGAAATAGAAGAATTACACATTAGGAAATGTATTATATAAAAAACTGACCAAAATGTCTTCATAAAAGAAGAAGAAGATGAATTGAACTATAGGAAATATTTTATATAAAATTCACCCAACATCTACATAAAATAAGAAAACGAAGAATTAGACTAAAGGATAGTTTGTTTGAAAACTAACCAAAAGGTCTACATAAAGGAAGAAGAAGACGAATTAGACTATAGGAAATAGTTTGAATAAAAACTCACCCAAAGTCTACATAAATTAAGAAAAAGAAAAATTAGACTATAGGAAATAGTTTATTTATGAACTGTCCCAAATGACTTCACAAAAGAAGAGGAAGAAGATTTAAACCCCAAGAAATAGTTTGCAAAAAAAAATCACCCAAAGGTCTACATAGAAAAAAGAAAAATTTCACTATAGGAAATAGTTTGTAGGTATATTGAATGTGTATTGTAGTTAACCTAAAATAGTTTAATAATTTTCCTATACAAAATCAGTATATTCTTGGTTTTTAAGTAGTAAGTATTAGGTATGTAGGTACCTACCTACAATGATGTTCTAAATTAATTCGAATTCGATTTATAACAAATTTTATTTGAATATCAGAATGTGTCCGTTACCATAGTAACCATGTTCCAACATGTGAAAAATATCAAATGTTATGGAGACATTTTTTGAATATGTAGGTACCTACATTGGTTTGTTCGATGCCATAAAAATGAAAATTGTCAGAAAAATCAAATATTTTTAACAAATTATGCAATTTTATTACGCCTATATCTTTACTAATAATTAACAGACTTTTACAATATATGTCTTAAAACTTGTAATGTCTTGTGTTTCATTTTATTATTTCATAATCACATTTATTTCAAAGGTATATTATTTTAAAGAACATATTCATTCGGTAGGAAAATTAAATATCGTATGAAAAGATATTAAAATGGCGGGGTTATATGTACATTTGTACAAAACGCTTACTTTAAAAATAAGTTAAACATTATAATTAGACAAAATATTCACCATGTTTTTCACTTAAAAGCTAAGTTATACTTGAAAATATATTTTTTTCGTGTAAATACGTACTTCTAACTTTTAAACTAACAGATATTTGCGTGCGAAATGTACACTTTTTTGACAGATATGACTTGGAAAATTTTGTATGAAAAAAATAATTATTGAAATATCTTTAAAATTCAGCATTTTAATCGCATTATTTTTAGCGTGACACTGCATCAGGTATACTGGTACACGTTCGCACATAAATTAGATTTTTGGATGCTCTTGGTTTTTCAAAAGGCGTGAGACAAACACACACACACACACTAACATATTGATTGCTTTATTACTTTAGATTATTTTATTATTTTCTTATTTTATTATTTTATTATTTTATTATTTTATTATTTTATTATTTTATTATTTTATTATTTTATTATTTTATTATTTTATTTTATTATTTTATTATTTTATTAATTTATAACTTTATTATTTTATTATTTTATTATTTTAGTAAATTATTTTATTAATAATTGATTATTTTATTATTTTATTATTCTATTATTTTATTATTTTATAAGTTTTTATTTTATTATTTTATCATTTTAGTATTTTATTATTTTATTATTTTATTAATTTACTATTTTATTATTTTTTAAGTTTATTATATTATTATTTTATTACATTACTATATAATTATTTTATTATTCAATTATTTTATTTTTTATCTGTTGGTAAATTCACAGAATGTATTACATAACATTGTTGACATATTCTTTAAAATATAAATGTATTTCAATTACGAATCCAGACGTGTAATATGAACAAATAAAATTAACTAAACTTATTGTTGATAGAGGAAGTAACAATAACAATAAATCAATAAAGTTAGTTAGTAATAAAGTAAGCGAGAAGAAATAAATACAATAATTATATAGAATACAAATCATTACAAATACAAAGTTCGTTTACAACGCATAGCTGTTTCTTTTATGGCATATTTTAATTTAGTTAATTTTATTGGTATATTGCGAGTCAGTAAGTTATTAACAAACCCATAGAAAACCTATGCAATACTTTAATATGAATTTCAAAATGATGACGGTAATACATAAATATTCAGGGTTTGTAACAAACTCTGTTTTTATAACATTAGCAAGATAAATTGACTTACATTTGCAATGACCGGACAACGCCACTTACACACGGGTGAAATATTATTCATAATAAATTTGTATGCATTCACAGAAATGTTTTTATGCATTTCTTTAAAATGAAAAATCACAAAACCCGATCCGTACGCCAAATTTAATATTAAACGTGGAAAAAATAATAAAACGTATGATTCATGAATAATTCCTGATGTTAATTTCGTATTCGAAAATTTTATTTTTATATTTTTTAACCAACACATAAATATTCAGAAGTACATTTGCGGGTATGTCTGTTTGGCAATTAATTCCTATCAACTGGATAATAAGTATGTATCTTCCTCAACTTACATTCAGAGGAGATCAAAAAAACGACGAATCCAATTACAAAGACATGCGTTGGCCTAGGTGACATAATACAGGACAGAAGGATATATAATTTAAGGACGAGGAAAGCTGACAGTCGGCACAAAGAGTTGTGATATAGCAAGGATATTTAGTGTATTAGATAAAATAGTCGGTAGGAATGTAGATATTTAAGCAAAAAGTTAAAACGTAAAAAAATGTGTGTACGTTACTGGTTATAATTAAACAACAAGAAAAATATAATCATAAAAAAATACATACTCACGGCATTTCCCACAACGTGAGGTTATCAGCGACAGATGTACGGGTGTTAATTACCCATATGAACAAAAGCACGACGCATGCGTGTATCCCCACATACCAGTCTCGTCCCATCTAAAAAGGCAATATTCAGAATGGGCGGTGAACCTCGTCGCTGAACTATGTGATATGTTATTATGTAATTGCCGTTATATTTTCAGCTACCCGGCTAAAAGAACCGGCATACTATTCTATGACGGTACCTTAATGAAATGAATGCATAACGATATAAAAAAATATATTCAATTGCTGATATGAATGTATCTACAACTAGTTGCATGTAACACATGAGATCCAACTGTCGATAGCGATAGTATGTATAGTTTAAGAATAAGTACCAAACTATAATCCCATAAATACAAATTATTTAAAATTTTAAGATATTTGATTTTCCATACAACACATGTACCTACATATGTATGTATGTCAAGATAGGATAGTATGGAGGTCAGTCCTTTGATCCTACCCAGAATATGAAAACAGAATGATGGTATGTATGTATGTTTGGAGATTAGTATCAAACAATTAAGTCTTCTTAGATATTGTGTGTAGGCGATTGCCATACAAATTGTATGAAGCAATGTCCTCACTAAATTCAATTTTTTTAAAAATTATTAAAAAAAAATTGAGTTGTGCTAATACAATGTTAATATTTTGTATATAAAATTAAATTGTCTTGTTGGGGTGTTGCGGCTTTTTCTGATATTTTTAAAAAATTTGGAAATATAGAACATATATGCTGCTAGGCCTCTAGTTGGTGTTATTAGCATGCAAAAAGTCCACTACACCATACAAAATTTTCCTTCGTACACGCATCTTGGCTTAATAATGTCGATTCATTAAGAGAATTGAATTCTCATGAACGAATCGACAGTTGGATTATTTTTTTCATAGATTTTGCTCTAGTAAGATTATGTAAAGTTCTCCATTTGAAGACCAATTAAGCTTACAAAAATAATCACACCTTTGTTAATTGTAATGGAAGATATATGGGGGAATAAATGGGAAGGAAATTAGGTATTATATGGAAAGAGAAATAGGAGAGCTTGCGAAAATACTTATCACCAGAAGCCTTAGAGGCATGCAGGGACTTTATTACTGATGATTTAAATTTATTAATGGACATATAAGAGTGGATTAGATTCTTAAAGAACACATTGTAATTGTTGCAAAATCTGTGAATAAATGCATGCTGTAAATAGATATATGAATATGTCTAAAGACAGAGTAGTGAGTATATAACGTCTTAGAATTAAGTGGTTTATTGGACACGAAGTGCCGACAGGCCTATTCCGGTTCTTTTATCGTGGCAATATACACAAGTTTATTCGCTACATGCGTTTCTTATAATAGATCGTTATTCTGTTTTCCGCAGACACTAGCCCGCGTAAATTTCCGCGCAATTTGTCGAGAAAACTTGGTGAATTTATTCGCAAAGTATAATGCGGCATATTGAAGTGATGTTAAGTTCTGTGTAAAGACAAATTGCGACGCGTACACAGATGAGTTCATTCGTTTCACAGATAATAGTTTTGAATGACAGCTTGTGATACGTAACTTTCACTATACATTCTCTGATACGTAAAGATTAGCGGAACTTATCGCAAAATATTACACGTGAATGGGAATAAGGGTACTGGTACTGGGTAGGCAGGTACCAGATACCAGCTCCTCATAAAGATGTCACCCTTAAGCGAATTGTACACAACGTCCAAAAAATGACAGATAACACCCCCAGTCCCTACACTCTGAATAATGTGATATCGCTTCAACCCGTTAAATGGAAATATATGTTGATGGCGACTCGACCTGACGAATAACATAAGGGTAGGTGAATATCATGGAAAATAACCATAACTTTTCATGTTCCTTCTTATATCCAACATCTGGAGTATACCTGGTTTGTATTAAAATATTCTGATAAAAGATATGCATTTTTTACGATAGGTAGGTATATTTTTCAATCATACAATTTCTTGTAAAATCCTCATTCTAATTTTATTCATTTATTTATTTATTTATACATCTACTTGTACATAATATAAATAAATATAATTGTACATTGGCGGGCTTATTGCCATTAGGCATTTTTTTCCAACCAACCAGATTACAAAGTATTACAACATTATGTATGTACAACAGCAAACAAATAAAAGTAAAGGAAATCAAAGAAAATACGTATAACACTTAAACTATTAAAAAAAAGAAAAGAAATAATTCATAGCAAGAAAAAAGGATAAAGTAAGGACAGGAGAGGAAATCGGGATCAGGTGTTCAAGGATAAATATTCTAAGTGAGTTAGACGACGCAATATCCGGACTAAGGCTATTCCATAATCTTGCTAATTGTACTTCGAACGAAGAGCTGAGAAATTCTGTGGGATGGATAGTGTTGTACGTTCAGCAGATCGGAGTGGAAGTCCATGGTTGGATAAATAAGTGAATTTGCTTTTGAGGTACTGTGGCAGGTTTGGGTTCGAGAGAATATTGTACAATAGTGACAAAATGTGTATATTGCGCCGCTGGCGTATCCTGGGCCAACAAAGAAGATTGCGGTAAGATGATAATGCGAACAAATTTTTTCAACCCAAAGATGAATCTCTTACATTTATCATGAAAGATGAATTTTATCGTATATCATTTAACCATACTTTTATTCTAGGCATTTCCTGTCAAAACTCCTGTTAAAACTGATGTTTCTGAACTGTAATTATCGATACCTGTCATTTATTTCATAATTTATAATGTCTTTAATACAAGTACTTAAATACATTAATAATTTTTAATTATCTCAATAGAGACGAAGTTGGAATATTTATTGTAGGAGAACTGGGAAATCAAGGCACCTACAGGGCTTACGACCTGTCATCGGCTGGTGAACGTTGCGCAAGCGCATAAAGTGCCTTGATTTCCCAGTTCTCCTACAATAAATATTCCAACTTCGTCTCTATTGAGATAATTAAAAATCTGTTAAAAAATATCTTTGACTCCCGACAGGGAAAAAAATCCAATGTTTGCGCATATGCAATAATAAAAATATTCGATTACATTAATAATATATAATATATTTCCCAAACTAAGAGTCCTATTACAGGAGTTACTTAAGAAAAATGTTAGAAAAAGTTGATGTCCCGCAGCATTATTCTCGCAGTATGGGACCTAACCTTTACTTACATTTTTCTCAAATAACTCTTGTAATACGACCCTAACAGTCCAAGAGCCCGTGGCCCGTCAGACTAACGTCATAGTATGAATGTTGAAATATTTTCAGTGTAAGTACACCACAACCAAGAAATAATGCTCGACTACTACGAACTTTGAGTAATGATGACTTTGGCAGATAACTAGGTAGTTGCAATGGTTAGAAAATGGCTATTTCAACACGAAAGTTTTAACGCTTTATAGTTAGTTATCGTAAAAACACTTTGAAAATGGTCACTGGATGACCGAAACTAGTCAGTGTCATTAAATTAGTAGAACTGAAAACTTTGGTTTTATTTTACCATCCCAAATTTATTTATTATTTGAAATGGAGTTCTATCAATAATTGTCCGTAGAAAAGTTAAAAATAGTATTGTAAAAAGCTTGATTTTTTTATATCTACGCAAGACTAATACAAATCACGTCTTTCATTAACAGACACATTGGTTGGTGGTAGCCCGCCGACTATAAGTTACCATACTTGTGATAATATATTATTTCATAAATCCAAATTGATTCTATCGGTGTAATCATAAAAAAACAACTGTCATACCACCAGAATTTGAACCCGAGAAAATTACAGTGTTTGATATTTAATTACTTTCTCCTGAGCTGAGAGTCGAACCCAGGTTAATTCAAACAACTTTTTACAAGGATATGGCGGTCGATTAAGTACAACAGTTCATGCCCATGTTCTTTAAATTATAGTTGTGAAAGTAAAACACTCAATTTCCTTATCGATCTTATCGATGTTAAGTTTGATTAAAAATAGTAAAATTCTTAGTTTTCGCAGTACGATGTGAACGTTTTCCCTGAAGTTTATGTAGCTTCTGTGGGTGATATAAAATTAAACAACCCCGATCAACGATTGATCTCAATCTGATGGAAATAAATATCTCATTAAGATATACCGAAGACCACTGCTGGGGAATTTTCCTCCAAGATTTATATCCAACAACCGATTAAATAGAATTTATTATAAATAATGGAAATCTAAGATCGCGTAAGGGCGCATTAATTATGGCTCCTACTAGACATATCAATACAAAATAGTACTGAAAAGGACTGACAAAAAGTGAATAAAGAAGGAAAATACAATTGAAGAAATAAATTTCAGTATTACTTGAATGTGAGAAAAGAGTTACATCCAAGTATTTTTATTTATTTATTAATTCAATTAATGTACATAGGTTCATTAGCACACATAGCACAATCATGGATCATTGCAATAAGCAAATATGTTTCAAATCTTCTATTAAGTTATTCCGTTGTTAAGCTAATTTACTTAAAAAAAGATATTTAATATTCAGTAATTGAAAAGTAGGTATGTCAATTACAATATGTTCAAGAAATTGATGAGAAAAGCCCTTGAAAATGGGTAATGGGTAAAACGGGTTCACGGCTAACTTATCACATTGTATTCACTTTGTCCAATATCAATTTTATTTTATTTTATTTTATTTAATTAAGCACAGACACAGGCATGAATGCCCAAATATTTCTGCGCATAATTGCTTATATATGGGAAGTACATATCATAATAAGAATTGTTTGTAGGTATATAAATTTCCTACCTACACTACACTATGCAGTGTACAGAAGGTGCAGTGTCTATTTTACATGATGTATATAATTATTATGTTGCGGGTGGATGTCACATAGTAAGTTTAGAGTTGTAGATTTAAAGATTAAACAAATGAAACATGAAAATCAAAAATAATTAAACATGAGGATATGAACAGAGAAGTTATACATAAATTTAAACGAAAGAATTAAGAGGTTACGAACTGGGATATTATGTGTTTTTTGAAAGTTAATTTGGAGTTTGATAATATGTCAATATAATTAATTTGATGAACTGAGTTGTATATTCTGATTAAGCGAGGAATTGGAGAGAAATAACCGATATTCGTATTATAAAATATTAAGTGAAAAATATTTCTAATAATTGTGGTATTTCTAAGTGGTACTGTTATATGAATTTATGTAAGGATATTTGGTACATCTAACTGATAATTTATATTTTATATAGTATCATTAAATCTGCGATTTTTCGTCTATTATTTAATGATATTAGATGAAGATATACCAGCCTGTCATTAAAACATTCAAATTGATGGCTTATCCTCTCTCTAAAAACCAAAATTCGTGTTAATCTTCTTTGGACAGATTCTATTGTTTTTATGTATTTGTCGTAATTTGGAGACGAGATTGTGGATGCATATTCTATGTAGTTTACTTCTTATTAAATATTTGTATTGTGTAAGTACCTGAGTGTCACTTGTTTATAACAGAAAACCGTGCCAGAAACAAATAAATGTAAATACTTCCATCCAAAATTAAGCTCAACATTTGCGCAGCAGCACCATTACACACACACATGGCAGAACATTTTTTCAATGAACTTCTAACGAAGTTGACGAGTCAAATCATAATCAACTTGGTAATAAATTAAGAAAATAAATTAATTAAGTAAAGAAAATCGTGGGTCTACACTAGTTGAAATTTCCAGAACGAGTGGACTATAAGGTATGCCTGATTAGAAGAAGGTAAGTAAAAATGAAATAATATTTCTGGCGCAGTTCACGGGTGACATCTGTGCGGGATACCGTCACCTCATTTATAAGGACTGTTGTTTTCATTGTTTACAAATAAACTAATTTCTCAATAGATGGCGTTATAAAAGGTTTCTTCGTTACTTCATAGATGACAATAGTAATAATGTCTTATTTTCAAGTGATAAGTTACTCATTATTTAAATACATAGAACTTTCAAAATTTGAATTGATAAGGGATATCAATAAGAAGTCATAATTTATTGGTGAACGTTGTGCAAGCGCATAAAGTGATCACGTAAATCAGCCGATTACTGGTCGTAATCC
The DNA here is from genome assembly GCA_963576475.1 of Molanna angustata. Lineage (NCBI taxonomy): Eukaryota > Metazoa > Arthropoda > Insecta > Trichoptera > Molannidae > Molanna > Molanna angustata. The sequence continues at coordinate 41,691,471 of OY754969.1, read as the reverse complement.
GTATAGGTGCCTTGAGTTCCTGGCTTTTGTTTTATATCTCTGTCTCAGAACAGGTTCAACCTAGTGAGGCAGTTTATGACAAGAGTAAAATATCTGGTAACTATTATGTAACTCAATGTAAGTTAAATATATTATGATGCATTAAAAAAAATTGTTACTAGATTTAAGGAAAAATTGTATTTTATATAATAAATAAATAAATAAATATCCCAACTTCGTCTCTATTGAGATGTTAAAAAAAATTGTCATTGAAAATATCATTTGACACCCGACAGCAAAAAAAAATCCAATGTTTGTGTAGGTATATACAATTAAAAAATATTAGAGATTCAAAGTATTTTTTCTTAAACACAAACATTTTTACATATTTAGGTTATGTAAGTAACGCCCCACCAGGCAAGACCTGTTCTAGGGCTGTTACTTTTACACAATAGGGTATACAAATTATTTACACATAGAGGATACATAATACCTATATAAGGTGCACAGATGTTACATTCAAGTAGTTTAAAACAAAAAAATTACACAAGATTAAGAAGTAGGTAATGTTTTAGATTAGATAAAAGAAATGAATTATAAGAAATGAAATCTAGGAAATAAAAGTAAAAGTAAATAAGTCAGATATTAAGGGTGGACAATCCCCTCAGCATAGAGCCTACCCGAAGAAATCAGCCATTTTTTGTTAGAATTTTAAAACAAACTCCATATTTGTGAGTCCTATGATATTGATCTTATCACAAATTTCATTAGTAAACAGGGTATTCGGCGTCGGAGTCAGATTTCCAACTAACAAAACCAAGAATGTCTCCTTAGGGATATTGTAGGTAATATGGTATTTGTATGTATTACTAATAACAACCACAAAACTTCCGCTGATTCGCCAATTGGTATTTTTAAACCACGCCATTCCGGAATTGATTGCTTTTCATGTATATTTAAAATTGTCAAATAATCCAAAATAACATGAACGTGGCAATGACCCTGAAATGCTTGGCATACATATATCGATATATCTATCTTCGGTCGAGAAAAAATGCTGTACAGATAAGATTTACAAAATAATCTGGAGAAAATAATTTCAGTGAGAATTTGGCGAAACGAAGAGGGATCTAGAAGGGTTCCACTAGTGATGTCCAAAAGTCTTGCAAGTTTTGTAGTCTTGGTTTTGGTATTGCATTAAATTGTCAACACCAGGGAAGCAAGACAAATAAATAAAACCACGAGTCTTGCATGACATAATAATATGTAAACCAATTAAATTGCAAAATACCTATTATCATACGCACTTTTCAATGTTTCGATTGTGACGGCTTCTAATTTGCCTAGAATTCGTTATATTAAAAATATTATGCCAAACAAGCTTATGTAACAAAAATTGATATTAAACACCACCTTTTGAAAATGTTGAATATGCCAAATTGACATATTCACCATTTATTTCACAAATAAGCGAACATTTTTGAAAATATAATGCATGGACGGTAAAATTATAATATATTGTTCATAGAAAATAAATCAAAATAAATTAAATGAGTATTTGGAACGAATACAACATAAAACAAAAAATGAAAAAAATTGATCATCGATTTGCCGCCATTTTGTGAAATGGCGTTTAAGCTTGTGTGGCGCTCATTGCCTCAATTATATAATTCCATAATTTATGTATTTAACTCCCGACGACCGTTTCGGCTTGTAAAGCCATAATCAACTGGTCAGTTGATCCAGTTGATTATGGCCTTATAAGCCGAAACGGTCGTCGGGAGTTTAATAAATAAATTGTGGAATTATATATGTGTTCATATTCATCATTGTCATACCTATTATCATATGACAAATATTCTTCTACTTCGTTTAGTAGACCTATTTGGTCTGTTCTTCAGAAGCTATGCCTCCTGGAATGACGAAGTCCAGCTATCCTTCCATCTCTTGGGTGGTCTTCCAGGTAGGCGGCGGCCAAAAGGAATTTTAGACTTATGCAAGTCTATCACTGCCCATCTGTAAACTGATATTTTTTTTTTCCATATTTCACTATGATAACGGATCTTTTGTAAAAAAAAAATAAAATAAATGTTTTTTTGTGTAAAACTTGCAAGAATAAAACTGGATATGCAAGATTAGTGTCTGCAACCCGTTTTCACCTGCTTCCGGTTTAGTAAGTCAAAGCTTCCGGTTTGCTCTCTGATTGGTTGAGATCTCTTAGTATTAAGGCAAATGAGCTATGAAATTTTATATTAAATTTGAAATTTAAAAAAAATATATAAGTTTAATTTATAATTCAATTTATAAAACAACTCGCTCACGCGAGTCGCTATTATTTTTTATAAACAAACTTAAACCTAACCTAAGAATGCAGAAAAAAAGATGGGTCTAGATTCTACTGATTGTAATAAAAAAATGTTAATTTAATTTATAATAATTTATAGTTCAATTTATAAAACAACTAGCGTTATTATTATAAACAATCTTAAACCTAACTTTAGAATGTAGATAAGAAAATTTGGGACTAGACGCTACTGATTATAACAGTGAACAAGACGATGGACTGGATATGTCGCATGTAATCCCGGTCTCAGTCATCGTCTTCCTTTTGCTAATCACTAGATCCCACACTGGTTTCCCGTCGCCATGTTACTTCACTGGCCTGTATTATCTAATCGTTAAGCCCTTCCTCCCACGAGCCCCAACCCCGCCAACAACTCTGGACCCACTTTGATCGCTGAAGGATCGTTACATAAAAACGAATGACAATTTTGCTTTTTGCTCTCCGGTCGCGGGAAAAATCGTTTTGGGGTTTCGTATGAAATAAAAGAATAAAAGCGAAACATATTTCAGAAATGCGCTGGACTCGTATCGTTTCGTATTATGAACGTTCTTTTTTGTATCGAGAATATAACAAACCTTGGTAATTGCAGATCAATTTAATATCTTCAATATATCTATCCATTTTATATACAGAACTGACTTTTATATTTCCTGCAATGGTCACCCTTTATTGTGAGCCAAAATTAGTGAATTATTTGTACATCATAATGTATACAAGTTAATACACTTGTATTGAATATAGGTATATTATATCACAGAACACAACAAATACTTCCGATAACTATCAAATCAACCTTTTTGATTATTTTCAGAGATAATTCCATAAAATATTTGTTATATTTGATAGACACGATCAATAATATAGTAATATTTACTATTTTCGTTTCAGCATTAAATAATTAAAGTTCTGTACCTCAGTATAAATTATTCTTCTTTTATTGATTCGACTATCAAAACAGTTTTATATTTAATTATAGTACTGACGTATAAAAACAAAATTATTTATATTTAATATATGTATCCATGCTTGGTATAAGCCTAAGAGACAGAATAAGAAATGAGGAAATTAGGAAAAGGACCAGAGTAGCGGACGTCATGGATCGCGTAGCTACATTGAAATGGCAATGGGCGGGACATATTGCTAGACAGGAACCCGCAAGATGGACCCCTAAAATATTGAGATGGAGACCTTGGGAAAGTAAGAGAGGCGTCGGAAGACCGCAAAAAAGATGGTCTGACGACATAGCCGCTGTGGGGGGTAGAAATTGGCTGCAAGCAGCAACCGATAGAAGGAAGTGGAAGAATATGGAAGAGGCCTATATCCAGCAGTGGAAGACAGAGGGCTGAAGAAGAAGAAGAAGAATATATGTATTTTTTAATATAATTTACAGTCTGTAATAATAGAGATTTATTTTTATTTTATTCTGGGAACAGACAGTTAAAACATAAGATACATAAAAATAATAAAAAAGTACAACAGAAAATTTCCCTTATGCTTTTGTACAATCAAATAAACAAAGATATGTTATACGAGTACAACCCATACATACAAAAAATAAATAATTACAACTTATATTTGAAAAATTTGAAAAGGGAGAGGGAATAGGGCGATAGGAATAATCTCGAAGATTTCACAATTAACGCTTTGATAGCTGACAGCAAAAACGAAGGGGCCAGGGTTCGCATCGGACTAAAACGACTAAACCAATGAATGAATGTTAATATAATGATAAGTTTTACAAGGGTTGCACTATATTGTTTTTTTCTCGAATAACTTCCATAAAAAATGTGACGAAAGTGCCATATGACAATAACCGTGTACAATATTTAAAAATAATAATAATAAAGAACACTTCATTGCACCCTGCGCAAGTGGCGAGTAATGTAGAGAGGAAACTATCATCACCCAGTTCATAAGTACATTGTCACTGTAAAATTGTAAACCGATAGCCCTAGAACAGGGTTTCTTAGTTGGGTAATATTTGTTTGTATCATTGTAAAATATGGTGAGATAAAAAAATAAAAAATATAATATATAGTCAGATAAAAAAAAACAAAACGTAATTCAGAAAACTACGAGCGAGTTCTTTGTGTTATGACTCTGCACAGTATAAATTCCTTTAACCTACATTTGTGCAGAAAGCTAGCGAGCCAGTTAAAATAGCAAAGCACATGTTTTGTTTGCAAAAACGAAACGAGGTTTGCGCTGATATCTGGAAATGGAACTTCTCTCAACAGAGATGAACATTAAACACGGTGTGGTATAAAAGACTTTTACTGCATGCGGTGCGCAACAGAAAACTCAAATTACATACAAAAGTAATGTGTGGTTGAAATATTTCTTAAGATAAAATATGTACCAACATATACCTACGCATCAGAAGGAAATTGCTAAATATCCTTTGGCACGATTTGCTTTGTTTTACTCGAATCTCTCGCACAGTTTTTTCACCTTTGCTGTGCTATTGAGAATTCGTTCCGGGATGTATGTATGCCAAATAGTCTCATAAACAACAGCATGATCATTATTTTTGCCTTACAAGAAATGAGTTAAGTATAAGATCATCTTTTATTCAATAGTTTATAAAATTATTGTTTTTGAGTATCAAACAAATTAATATACGTCTAATTCTTAATCCAGTAGCCTCTCATTCTAATCTTTTTACCACTTGGTGGTGGGGTCAGCTCTTCTTACACTTCCACATTGTACTATTCTGTGTTGCCTTCAGATAGAGCATTCGAAGTCGAGTGTCTGATGTAGGTACCTGAAGTAGCAGATTATTTCGTCATTACACCAATCTCATGTCACCAGTCAAATGTCATTTATCATACATGTGTCTTTTAGGCTATATTTATCATCGAAATACAACAATTGGGCACTGGAGTATATGATGCTCTCTAGCTTTTGAATGAAATTTTTCTTTATGAGACCTCTTTATGAATGCATATTGCCATCAGATATAATGTCACGGAATACATACATACATACATACATACATACCATCACGCCATGTCCCTTACGGGGTAAGCAGAGAGAATTGAGCGCCATACTTCTCTATTTTTGCACACATTTCTGGCTTCCTTTACATCCATGCATCGTCTCATACATGCTCGTCGATTGTTCAAACTTTTTATGTTTCCTTCTTTCAAAATATCATTCACATGGTCATGCCATCCCTTTCTGGGGCGACCTCTGCTATTCACTCCATCTCTTGCACCCATGTATATTTTTTTGGTCAGTCGTTCATCGTTCATTCTTTCTATATGTCCAAACCACCTTAAAGCATTCACTTTCATTTTACATATAATATCCTTCTTTAACTTGCATTCTCTCCTTATGTCCTCATTTTTTATTCTATCATATATCGTTCTATTACATACTCTTCTTAGTGATCTCATTTCTACAGCATTTATTCTACTTTCATGTGTTCTTTGCCAGGTCCATGTTTCACTAGCATACGTCAAAGTAGGCACCACAATTGCATTGTGTACTACAATTTTGGCTTCCTTTGAGATGCTTGGGTCGGACATTACTGGTCTAAGTGCTCCGTTTATTCTATTCCCTGCCATAACTCTTCTTTCGATATCTTTATCGGGTCTTCCATTCCGTTCAAACATACTCCCCAAATATAAATATTCCTCAACTTGTTCTAGCCATTCGTTCTCTACTTTTATCATACATGCAGTTATACTTTCAGTCTTTTCAAATACCAATATCTTAGATTTACTAACATTCATTCTCAGTCCATTTTGCAGGCATCCTTCATACACTTTATTTACTAAATACTGTAACTCATCCGCACATTCAGCAATCACCACTTTGTCGTCTGCATACATCAAATCACGTACGTTTACAGTACTTAGTTTCAGACCTTTATTTTCATTGTCACGGAAGCCAATTAAATAAACCTACATAACATGCCAAAATCGCGAAATAGCTAGTAAAAACTATGTAGGAATTCAAAAATACACGAAAAGATAAAAAATGGTTTTGATATGAACAAGTGTGATATTTATTTATTTATTTATTTATTTACAAAGGTACATACTACTAGAATAAAAATTCACATATTGAAAACAACAACATAGCAAAAGTAAAAATAAAACATTTAAATCACTTAATTAAAATATAACCTAAACAAAAATATATAAAACAATACTTATATAAAAAACTAATTCATTAATCAATGAAAAAACTTTATATTAAATTAAAATGTGCAATTTTATACAAGATCAAAAAAAGATATTCAAATAGGAAGATATGTATTGAAAATATCACAAGCTGTCTCTTTCATAAAAAAATGTATATAATCGTTTGTTTGTTGATGAGTTGGAAATAAAGCAAAATATTTCCAGAAAGAGATCCAGGCCCCTCTAGACAAGTGTCATTTAGCCCAAGAAAAGAAACAAGAAAAGATAACTCAATGTATAGTTGTCACGTGACTGACACGTTGTCTAGGAGGGCAGGTTCTTTTTTCTTGAATTGAGCCACCAAAAGATCTTTCATTTTCATTTTTTTTGTAATATTTATTAAAACTTCATATTCATGTTTTATATCACTCACTGGACACAGAAATTTCAGAGCTGTTTTCATTGATTTAACATTCAATATCAGTTGTGTGTTTTGATGAGTGGAGTTCCTGTTTATTGATTTAACATTCAACATCAGTTGTGTCTTTTGATGAGTGGAGTTCCTGTTTATTGGTTGAATCGGTGATCTTGGTCAAAGCGTTGAATTAACGATGCCTTAGGTACACTTCCGTGCCTTACAGTCAGATTACTTCCTCTGACCTAATTATTCTCTGATCTCTGACGTATTATTTTTTCTTGTTTTTAAATGTTTGCAACAAATAAATTATTATTTATTTATTTCATTTTCACCAAAAACTAACACTATTATTAAGATGGTTAGTGGCAGAACGGTAAGCGCACGGGGTTAGTAATCCAGTGGTCGCGAGTTAGAATTCTGCCACGACCGATTTCGTTCACCTAAGGCACAAGCATTTATGGTTAGTAGGGGTATGTGTGAGGGTTTACATGAATTTTTTTTATTACATTTATTTTTTTACCGTTGCACCAAAAGAAAGAAATCCATATAAATGCATAAGTGTTTGAATAAATATGCAGCATAAAATGATATATCTGGTCGTTCCTTCAGTTCTAGTATAATTTTAACATGTTTTCACTATACAAGATGATATTTAGACTAGGACACTACAACATCTTGCGTGTAACTAAAGTGCGGTAAGAATTAAGGATTATGTTCTTGATACAAGGACATATTCATTTAAAAAAAAATTTCGGACTCATCGGCATTCGTGGCTCAGGTGGATAAATATCTGACTACTGAGCGAAAGTCCCGGATAAAACGATAAATATCGTTAATCTCCAGAATGTGGCAACTTGTTATTTTATTTTATTTTTTTATTTTATATATTTCGGTAAACAAACAGCTATATAAATCAAAAATGTTATACATATAGATAAAACCAAAAAATTAGCCAACAAAGTTTACAAAATAGTACTTACATACATAGCTCATGTACATTAAAAAAGACAAATCATAAGAACTGAAACTAACAATGGGTGCATGTTAAATTAACATTTGGCATAGTGCGTCCTGTTAGGAGGTAGCTCACTAAGCAATATAAAATAAATACATACAAACATATGTACATCACGCCAGAGAATCGAGCGCCATACATCTCTATTTTTGCACACATTTCTGGCTTCCTTTACATCCATGCATCGTCTCATACATGCTCGTCGATTGTTCAAACTTTTTATGTTTCCTTCTTTCAAAATATCATTCACATGGTCATGCCATCCCTTTCTGGGGCGACCTCTGCTATTCAATCCATCTCTTGCACCCATGTATATTTTTTTGGTCAGTCGTTTATCGTTCATTCTTTCTATATGTCCAAACCACCTTAAAGCATTCACTTTCATTTTACATATAATATCCTTCTTTATCTTGCATTCTCTCCTTATGTCCTCATTTTTTATTCTATCATATATTGTTCTATTACATACTCTTCTTAGTGATCTCATTTCTACAGCATTTATTCTACTTTCATGTGTCTTTTGCCAGGTCCATGTTTCACAAGCATACGTCAAAGTAGGCACTACAGTTGCATTGTGTACTGCAATTTTGGCTTCCTTTGAGATGCTTGGATCGGACATTACTGGTCTGAGTGCTCCGTTTATTCTATTCCCTGCCATAACTCTTCTTAAAATAAATACAAAAATTAAAATATTATTCATTTTGAACATCATATGGTTTCGAGTACCTATTGACATGCTTCTATTCTATTATATTTCATTTGTGTATCCATTTGAGGAAATGCTTTCAAACCACTCAATAACCGTAATATTTCATTTGATGTAGGACGTAGGTACGTTAGTATTGTAAGACGATATTTCGTTCGAGATATTTCGAGAAATGATATAAATAATGAATAATAAATATCCAGTTTGGTTGGCGGATAACCTTTCATATTATTACTGTTCTGAAATGGAATGAAAGTCGAAGAAATCGATCAAAAACTTGTGAGAGTTCCGTGTGCCAAGACAATACTCATAAGACAAAATATGTATATATTATTATGGAAAACAAATAAAAATTCTGACATTCTGCGATATCACCTACATAATTTGTTGTTTCATCAATGTCACATTTGAAGTATTTTATCGTGATGTATGCAGACTTGCACACTTTCCAAAAATTGAGTAAGTTGTGGCCAACTCCTTATTACCAAATCACTTCGCAAATTATTAAAATTTTGTATGGAAAATTTTTAGCATTTTCATGAAATGAGTTTGTTGATTATTTTTGATTTGAAAATTTTATTAGGAAAACTGGATAATTCTTCAATGACATTTTATGAAAGTGATGTGCCTTTTTAGCAATTTGAAAATTAAAATATTAAATTTCATGTTTTCTGAGCTTCGGGTCACTTTGAAATATTTGACATTTAAAAAAAATGAGAAGCACTGTTCATATTTACTTCAAAATCTAATGGGGACAACACAAACACACAAACAGATAAATTTTGATGAAACTTTCAGAATACAATCTCAGCATGACACTAATTGATAATCTGCAATAAAAAAACTTAAAAAAATTGTGAATTTATTTCTCTTCACTATATCCCGTTGGGGTAGTGAGGAAGTAAAATACATTCAATGTATTGATAATTTAAAATATTCACTTATTTTTTAATAACTTAGTATAAACCACATTTAAAGAAGCAGAGTCCTTTACACTGCTCCTTTGTCGAACTCATTCAGTGTTGAATTACTCCTGAAGAATAGGGAGTTATAAAAAAATATTTTGTACCAAAAAAAAAATTGCACTGAATCCATTCATTCATGCATACCATCATGGCATAACCTAAAGTGTAGGGTAACCAGCAACAGGTGTGCGAGTGTAAATTACTTTTTAAAAAGAAAAAGGATCTTGCTTTTATACACACACATCAGCCTTGTCTCCACCAGGAGGCTTTATGATGGAAATCACGAAAAAACATTATTTGCTTGTAATTGTATATGCAAATTGTATTAGAAATAATAATTACTTCATACATTCATACCATTACGCCATTAGATTTGAATTACTTGACCGAAGCCGAGACATGGCTAAAGGAGTTTGATGTTATTCTATAGCAGAGATAATCGTACACCACATTTTTCTATCTTGACATACATTCGTTACATAATCTTTTACTATAATATCATTCACTTATTACCCATTTCGGTATATCAATTTAGCAAAAATATTATTTTTTTCTTATTCATTACGCGCCGAATAAGTAATTTATGTAATATCGTCGTCTGGTTTAGAAACATCAGCTTTCCGTTGAAGAAGAATATGTAGGACGTGGGTGGGTGGTTGAAATTTGAGCAATTCTTAAAATACTAGATAGAACCATCACTCGCTTCTTTCAAATTTAAAGTGAAATAATAATTCTTTCTCACATGGAGAATGTGAGGGGAGAATTGTCTAAATCCTCGCATGAAATTCCTTCGGTACGAAGACATTCACAGAAGGTAATGACGCGTGCTGATACACACAATCTAAATTATATTTTATGACAGTTTTACTTCCAAAACCTAGTCTTGGCTTAAATGATCTAACCTAATATTCTCTTATATCCTTGCTTTCACTTTTTTCTACCAATTTTGTAATAATAATACATATCTAGAAATCTCCTGATAAATGTCAAATCCAATTGTATTGCTCTTATTTCGAAGGAGTATAATAGTTTAAACATGTTGATTTAAATTGAATATTTTTCAATTGCATATACGCAAACATTAGGTTTCTTCCATATCGAGAGTCAAATGATATTTTTTTGACAAACTTTTCAAAATATTTTTTTTATATAAAAAATGACTATTATGTCCTTGTTAAACAAGTACATATACATCTTCCTACGTTCCCTAAAATAAGCAAATTAATGCTTCTGCTTAGGTGAACGAAATCGGTCGAGGCAGGATTCGAACTCGCAACCACTGGATTACTAGCCCAGCGCGCTAACCGCTCTGCCACCGACCCATCTAAATTTGATCCCGACAGGGAATAAAATCCAATATTTGCGTATATAAAAAAAAATATTCGATTTACATATACATTGGTACAAGTAGATAAACATGCAAAATTAATAATATTTCTGGCGCAGTTCAGGGGTGACAACTGTGCGAGAACACCGTCATCTCATTTATAAGAACTGTTGCTTTCATTGTTTACAAATAAACCAATCTCTCAATAGACGGCGTTACAAAAGAGTTTCTTCGTAGATGGAATAGTAATAATGTCTTATTTTCAAGTGATTAGTTACTCATTTTTAAAATACATATAACTTTCAAAATTTGCATTGATAAGGGAAATCTAGAAGAAAGCATAATCGGTGAACGTTGCGTAAGCGCATAAAGTGATCGCGTAAACCAGCCGATGACAGGTCGTCAGCCCTGTAGGTGCCTTGGTTCTTCTATAACATTCCAACTTCGTCTTTATTGAGATGCTGAAAAGTTTGTCAAAAAAATATCTTTTTTGATTTAGGCAGACTAGTATATGGGCATACACGCATGTTTTGTTCGTCCTTTTGAAGGTAATGCATATTCGCACATCTATCCCTAGTTATATATTATGAATGTTTGTAGGTAGGTATACCTAAAGTAGTAGGTACCTATTATTGAATTCAATTTACAACACATTCAGTGTATTGAGAATTAAATAACCGACTTCCAAAAACGGTTTCAATTGAAGTTTTTTTTTTTGTTGTCCGAAATTGATGATTTTTGTTCATTAGAATGGGGATATATTCTGATTGATACGGTGATATATTTTCGTGTCGACGGAGATTCCCGAAGGAGGAATCGGACGCATTCGTATATTGAATGAGCGGCGGCCATTTTTTGCCTATGGAGTAAACGCCGTACGTCGTGTAATTTGTTATTTTGTTATATTTGCCTGCATATTTTCTGTATTTTGTAATATTAAATATATTTTTTGTAAATTAAATTCATATAGAATAGCATTCTAGACTTGTTATTTACATATATAACAGATACCTTTTAAAACCACTTAAGTGCCTTTAGAAGTTTTTCAAAGAATCATTATTAAAATTATATTAAAAAAGAGATTTGATTATCCAACTATTAATTTATTTCAAGAATTTAAAGTTTTAACTGTTGAAAATATCTACAAAAAAATCTCATTGTTCCAAATTCATAAAGATATTCTTACAAATTCAAACCAATTGTCATTTTCTTTAAGCAGCAGAATAAATTCACAAGGATGTATTACCATTCCTCTTTTACGTACAACTGCCTCACAACATTTCTATAAGTATAAAGGTACTTAGTGGTTTAATGAACTCCCTTTGAGTCTTAGACTCGAAAAAAATTATAGTATATTTAAAAATAAAATTAAAATATTGTACTGATTTATTTATTTATTTTTTGTTATTTCATTCTTGTTTTGTGTAGCTTCATATTTTTTAGTAGATGTACAATGTTTTGGTAAATGTAACAATATTAAAAAGATACTCCCCTCTTTTAACACGAGATTTTATCTCAATTAAAGAGAGTTATGATGAATTATATGATGGAAATTGTATACCCTTTTAAATTATGATTTATATGTGAACCTTGTATTGTTTTTGTTAATAAATAAAAAAATACCATGTTGATCAATGTTGTCAAGATCTGACCATGGGATCTATGATAAAATCTCTTCAATTTTCTCATCAACGATTGTAATTCTTTATTACAATTATTATTCAATTTTAAATCGGTAGTAAGTACTTCAAAAGTGATCACATGTATAAGTTTCATCGAGTTCTGATGATGGGATTCATGAGAAAAATCATCAAACTTTTCAATATCCAAAGGCGTCTACAATCTGTATAACACGTAAATAGGCGAACACATACATACATATCATCACGCCATGTCCCTCAAAGGGTAGGCAGAGAGAAACAAACGCCACATTTTTATTGTTTAAATTTTAAGTCTTGGATCAAGATTATTCTTAATTTTAAGCCTTGGAGAGGGCACTTAGATGGAATGATTCCAAAGTTCTTAAAGTATATTTTTTTCTTTAAGGATTATTTTCCTATAATACATTATACATCCTGAAATGAAGATGCTGAGGTGGGCTGGGTCTGACAAAGTTTTACAAAGTGAGGAATGTCCACGTCTGCGGTAGTTTCAATGTGGCCCCAATAGACCAACGAAAAAATAGTCGAAAACAGGCTTAGATGGAATGGCCACATTTTGAGACGACCGACGGACAATATGATAAATAAAGCCTTGCACATCGAGACTCCAGCGAGAAGACCAGGCAGACCACCAACCACATGGCTGTCGAGCATCAAAAAGCATCTGCGAGAGAGGGAGCTGAATCTTGATCTGGCACAGGAAAGGCGAGTTTGGTGAAATAGAATAAGAAGAGCCGACCCCAAATAAATGGGACAAAGGCGAGGGCGAAGAAGAATACATTATACATACTGATCTTATTTTTACTATCCACTTATACGATACAGAATTAATTGACAACTGTTAAAGTTACCAGATAGGTAACATTCATTTATCTTCTTTTCTGGTTTCAATCCTGGGACTGGTTTGCAGCAATTTCTTCAAATCAATTCTTCCTTTCTTCCCTGCCTTGTGCGGCTCTTTTGAAATCAACAAATATTATGATGAGCAGCGCACATCTACCAGCAGGTCCTCCAGATACTCTCGGCGTGGGTGTCCCCTAGAAATTATAAAGACAAACAATGTGTGACCAAAAAAAGACGTACCATAATAATGAAAACATGTTTACACAAAGAGAACAGTTAGACTTTTTTAT